>SJYQ01094254.1:329549-367643 GCA_006410935.1 Redunca redunca | reverse complement strand
GCCAGGTGACAATCTTTTATATTCTAACAAAAAATCAAGTTTGTAAATAAAGGGCTTGCAAGATTCTTTTCTGAAACCCTGTTTCCTTAATCAGCATCATCGTAAATTTTATTACAAATGCATTAAAACAGAACTTTGGATAAATGTAAATTAAGACATATCGATTTCAGAAAAGATATTTAAATTGAGTTGCACAATATCAAGNAAAGATATTTAAATTGAGTTGCACAATATCAAGAGGTAACTTAAATTAAACTTAGAATGAAGAATAAGATAATGCAGTTAGGCTATAAAAGAAGAACCAGAAATAAGATTTAAAATGTCTTAGGTAGTAGTTAAGTAACTGGAGCAGCTAAAAATCAAAACAGAAAAACTTAACATTATATATATTCACATGTAACATATGCTGATTTATACATAGCTGCCCACATTTCAATATCAAATAAAAATGTTTTATTAAAGTATCATATAGCAAAGTGTGGCTCAAGGAGCTTCTACATGTATCTCTGCAACCAGGTAATCACCAGCCAGATCAAGACAAAGAACATTTCAAAAAGTCCCCTCATGCCCCATCTCAGTGAATATACTACATGCCTAAGGCAATCATCATTCTCTCTAACCTATCACAACAGTTTAGTTTTGCTAGTTCTTAGACTTCATATAGCAAAAATCATACAATATATGTTTTGTGTTTTTATTTTCTTTTTCTCTTTCTTAAACCTGTGATATTTACCTAGACTGTTGAGTGTAACAGTTGTTCATTCTTATTTCTAAGCAGTATGCTACTGATAAAGTGTACCACAAATTCTTTAAGAATGTTATTGGTAATGAACAGTCCAAGGGATCTCATTTTTCACTACACAGGGTATTCAAGAATGCCCACCATAGTCTGTATTGCCACCTTTCATCTCCAAAGTAGAAGAAATAAAAGTGAAACAAAAAGGGAAAACTCTCTGTCTTTTATCTAGTAAGATGATGTATTATTTCTTTGTTCCCTACATTTCAATAATTACAAATAAATAAACAACTGAGCTCAGAATTCAAAAGTCACAGAAAGCCACTCGCTTAATAGAATGGCATGACTCAATGACTGATAAACATGAAGCAATCCTATGAGTAAACAAGTAAGAAGTGGAAGGGGACTTGGTATTAACAGAGATTTTAGCCATTCTTCAGGTGGAAGGAAATAAATGCTTTGTAACATACAAGCAGGCACTCACATATTGATGGACATGATTTGAGAAGGATATTACTAAGAGTGTTGCAACTGATGCATATAAGAACTCAACAAATTCACATTCAAAAGTTCCCTTAGACAGATATTTATACAACATTTGATCTAAAAACATGATCTCAGATTTTCCAAGTAGTTCAACTATGGCATGGTTACCAAATTCATGAATGACTAAAAACCAGAAAGGTCAATGAATATAAGATGCAAGAAAACGACTCTATGATGAGGCAAATCAACATTATACAGTTTGACAGGTATAAACATAGATACGAATTACACACTAAAAGATATATGAACAGAGTAGTGGAAACCAGCTTGCTAAAGAATATGTGTGGTTGTGTATGTGTTTGTCCTCATGTATATGATGGTAAGACTGCTTTTTACTTACAAATAAATTTAGCATTAACTAAGATTGTCTGATTAAGAGAGGCACATGTACACTTAAGTTGCATTAATAAAAAAATATTATGTCTTGAGGAAGAGAAATACCAGCTCCTCTGTGCTCTCTCTGGTTGTACCATGTGATTATGTACGAATTTGGGAACCACATTTTAAGATCAACAACAAATTGGATAATTGGTCTATCAGTGATGTTTAATCATTGAGAAATCACAGATAATCTTTCACTGGGAATATACAAAAAGCCATATAGATATATCACCCAGAAAGTTGTGCTTAATATTTGCATGCAAAATTTTATTTAGTTTCAGAAAGGTTTACAGCATTCCTTACAACCCATCTATGAATTCTGTAGATATATGGGCTTCAGCTTAAAAATCTCTGATCTAAGACCAAGTGGTGAGGTGGTTAGAGTTTTTTTTGTTTCCCTAACATATGAAAATAGTTAAAGGAATTGGAGATGTTTAGTCTGTAGTAAAGAACACCAGAAGGGTAAGGACAAAATACCTTCTATCAAATATTTAATGCATTTTCATGTTCAAAAGTTATTACACTTATTTTTTGTATTCCCAAGGAGAAGAAAAACACCAGAGAGACATATTTTGTGTAAGCAGAAAATGGAGAAATGATAGAAATTTAATTCAACTTAACATTCAATCAGTGCTTTCCACATGGTATGCTAGACTAGGAGAGGAAATGTAAATATCAAATGAATAAAACATAGTCTCTTTCCTTGGTATGTTCGGAGAAGGAAGTTTCAGCTCAAAAAAAGCAAATCTCCCTTAAGGAGCTGTTAAGAAAAATATATGCCAGCCCTCTTATGACTAGACAGTACAGATATAAACCTAGAGTAGATTTTCATTATTAGGAAAACAATGATTTGAATGACCCCAAAGAGTAATGCAAACAGAGAGCATTTTAGTGGTGCTCACTGACCTATGGAAAGGATGTGACAGTTAACTCCTGAGGCTTTGACTCTTTTTCTGAAATGTCCTAGGTATGCAGAAGTGGTAGCTGGAGTATGGATGAGAAACTATGAATAGGGGCCTAAGAGCATCTTGAGAAAAAGGAATCCAGATTTTTTTCCTCTTTGAGAATTCACTTTACTAGAGTCTCTATCAGAGAATGAAATGTTCAGGATGGATATTTCCTTGGAGGAAAAAAACCTTCAACTGAAAATTCACCCAAAAAGTGACAGCAGACCTAACTTGTTCTCAGGTGAGAGCTGATTCTAGCTAAGCATGCTGCCTAGGCTGAAAACTCTGTCTGACTCAGCCACATGGACATAGCAGTCCTATTTTAAGGACAATGTTTGATCATGTCAGTGTGATCCAGAATAGCTGTAATATTGAGAGCAGAGAATACCTGGAGATCTTCCTGTAGTCTCTATGGGAACCTAGACTGGCAAAAAATATTTATATACTATACACAATTAGATATTATCTTTCCTTTTAAGTCTGTGTCTATGTCTCAAGACAAAATAAGGAATGCTACTTTTTACCTACCCTGTGCTTCTCTTTATGCCAATTGATGATACATTTAAAGAATAATGGTACCTATGCCCTTTAAATTTGTTCACATTACTTTCTCTTAGGATTCATACCTAACAGATTTTTATTCATGTGTTTATATATTTAGATAACTTCTTAGCCCCTCCCCACAAAGACCATATTGCTAAACTTAGGAAAATAATAATACCCCCTAACTACTGATTCGTTAAAAATACCATTTGTGCCTCCATATCAGTTTTTCTGAGTCTATAGATATTAACAAAATGATTTTCACATAAAGCCAAAGACTTTACTGGCATTTAAGTTTCCCAGATGATTGAAACTGTTATATACTTTAAAAGATGAATACCAACCATCTATCACTAAGAACTATTATTTTTTACAGCTATATATCCATTTCTTCCCCAGGGCTTAAGCCTTTAACTGTGATTTCCCCCCTCCAAAATGAATCACCAAATAATTTGATGAATTATATCAAAGCAATTTGATGGGGGTTTATTTATTTATTTATTTACTTTTCTTAGCTCAGAGGCCATTTTTGATGCAAAATGATACAATAAAAATATTACACTTTGAACAGCCTTTGGGGAAAAATTATATGCCTAAGGGCGTACCCATAGAGGAACTCTGAATTCCCAGAATATTGTTATAAGGCATATTCCCCTATCTACGTTCCCTCTCTATACTCAACAATAACAAAAATAAAACAACAAGGAAAACCACTTTCAGAGGTATGATTTAACCAGCTCAAGTGCAGTCTGTTTCATACTGTGGCACTGCAGTCATGCTTAGAAAAATAACTTTGTAGTATCAGTTTCAAAGCCATCCCTCCCTTCTGTACAGCACTCCTTGGGAAACACAGCTAGCTTGGAGTGCCAGCCTGTCAGTCAAAAACCTTGATATTATGCCAAACATATGCAGAACACCACGGTTTTCACTATGGAAGCTCAAGGGAAATATCTGTGTTTGTGTGAACGTGTTCCAATAGAATACAGAAATTTCAGGCAATTCAACTGAGTAGGGTAATGAAGAAATGTTGAAAAACAGAAAAATTTTCTAAGAGAAGATTAGTATATAAAGCATGAACTAGGATAATTTTTTTTAAAGAAGAATACAAAACTGGTTCTAACTATCCTGCTGCTGCTGCTAAGTCACTTCAGTCGTGTCCGATTCTGTGCGACCCCACAGACAGCAGCCCACCAGGCTCCCCCGTCCCTGGGATTCTCCAGGCAAGGACACTGGAGTGGGTTGCCATTTCCTTCTCCAATGCGTGAAAGTGAAAAGTGAAAGTGAAGTCTCTCAATCGTGTCCGATTCTTAGCGACCCCATGGACTGCAGCTTACCAAGCTCCTCCATCCATGGGATTTTCCAGGCAAGAGTACTGGAGTGGGGCGCCATTGCCTTCTCCAGCTAAGTATCCTAGGAGATATTTATTTAATATTTGGTTGGTAACAATAACTTGTACGTTATCAGCAATGCATATAGGTTTCAACTAGTTTTTTAAAGGATCCAGGCTATTGTTTTATAACATGATGCATTTATGTGGTATGTTTGCCTGTGTGTGTGTGTGTGTGTGGGTGGGTGGGTGTGTGTGCGTGCATGCACATGCACATAGTCCTTACAAACCAGTATAGGAATGCAGGCACCAACTGAAAAGAGGATCTGGAAACTTCTCAGATAGACAGAAAAAAAAAAGAATCTATTATGGAAAGGAAAGCACAGGTCTATTTTGCATGGTTTAATGTTCTTATAATGTTGAAAATCCTCTCTGGATCCATAAACTCAGTTTCAAATGATAATCTCTGCTTTGTTCTGGCACATTGTGCTTATCACAGAATTATGTTTTCTTCAAAGTTATTACTTGAGAGAAGAACAGCAGCCAAATATTAAAAAAAAAAAAAAAAAAACAACTTCCAAATAGCTCATTTTTCTTCACAGATAAAGTAAACTTTCAAAAAAAATTTTGAATTGAAGTTTTGGATGGCATTCAATGTTCTTCACTTCAAGTTTTAAGAGTCCAGGATATCGTGCCAAGCATACAAATCAATTGTATTGGAACTGTAACATTTTAATAAGAAGTCTTACACATTGCCTCCACATCCCCACATGGCAGGACTCTCCTTTATTGGAGCCATCTTTTGCCAAGCTGCCAACTTCCTCTTTTGCTAAAAGCTCATAAAACTCTATCTTGTCATTGACTCTCTTCTTGAGTTCACATTTTGTTCCTTAAGTGTCTATTCTCTGAGTCAGGTTTGCTTTTTTTTTTTTTTTTGTCACCTACACATCCTACACTTTCTACGTAATATCACTTGAGAATTATCTTTACCTCTTGGAAGTACTGCCATTTCCATCACTAGAACAAGGTCTCTAGATGTAAAGAGCATTTCTTTGATTCAAACAGCAAAAGCAATGTTATCAAATTGGAGTTACAGCTAGCCACAGTGAAGTTCTCTCCAGATCAAACACCAGTTTTTTTTAATCCTGTTGCCCTTTCTCTCTGACAAGAATGTTCATGTCTGTAAAGTGAAAGTTAAAGTCACTCAGTCATGTCCAACTGTTTGTGATCCTAAGGGCTATAGGAATAGGGAATTCTCCATGGAATTCCCGGGAATTCTCCAAGCCAGAATACTGAAGTGGGTAGCCTTTCCCTTCTCCAGGGCATCTTCTCAACCCAGGGATCAAACTTAGGTCCCCTGCATTGCAGGTGGATTCTTTACCAGCATTCTTTACCAGGGAAGCCCAAGCATACTGGAGTGGGTACCCTAACCCTTCTCCAGGGGATCTTCCTGACCCAGGAATTGAACCGGGATCTCCTGCATTACAAGTGGATTCTTTACCAGCTGAGCTACCGGGGAAGGCTTCATGTCTGTAAGTAGTTGTGAAAGGTCTGGAGAAGATAAATTTCATATTATCATGGAAAAGAACAATACTAAAAGAAATGTTACAGTCCAAATTTTTACTGACTCTCCAGAGAATACATGAAACTAAATGAGTTATTTAAATAAAACACTCAATGGCTCCATTTCATTAGTTAAAAAACAAACAAACAAAAACCAAAAAAAACCCAACCAACTTTGTAAAACAGAAAAGGTAGCATTTTCCTTTCTTTTTAATGAAGGAGTCTGTTTCTTCAAAAGAAAAGTAAAGAAGCCATGTAAAGTGTCTTACCTTTTTAGTCGAAAAATACATGGAGAAAAGTGGAGGCATCCCCTTCTAAGTTCCTCAGGCTTACTCAAAAGCAGCTGTGAAGTACTACATTTAAATCACTTGACGGTTTTCATAGCACAGTTTGAAAACAATAGGACCAAGAGATATCAAAGTCCGAATGACAGTGTTTATGATTGGGAAAATGTCCTCATGGTATATTCTTATCTGGTAATTTTTAAAAAATTATCATTTAAATATCTATACTTCAAAAGATGTAAGGACATAAGGAAAAATAGAAAAATACTTAATGGAAGTATAAGCAGATTTCTCCATCTGATTATACCTTACTATTTTGAACAGAGTGTTCAAACGTAAAGGAACTAACTCATTCCCACATTGAACTATATTTTATTTAAATAGCATGGTAAGATGTAGTCATGCTGAAAGTATCACTTCAACCATGGGTCTCAAAGGACAAATGTACAAGGAGATCAAATCCTAAACATCAGATTGTCCTTTGAAAAGAAGTTTTGCAACTCGTTTCGTTTTGGCACAAACAACAGTTAGGTGATTGTCATCATTCTTATTAATGTCTCTTTCCAGAGATCACTAGAGAGGATGAAGGATAGTACTACTTTCATAACTCAAATGGCATTAGTTAGGGTTTCTTTTTCTTTAGAAAAGATTTGATCTTAACAAAAATTTCATTCTTTTAAGGTAGATTCTTATTCTCTGATAGGAAAATATGATGTTACTTCTGAATTTTACAAATACTTAAAGAAAAATTAATACCAATATTTCCAAACTCTACCAAAAAAACTGAGTAATTCCAAACTTATTTTATGAAACCAATGTTATCCTGGTACCAAAGCCAAACACAGGCTCTTCAAGAAAAGAAAAACATGGGCCAATATGCCAGATGAATATAGATGCAAAAATCTCCAACAAAATACTAGCAAACAGAATTGAACAGTGTATTAGAAGGATTATATACCAAGAACAAGTGGGATGTATCCCTGGAATAAAAATGGCAACCCACTCCAGTATATTTGCCTGGGAAATCCCATGGACAGAGGAGCCTGGTGGGCTACAGTCTATGGGGTCACAAACAGTCGGACATGACTGAGCAAGTAACACATACACAACAAACACAAATCAATAAATGTGAAATGCCATATTAATATGATGAAGGAAAAAAGTCATATGATGAACTCAACAGATGAGAAAAGAAACACTTTTGACAAAATTCAATAACATTTTATGATAAAAAAAAAAAACAAAGAAACTCTCAACATGTTAAGGATAGAAGGTATAATAAAAGCCACATATAAGCCTACAGCTAACATTATATTCAATGATGAAAAGATGAAGCTTTTTCTCTAAGGTCAGGAACAAGAAGAAAAATGCCCACTCTCACTACTTCCATTAGATATACTACTGGGGTTTCTAGTCAAAGAAATTAGGCAAGGAAAAGAATACAAGGTATCCAAATCAAAAGGAAGAAGTTAAATAATTTTTGTTTGCAGATGACATGATCTTGTATATCAGTTCAGTTCAGTCACTCAGTTGTGTCCGATTCTTTGCAACCCCATGAATTGCAGCATGCCAGGCCTCCCTGTCCATCACCAACTCCCGGAGTTCACTCAAACTCATGTTCATCGGGTTGGTGATGCCATCCAGCCATCTCATCCTCTGTCGTCCCCTTTTCCTCCTGCCCCCAATCTCTCTCATCATCAGGGTCTTTTCCAATCAGCCAACTCTTCACATGAGGTGGCAAAGTACTGGAGTTTCAGTTTTAGCATCAGTCTTTCCAAAAGAACACCCAGGGTTGATCTCCTTTAGAATGGACTGGTTGGATCTCCTTGCAGTCCACGGGACTCTCAAGAGACTTCTCCAACACTACAGTTCAAAACCATCAATTATTCAGTGCTCAGCTTTCTTCACAGTCCAACTCTTGGAGAATTTTGTGCATTACTTTACTAGTATGTGAGATGAGTGCAATTGTGTGGTAGTTTGAATATTCTTTAGCATTGCCTTTCTTTGGGATTGGAATGAAAACTGACATTTTCCAGTCCTGTGGCCAATGCTGAGTTTTGCAAATTTGCTGGCATACTGAGTGCAGTACTTTCACAGCATCATCTTTCAGGACTTGAAATAGCTCAACTGGAATTCCATCACCTCCAGTAGCTTTGTTTGTACTGATGCTTTCTAAGGCCCACTTGACTTCACATTCCAAGATGTCTGGCTCTAGATGAGTGATCACACCATCATGACTATCTGGGTCATGAAGCTCTTTTTTGTACAGTTCTCCTCTGTATTCTTGCCCCCTCTTCTTAATATCTTCTGCTTCTGTTAGGTCCATACCATTTCTGTCCTTTATTGTGCCTATTTTTGCATGAAATGTTCCCTTGTTATCTCTAATTTTCTTGAAGAGAACTTGAGTCTTTCCCATTTTACTGTTTTCCTCAATTTCTTTGCATTGATCGCTGAGGAAGGCTTTATCTCTCCTTGCTATTCTTTGGAACTCTGCATTCAAATGCTTATATCTTTCCTTTTCTCTTGGCTTTTCGCTTCTCTTCTTTTCACAGCTATTTGTAAGACATCCCCAGACAGCTATTTTGCTTTTTTGCATTTCTTTTCCATGGGGATGGTCTTGATCCGTGTCTCTTGTATAATGTCACAAACCTTTGTCCATAGTTCATCAGGCAGTCTGTCTATCAGATCTAGTCCCTTAAATATATTTCTCACATCCACTGTATAATTATAAGGGATTCGATTTAGGTCCTACCTGAATGGTCTAGTGGTTTTCCCTACTTTCTTCAATTTAAGTCTGAATTTGACAATACGGAGTTCATGATATGAGCCACAGGCAGCTCCCGGTCTTGTTTTTGCTGACTGTATAGAGCTTTTCCATCTTTGGCTGCAAAGAATATAATCAATCTGATTTCGGTGTTGACCATCTGGTGATGTCCATGTGTAGAGTCTTCTCTTGTATTGTTGGAAGAGGGTGTTTGCTATGACCAGTGCGTTCTCTTGGCAAAACTCTATTAGCCTTTGCCCTGCTTCGTTCTGTACTCCAAGGCCAAATTTGCCTGTTACTCCAACTGTTTCTCGATTTCCTACTTTTGCATTCCAGTCCCCTATAATGAAAAGGATATCGTTTTTGGGTGTTAGTTCTAGAAGGTCTTGTAGATCTTCATAGAGTCGTTCAACTTCAGCTTCTTCAGCATTACTGTTTGGGGCATAAGGTTTGATTACTTCATATTGAATGGTTTGCCTTGGAAACGAACAGAGATCATTCTGTCGTTTCTGAGATTGCATCCAAGTACTGCATTTCAGACTCTTTTGTTGACCATGATGGCTACTCCATTTCTTCTAAGGGATTCCTACCTACAGTAGTATATATAATGGTCATCTGAGTTAAATTCACCCATTCCAGTCCATTTTAGTTTGCTGATTCCTAGAATATCGACGTTCACTCTTGCCATCTCCTGTTTGACCACTTCCAATTTGCCTTGATTCACGGACCTGCCATTCCAGGTTCCTATGCAATATTGCTCTTTACAGCATCAGAGTTTGCTTCTATCACCAGTCCCATTCACAAGTGGGTATTGTGTTTGCTTTGACTCCGTCCCTTCGTTCTTTCTGAAATTATTTCTCCACTGATCTCCAGTAGCATACTGGGCACCTACTGACCCGGGGAGTTCCTCTTTCAGTATCCTATCATTTTGCCCTTTCATACTGTTCATGGGATTCTCAAGGCAAGAATACTGAAGTGGTTTGTCATTCCCTTCTCCAGTGGACCACATTTTGTCTGATCTTGTATATAGAAAATCCTAATACTCAAAATCTGTTAGAACTAATAATTGAATTAAATAGAGTTTCAAGGTATATCAGCTTACAAAACAATGAGCATCCAAAAAGAAAATTAATAAAACAATTCCATTTATAATAGCATGAAAAAGGATAAAAATTAGGAATACTTTTACCCGATATTGCTAGTGAAAGATCTGCCCACTGAAAACTATAAAATACTGATAAGGACAATGAAGGAAAACATAAATGGAAAGATATCCTGAGTGCAATGATTGGAAGAAATAAAATTGTTAAGATTTCCATAGTATCCAATGATATCTACATATTCAATGTGATTGCTATCAAAATTCCAATGTATTTTCACAGAAATATAAAAAAAGAATCCTAAAATTTATGTGGAATCAGGAAAGTCTTGAAGTCAGTAAAACAATCTTAAGAAAGAAGAATAAAGCTGGAGGCATCACACTTTATGATTTCAAATTATAATAAAAGCAAGAGTACTAAAAACAATATGGCACTGGCATAAAAATAGACACATAAACCACAACCCAGAATAGATAGTCCAGAAATGAACCCACACGTATATGACCAACTAATGCTGAATAAAAGCACCAACATTCCAGAATGGGGAAAGGAGGGTCTCTTCAATAAATGATGTTTGGAAAACAGGATATCCACATTCAAAGGAAAGAAACTGGATCTGTGTCTTATACTATACACAGAAATGGCCATTTAGGCAGGCAATCAACAAATGAATCCACGGAGTAGTATGGTTTTTAATAGTATAAATAATAACTGGTCGGGAAATATAATAAGTTACTTTATCTCTCTTAAAATATTTACATAAAAAATAGAAATACCTAGAGCTTTCTAAAAGATGAACAGCACTGACCTAATTCTTTAAAACTTTACAGGGCATCATTTAAACTAATTTATGAAAGGCAAAATATATAAAGGTATTACCCATAAGGAAATCTATACATTTGACAACATCAATTAAATATTATTTAGGGAAATGCTATTTATTTTATTAATTTGAAGAACTTTTACAGTTTATATGGAAATATAAATATATTACAACAGTCAGGAAAATTCTGGAAAGAGGAATAATGAGGAAGTAACTACCTTGTCACATTAAATAGAGTCTGCTGCTGCTAAGTAGCTTCAGTTATGTCCGACTCTGTGCGACCCCAGAGACAGCAGCCCACCAGGCTCCCCCATCCCTGGGATTCTCCAGGCAAGAACACTGGAGTGGCTAAATATAGTCAAAATCCCTATAATTAAAACAACTGAATAATGAAGAAAGAGTATGATAAAGTATACTGGAAGAAATTAGTAATTCTCAAAACAGATCGACATACATTGAAATAGTAATTCTCAAAATAGAGCCTCTTCCAGCAACACAAGAGATGACTCTACACATGGACATCACCAGAAGGTCAATACTGGAATCAGATTGATATAGTCTTTGCAGCCAAAGATGGAGAAGCTCTATATAGCCAGCAAAAATAGACTGGGCGCTAACTGTCATTCAGATCATGAACTTCTTGCCAAATTCAGACTTAAATTGAATAAGGTAGGGAAAATCACTAGACCATTCAGGTATGACCTAAATCAAATTTCTTACAATTATATAGCAGAAGTGATAAATAGATTCAAGGGATTAGATCTGATAGACAGAGTGTCTCAAGAACTATGGGCAGAGGTTTGTGACACTGTATAGGAGCCAGTTCTCAAGACCATCCCCAAGAAAAAGAAATGCAAAAGGGCAAAATGGTTGTCTGAGGAGGCCTTACAAATAGCTGAGAAAAGAAGAGAAGATAAGGCAAAGGAGAAAAAGAAAGATATACCCATTTGAATGCAGAGTTCCAAAGAATAGCAAGGAGAGATAAAAAGAGCCTTTCTCAGTGATCAATGAAAAGAAATAGGGGAAAACAACAGAATGGGAGAGACTAGAGATCTCCTCAAGAAAATTAGAGACACCAAGGGAACATTTCATGCAAAGATAAGCACAATAAAGGACAGAAATGGTATGGACCTAACAGAAGCAGAAGATATTAAGAAAAGGTAGAACACACAGAAAAACTATACAAAAAAGATATTAATTACCCAGATAACCATGATGGTGTGAATACTCACCTAGAGCCAGACATCCTGGAGTCTGAAGTCAAGACGGCCTTAGGAAACACCACTATGATGAAAGCTAGTGGAGGTGATAGAATCCCAGCTGAGTTATTTCAAATCCTAACAGATGATGCTGTGAAAGTGTGGCACTCAATATGCCAGCAAATCTGGAAAACTCAGCAGTGGCCACAGGACTGGAAAAGGTCAGTTTCATTTCAATCCCAAAGAAAGGCAATGCCAAAGAATGTTCACCTATCAGACAATTGCACTCATCTCACATGCTAGCAAAGTAATGTTCAAAATTGTCCAACCCAGGCTTCAAAAGTATGTGAACTGAGAACATCCAGATGTGCAAGCTGTGTTTAGAAAAGGCAGAGGAACCAAAGGTCAAATTGCCAACATCTGTTGGATCACCGAAAAGGCAAGAGAATTTCAGAAAAACATCTACTTTTGTTTTATTGACTACACCAAAGTCTTTGACTGTGTGGATCACAGCAACCTGTGAAAAATTCTTAAAGAGATGGGAATACCTTATCTGCTTCTTGAGAAATCTGTATGCAGGTCAAGAAGCAACAGTTAGAACTGGACATGAAGCAACAGACTGGTTCCAAATAGGAAAAGGAGTACGTCAAGGCTGTATATTGTCACCCTGCTTATTTCACTTATATGCAGAGTACATCATGTGAAATGCTGGGCTGGATGAAGCACAAGCTGGAATCAAGATTGCTGGGGTTATCAATAGCCTCAGATTGCAGATGACACCACCCTAATGGCAGAAAACACAGAGGAACTTAAGAGCCTCTTGATGAAAGTGAAAGAGGAGAGTGAAAAAGTTGGCTTAAAACTCAGCATTCAAAAAGCAAAGATCATGACATCTGGTCCCATCACTTCATGGCAAGTAGATGGGGAAACAATGGAAACAGTATCAGACTTTATAATCTTGGGCCCCAACAGATGGTGACTGCAGCCAAGAAATTAAAAGATACTTGATCCTTGGAAGAAAAGCTATGACCAACCTAGACAACACATTAAAAAGAATAGACATTACTTTGCCGTAAAAGGTCCCTCTAAGTCAGGGGCAGTGGCAGAGGGGAGCTACCCAATGTCCAAGGTAAGGAGTAGTGGCTGCATTTTGCTGGAGCAGCCATGAATAGATATCCCACATCCAAGGTAAAAGAAACCCAGGTAAGATGGTAGGCGCTGAAAGTGAGCATCAGAGGGTACACAGATGGAAACCACAATCACAGACATCTAGCCATTCTGATCACATGGACCACAGCTTGTCTAACTCAATGAAACTAAGCCATGCCATGTGGGGCCACCCAAGATGGACTGGTCATGGTGGAAAGGTCTGACAGAATGTGGTCCACTGGAGAAGGGAATGGCAAACCACTTTAGTATTCCTGCCTTGAGAACCCCATGAACAGTAAGAAAAGGCACAAAGATAGGACACTGAAAGAGGAACTCCCCAGGTCAGAAGGTGGCCAATATGCTACTGGAGATATAACTCCAAAAAAAATGAAGGGATGGAGCCAAAGCAAAAACAACACCCACTTGTGGATGGGACTGGTGATAGAAGGAAGGTCCAATGCTGTAAAGAGCAATATTGCATAGGAAGCTGAAATGTTAGGTCCATGAATCAAGGCAAATTGGAAGTGGTCAAACAGTAGATGGCAAGAGTGAACATTGACATTCTAGGAATTAGCAAACTAAAATGGACTGGAATGGGTGAATTCAACTCAGATGACCATTATATTTACCACTGTGGGCAGGAATCGGTTAGAAGAAATGGAGTAGCCATCATAGTCAATAAAGGAGTCTGAAAAGTAGTACTTGGATGCAGTCTCAAAAATGACAGAATGATCTCTGTTTGTTTCCAAGGCAAACCACTCAATATCATGGTAATTCAAGTCTATATCCTGACAAGTAACACTGAAGAAGCTAAAGTTGAATGGTTCTAAGACCTACAAGACCTCTTGGAACTAACACCCCCCAAAAGATGTCCTTTTCATTATAGGGGACTGGAATGCAAAAGCATGAAGTCTAGAAATACCTGGAGTAACAGGCAAATTTGGCCTTGGAGTACAGAATGAAGCATGGGAAAAGCTAATAGAGTTTTGCCAAGAGAACGCACTGGTCATAGCAAACACCCTCTTCCAACAACACAAGAGAAGACTCTACACATGGACATCACCAGATGGTCAACACCGAAGTCAGATTGATTATATTCTTTGCAGCCAAAGATGGAAAAGCTCTATACAGTCAGCAAAAACAAGACTTGGAGCAGACTGTGGCTCAGATCATGAACTCCTTATTGTCAAATTCAGACTTAAATTGAAGAAAGTGGTGAAAACCACTAGACCACTCAGGTAGGACCTCAATCAAATTCCTTATGATTATACAGTGGAAGTGAGAAATAGACTTAACAGACTAGATCTGATAGATAGAGTTCTTGATGAAATATGGACAGAGGTTCATGACACTGTACAGGAGACAGGGTTCAGTTGAGCTATTTCAAATCCTGAGAGATGATGCTGTGAAAGTGCTGCACTCAATATGCCAGCAAATTTGGAAAACTCGGCAGTGGCCACAGGACTGGAAAAGGTCAGTTTTCATTCCAATCCCAAAGAAAGGCAATGCCAAAGAATTTTCAAACTACCGCACAATTGCACTCATCTCACACGCTAGTAAAGTAATGCTCAAAATTCTCCAAGCCAGGCTTCAGCAATACGTGAACCATGAACTTCCAGATGGAAGGCAGAGGAACCAGAGATCAAATTGCCAACATCCACTGGATCATTGAAAAAGCAAGAGAGTTCCAGAAAAACATCTATTTCTGCTTTATTGCCTATGCCAAAGCCTTTGACTATGTGGATTACAATAAACTGTGGAAAATTCTGAAAGAGATGGGAATACCAGACCACCTGACCTGCCTCTTGAGAAACCTGTATGCAGGTCAGGAAGCAATAGTTAGAACTGGACATGGAACAACAGACTGGTTCCAAATAGGAAAAGGAGTAGGTCAAGGCTGCTTATTTAAATTATATCCCGAGTACATCATGTGAAACACTGGGCTGGAAGAAGCACAAGCTGGAATCAAGATTGCCCAGAGAAATATCAATAACCTCAGATATGCAGATGACACCACCCTTATGGCAGAAAGTGAAGAGGAACTAAAAAGCCTCTTGATGAAAGTGAAAGAGGAGAGCGAAAAAGTTGGCTTAAAACTCAACATTCAGAAAACTAAGATCATGGCATCCGGTCCCATCAATTCATGGCAAGTAGATGGGGAAACAGTGGAAACAGTGTCAGGTTTTATTTTTTGAGGGAGCTCCAAAATCACTGCAGATGGTGACTGCAGCCATGAAATTAAAAGACACTTACTCCTTGGAAGGAAAGTTGTGACCAACCTAGACAGCATATTCAAAAGCAGAGACATTCCTAGGTCAACAAAGGTCCGTCTGGTCAATTCAGTTCATTCAGTCACGCAGTCGTGTCCTACTCTTTGAGACCCCTTTAAATCACAGCACACCAGGCCTCCCTGTCCATCATCAACTCCTGGAGTCCACCCAAACCCATGTCCATTGAGTTGGTGATGCCATCCAACCATCTCATCTTCTGTCATCCCATTCTCTTCCTGCCCTCAGTCTTCCCCAGAATCAGGGTCTTTTCTTTTCTTTTTTTTTTTATTTTAATTTTTATTTTAACTTTAGTTTACTTTACAATACTGTATTGGTTTTGCCAAACATTGACATGAATTCACCATATCGCATCAGGTGGCCAAAGTATTGGAGTTTCAGCTTCAACATCGGTCCTTCCAATGAACATCCAGGACTGATCTCCTTAGGATGATCTTTAGGTTGGATCTCCTTGCAGTCCAAGGGACTCTCAAGAGTCTTCTCCAACACCACAGTTCAAAAGCATCAACTCTGGTGCTCAGCTTTCTAATTCAACTCTCACATCCATACATGACCACTGGAAAAACCATAGCCTTGACCTGACGGATCTTGTTAACTAAGTGATGTCTCTGGTTTAATATGCTGTCTAGGTAGGTCATAACTTTCCTTCCAAGGAGTAAGCATCTTTTAATTTCATGGCTGTGTCAGCATCTCCAGTGATTTTGGAGCCCAAGAATGTAAAGTCAGCCACTTTTCCACTGTTTCCCCATCTATTTGCCATAAGTGATGGGACTGGACGCCATGATCTTAGTTTTCTGAATGTCAAGTCTATGGTTTTTCCAGTAGTCATGTGTGCATGTGAGAGTTGGACCAGAAAGAAAGCTGAGCGCCAAAGAATTGATGCTTGTGAACTGTGGTGTTGGAGAAGACTCTTGAGAGTCCCTTGGACAGCAATGAGATCTAATCAGTCAACTCTAATGAAAATCAACCCTGAATCTTCACTGGAAGGACTGATGCTGAAGCTGAAGCTATAGTACTTTGGCCACCTGATGTGTAGGACTAACTCACTGGAAAAGAACTTGATGCTGGTAAAGATTGAAGGCAGGGTGAGAAAGGGACGACAGAACATGAGATTTTTAGATGGCATCACCGACTCGATGGACATGAGTTTGAGCAAGCTTTGGGAGTTGGATGGTGGACAGGGAAGTCTGGCATCCAGCAGTCCATGGGGTCGCAAAGAGTTAAACATGACTGAGGAACTGAATTGAACTGAAAATGGACCAAAATATAGACAATCATTTAATGTTTAGATAAGCTGACTTTTTAACTCACTGGGGAAATTAATTTATTTTCTAATAAATTAGAAACAAAATGGCTTGCTTATTTTGGTGGGAGAGGGGGTGGATTCACAATTCACTAAGTCTTAGTACTGTCCAGGTATTGAACTGTAATGTTTGTGTTCAGAGTGATTGATTGAATTTTACATGTTCTGTAGTTTTGTGGGAATACTGGGAAAATATCACTAGCATGAACAGAATGAAGTATGGAGCCTGAAAATGCTAGCCATACATTATTCAGCAAATTTGGAAACCTTGGGAGCATATCTCCACATTTTACTTGTTTTTTCATTTACATGTTTTAAAAATTAATTTTATTGCAGCATAATTGATTTACAATGTTGCATTAGTTTCTGGTGTATAGCAAAGTGAATCAGTTATACATAGACCTATATACACTCTTTTTAAGATTCTATCCCCATATAGGTCATTACAAATTATTGAGTAGAGTTCTATGTGCTATACATAGTAGGTTTTTATTACTTATCTACTTTACATATAGTAGTAAGTACTTGTCCATTTTAAATTATACTTCATGAATTGGGAAGATTTGTTAATTGACACAGGTCACCTATTGCTGAAAAAGTTCCAACATGAAAAAGTGTTGCTAAAGCCTGCAGGAAGTCTCAATTGAGGGATAAGAACTGGTAGGAGGAAGTGAGAGCAGGAACATAGTACTTAAGATTCAAAACAAAAAATCACCTCTCACATGATGTCACTTAGGACCATAGGGCTTAGAGATTTATTGAATTAAATTCAATTTTTGTCATGGTGGTTTTACATATTTGAATAAAGCAAAAGATTCCATTTCCATTTTGAAAAAAAAAATACACTCACATTTCTTATTCACGCAACCATTTCTAATTCATTTTTTAGTCTCAAGAGTTGTTTACCTCCTCCTTTTTTTAATGTTACTGCACAGAGCACTTATATTTTCCATTGTCTCTGTCTCCTACTTCAACACACTTCTCTCTTTTTTTTGCCTTTAATCCTCTCTTTCAGCCTTAGAAGAGTGGGTTCACACTTAAGTGATCTCTGCCAGCTGTTGTCATTATCGACTGGCTTAGTATTTAAGTCCCTATAATCTGACTTTCCTCCCCAGCAATTTTCTATTCACAAGACCTAATTATTAAAGCCAAAAATATGTTGAAAAACAACACTTCAACCTTTCTACTATGCCTTAGGGTCACATTCCTCACAGCTATTTACAGTACGTGAATCATTTTTTTCACCCTTATTACCCAATCTAACTCTTTCTGAAACTCTTTCAGCAGTGATAGAAACCTCTAACCAATTAAACTATTCTCTAGATTGTCAGTGCTCACGTACATATTTCATTTTTAAAAGAGGGATACCAATTTTTCAAGGAAAAATTGGCCAAGATGGAGCTAAATGTGATTAGGTAAAAGGCAAATTAACAAAACTTGCTAGTTGAATCCTGACCACCTGTGTCAGCTTCTACTGCTCTACAAGATTATGACAGTGATTTTTTAAAACTGATTTGTTCTAATTGGAGGATAATTGCTTTACAATATTGTGTTTGTTTCTGCCATATATCAACATGAATCAGCCATAGGTATACGTATGTCTCCTCCACCCTGAACCTTCCTCCCACCTCCCACCCCATCTCACCCCTCTAGGTTGTCACAAAGCACCAGATTTGAGCTCCCTGTGTCATACAGAAAATTTATCTGTTGCTTCATATATCTAATTTTACATATGTTAATGTACATTTTTCAGTGCTGCTCTCAAATTGTTCCACCCTCTCCTTCTCCCACTATGTCCATAAGTCTGTTCTCTATGTCTGAGTCTCCGTTGCCACCCTGCAGATAGGTACCATCTTTCTAGATTCCATATACATGTGTTAATAAATGATATTGGTCTTTCTCTTTTGGATTTATTTCACTCTGTATAATAGGCTCTAGGTCCATCTACCTCATTATAACTGACTCAAATGTGTTCCTTTTATAGCTAAGTAATATTCCATTGTGTATATATATCACAACTTCTTTATCCATTCATCTGTCCATGCACATCTAGGTTGTTTCTATGTCTTGGCTATTGTAAATAGTGCTTCAATGAACACTGGGGTACATGTGTATTTTTCAATTATGGTTTTCTCAGGGTATATGCTCAGTAGTGGGATTGCTGGGATTCCCCAAGTAGCTCAGCTGGTAAAGAATCTGCCTACAATGCAGGGGACTTGGGTTCGATCCCTGGGTTGGGAAGATTCGCTGGAGAAGGGAAAGGCTACCCACTACAGTATTCTGGCCTGGAGAATTCCACGGACTATACAGTTGCAAAGAGTCAGACATGACTGAGCAGCTTTCACTGGGCTTCCCTGGTGGCTCAGTGGTAAAGAATCTGACTGCAGTGCAGGAGCTGCAGGAAGCATGCGTTCAATCCCTGGGTCGGGAAAATCCCCTGGAGGAGGAACTAGCAACCCACTCCAGTATTCTTGCCTGGAGAATCCCATGGACAGAGGAGCCTGGCGGGCTACTGTCCATAGGGTCACAAAGAGTCGGACATGACTGATGCGATTTGATATATATGATATGGTAATTTTATTCCTAGTTTTTACAGGGATCTCCATACTGTTCCAGAGACAGAAATGGCAACCCACTCCAGTATTCTTGCGTAGAGAATCCTGTGGACAGAGAAGCCTGGTGGGCTGCTGTCCATAGGGTTGCATAGAGTCAGACATGACTGAAGCGACATAGCAGCAGCAGCAGCCATACTCTGCTCCGTACTGCTTGTATCAGTTTGGATTCCCACCAACAGTGTAAGAGGGTTCCCTTGTCTTCATACCCTCTCCAGCATTTAGATATGGGAACAATGGAAATAGTGAGAGACTTTATTTTCTTGAGCTTCAAAATCACTGCAGATGGTAACTACAGCCATGAAATTAAAAGACACTTGTTCCTTGGAAGAAAAGCTATGACCAACCTGGACAACATATTAAGAAGCAGAGACATTACTTTGCAAACAAAGGTCCATCTAGTCAAAGCTATGGTTTTTCCAGTAGTCACATATGGATATTAGAGTTGGACTATAAAGAAAGCTGAGCACTGAAGAATTGATACTTTTGAACTGTGGTGTTAGAGAAGACTCTTGAGAGTCTCCTGGACTGTAAGGAGATCCAGCCAGTCCATCCTAAAGGAAATTAGTCCTGAATATTCATTGGAAGGACTAATACTGAAGCTGAAACTCCAATACTTTGGCCACCTGATGAGAAGAACTGACTCCTTAGAAAAAACCCTGATGCTGGGAAAGACTGAAGGCAGGAGGAGAAGGGGACGACAGAGGATGAGATGGTTGGATGGCATCACTGACTCGATGGATGTGAGTTTGAGCAAGCTTCAGGGGTTGGTGATGGACAGGGAGGCCTGGTGTGCAGCAGTCTATGGAGTCTCAAAGAGTCAGACACGACTGAGTGACTGAACTGAACTCTAGCGCTTATTATTTGAATACTTTTTGATGATAGTCACGCTGACCAGTGTGAGATGATACCTCATTGTAGTTTTGATTTGCGTTTCTCTTAATAATGAGCGATGTTGAGCATCTTTTCATGTGTGAATTAGCCATTTGTATGCCTTCTTTAGATAAATGTCTGTTTAGGTCTTCTGCCCACTTTTTATTGAACGTTTTGTTTTTCTGGTACTGAGCTACATGAGCTGCTTGTATATTTTGAAGATTAATCCTTCTCTGAATTAAATCCTGCGACCGTGTTTTCAAGCCTATGGTCTACCATTCCAGATGATTTTAAGAGCTTCATGTTTTGCAGCCTGTGTTAAGAATTTTTTTTGTTCTTTTTCATTTTCAAAGTATCAAAGTTATAATAAATATTAAGAAAAAATTTTCAAAGCATACATGTCCTGTGCCACAAAATTCTAAATATTCTAATTCCTTATCATCATAGCAAAGTGAGCATCTAAGTTACCAGAAAAGAAAGACTAATTTGCAAGTAATGTACCAAAGTTGAAATCTATACATTTTGTATGAATGTGGACTGGGCCCCAAACTGCATAATTAATTAATAGATACATTATTAATTGTTTTATTAATTCAGCAAATTTCAGAATACCTAATAAACTCTTGTTAATGTATCTATAATTGGGAGACCTTGGAGAAGAGAATGGCTACCGCCTCCAGTATTCTTGCTAATCAGTGGACAGAGGAGATTGGTGGGCTACAGTCCATGGGGTCACAGAGAGTCAGATGTGATTATGGGACTAACACAACACAATGACTGGAAGATCAATTCTGAAAAACCCAAAGCATATGACCAACGTATGCATAAACCTAACTGGCTTTTTCCGAAAAGGACATCATCAACCTTTAGGACTTCAATCAATTAGAATCAATATCGCAATGCAATAGGTGATTTTGAGCACTGTAGGAGGTAGTATTTGTGAAGTGCTTAGCAGAGTGCCTGATATAGAAAATAGAAGTGGAGCACCCATTATATATTTACAACTGTTACCTGATTTAATTCTCTACATAGTTATGTAAGGTAGTATCTTTTGTCTGCAATGATAAGTTAGTAAGAAAGAAAGTAAAAGCTATGCAGCAGTCAGTAAAGTCTAGTTTGGGAGGAAGGAGAGATCAAATGGTTCAGAAGGACAAGCAGTTTTAAAGGACAGGCAGGACTTAGAACACGAGGTTTTCTCGAGTTCTTACCCTCTCCATGCTCTCAGTTCAGTTCAGTTCAGTCTTTCAGTCATGTCTGATTCTTTGCAACCCCATGGACTGCAACACATCAGGCTTCCCTGTCTATTATCCTTGCTCAAACTCACGTCCATTGAGTCAGTGATGCCATCCAACCATCTCATCCTCTGTCGTCTTTTTCTTCTCTTGTCTTCAATATTTCCCAGCATCAAGGTCTTTTCCAGTGCGTCAGTTCTTCACATCAGGTGGCCAAAGTATTGGAGAGTCAGCTTTAGCATCAGTCCTTCCAACAAGTATTCAGGACTGATTTCTTTTAGGATGGACTGGTTGGATCTCCTTGCAGTCCAAGGGACTCTCAAGAGTCTTCTCCAACACCACAGTTCAAAAGTATCAATTCTGCAGTGCTCAGCTTTCTTTATAGTCCAACTCTCACATTCATACTTGAATACTGGAAAAGCCATAGCTTTGACTAGATGGACCTTTGTTTGCAAAGTAATGTCTCTGCTTTTTAATATGTTGTCTAGGTTGGTCATAACTTTTCTTCCAAGGACCAAGCATTTTTTAATTTCATGGCTGCAGTCACTATCTACAGTAATTTTGGAGCCCCCCAAAATAAACTCTCACTGTGTCCATTGTTTCCCCATCTAATTGCCATGAAGTGATGGGACTGGATGCTGTGATCTTAGTTTTCTGAATGTTGAGTTTTAAGCCAACTTTTTCACTCTTCTCTCACTTTCATCAAGAGGCTCTTTAGTTCTTTGCTTTCTGCCATAATTCTCTAGTATTCAATAAACATCCGATTTGTTAAAAATTCATCATCTCAGGCAAACAAGAAAACTCCTCTCATGGGAAAAAGTTTAAATGGAAATATTTTAACAGAAATGAAAAACCCCTATGTTTTCTCAGATTGTTTGGATAACTGGGGACTAGGAGTTTCTAGAACTGGGTTCTTTTGTTTTCCACTTTCATAATCCCATCCTTAAAGAAACCTAGTAGTCACTATACACATACTTTGAAATGTTATACTGTGTGGGAAGAGTTGCTTTTTTTTTTTCCCTAATGAAATATTCTCTTTGCTTGAGTGGTCATTAATGGAAAGAGACATGGAGGCTTCTATCAATTTGTATTTGCACAGTAATTCAGATGGAGGAAATTGAACTTTTCCAGGTTTTTTTTTGAAGAGTGCTCCACTTTGTATTCTTGCCTGGAGATCCCAGGGATGGAGGAGCCTGGTGGGCTGCTGTCTATGGGGTCGCATTGAGTTGGACAGGACTGAAGTGACTTAGCAGCAGCAGCTACTTTGTAGTTGATTTAACAGTGCATTTTATCATTGTTCTCCCATTAATGGAATGGGAGACAAATTTTTTCTCTTTTTTGAGTTATACCTTGATGGCTAGTTATTTTAGGGAACAAATAACTTTTTCACATTTTCATCCTAACAGCATTTTAAAAACTGGGACGTACTAGGAGTTAACTCAGTCACCTCATGCTTTCAATCCTGTGTTCTTCTATCCATTTTCCTTTGCTTTATTATTGTAGTAGGAGGAGCCTAATACTATAAGGTGACATCAGTAATCCTCACTGGCTGATCATCCAGACAATTCCTTCCGACAGCACCTTGATGCTATGACATGAATTCTGCATCTAACCTTCAGTTTCGTGGGCTTGTAATTTTGTCAATATCCCTATGATAATCAAAGTCAGGGAGGCAGACATATTAATCAAAATCTCAAGAGAGCAAAATGTACATGTACTACTCTCCACTGAAGAACTTAATATCAAGTAGAACAGAATGTTCAAACTAGCTTTATCTTTTTATTCACTTTCAGACAGCTGCATCTGATAACAACTAGAAAGTCTATTTTAAATAAAGTAGACATTTTCAATGGATTTTGACATAAGGCCTTAATAGTCTGTGCATTCATCTGTACAGTGAATGAGTATATACAATAAGCATACCTAATATAATCTAATGACCATTATTCAGTGAGCCCCTACGATGGGGCACTAAGGAATGAAGTGCCAGCTTCTCTTTCCAACTCTGGCCTTTCTATGTTTCTTACAAACCACCTATCTTCAGTAAATATCTTTTTTCTTTTAATTTATTAACAGTATTGTCTTACTTACAATTTAAATATGTTTAATGTATTCATATTTTGATAGAAACTCTACCCTTGATTAGGACCACTCCTTTTCAATAAATAATTACTTAGGTTGGTGTATTTCCACATGACTGATTTCATCTATTTACATGTTGATTTCCTTCAGTCTATTCTCAAGCCTTTAACACATTTCCAAGTTCTAAAGAAAACTGCTGCTCTATTACTTTTTGGAATGTGATTAAAGAGTCAGTTTTTATCCATACTTCTCTTACAGTGTATACTATCTTGCAATAATTTTCAATTTAGTTTCCATATTCAGTGTTTTAAATATATCAATATATCATCTTTAACATGACCCAAAAATCTGAAGAAAAAGAATGTATATAGAGAAATATCTCCTGCTTTCACTTTGTCTCCAGTTTTTCTTATTGAACTAACTCCATCCTAGAAACACCAATTAATTTCTTTTGTATCCTTCCATAGTTGATAGACAGATACAAACAAATATTAATATATATCTGTTTAGTTTCTCTTATAAGTGTTAGGCTATCGTACACACTGATCTGTATTTTCTTTAAAATTTGAATATATCATTTGGAAAACTTTTCAAATCAGGACTAATCATTATTTCTTAAAGTCATATAGCATTCCAATATATTAACATAACATAATTTGTTCAAACAATTCTTTACTAATATTTATTTTTTCTATTCTTTAACAACTTGACAATGAATAATATAAACATATATCATTTCATCCTTGTGCAAAAACTATACTTGCTATGCCAAAGAACATATACCAGTGTATTGAAGCACATATTGCCAAATTTTCCTCCAGGTAGTTTGCACCATTTTACACTCCCACCAGGAATTTATGAAAGTATATTTTGCACAAGTGTGTTAACAACTTCTGGTTTTTGCCAATGTGTTACATGAAAATGGCATCTTGTTGGAATATTAATTTATCTTTCTCTGTACGATTAGGAATAGAATTAAATTTATTCACTGAACAGATACTTATTGAATCCCTATTATATGCCAGCTTTATTCAAGGTGATGGGAATATAAAAGTGAACTGAACATAAAAAGCATATATATATGTATCTGACTATGCATGTAATCATATACATATAGTGAATTATTCAGTATAGTATTAGATGGTGATAATTGTCATGAAGAAATTAAAAGTAGAATAAGGCGAAGGGAGAACGACAGTCAGGATAAACTTCATTGACAGAGTTACATTTTGGAAAAACTTTGAAGATGAGGGCGATAACTGGGAGAAGTGAATTCCAGGTAGAGGAAAGAGCCAGTGCAAAATCTCAAGGTGGAGAATAGTGGGCATTGTGGAGGAATTATAAGTTCAGTGTGACTGAAGCAGAACCAGAGAGGGGAGGAGTGATAAAAATGGTTAGAGAGATAATGAGAAGCAGGAATGCACAGGGCTTCGGTACACAATGCAAAACACTTTGGCTTTCATTCTGGATAAATGAAAAGCCACTGAAAATATAAAAGTATATATTTTAAAGCTAACACATACTTCTAAAGGGTCACTATAGATGCTATTAAGGTTAAACCGTACAGAGCAAGGGGGGAGGCAGAAAGACCAGTTTCAAGACTACTGCCTCAATCCTATCAAGAGATGATGGCAGATTGTTCCAGGGTTGAGTAATAAAACTGGGTTGTCAGATTCTGAATATATGTTCAAGATATAGCAAACAAGACTTCCTGAAAAAACTGGATATGTCGTGTAAAGGAAATAAAGAAGCAAATTATTACTCCAACTTTTCTAGCTTGAGCAACTGGAAGGATGAAATTGCTATTACCTAGATTTTTTGTAAGATATATTTGTATTTCCTTTTTTTTTTAACTGAACTCTCTATTCATATTCTTTGCTTATTTTTCTATTGTGATTCTTGCTCTTTTTCTTAAGATTTTCTAGATNCTCTCTATTCATATTCTTTGGTTATTTTTCTATTGTGATTCTTGCTCTTTTTCTTAAGATTTTCTAGATTATCTATCTACTTATCTATGTAAAATAATCCCTTTATAGGTACAGACTCAAAATATATTATGCCAATTTATATTTTTCTTTGCTCATGCTACAATGCGGGAGACCCGGCTTTGATCCCTGGGTCAGGCAGATCCCCTGGAGAAGGAAATGGCAACCCACTCCAGTACTCTTGCCTGGAGAATCCCATGGATGGAGGAGCCTGGCGGGCTACAGTCCATGGGGTTGTAGAGTCGGACACAACTGAGCGACTTCACTTTCTTTCACTTTGCTCATGCTAGTTTTGAAGTGTTTTGGTTTTCTTCTGCTTGATTTTTTAAGGCATGCAGATTTGTAAAATTACTTGAAATTATCCATTTTATTGGCTCCTGAATTTTTAGTCAGAATTAGAAATATTCTTGCTCCAAGATTAGGTATATGTTATCTTATCACTTGTTTTATGGTTTCACTTTTTACATGTATATCTTTAATCCACTAGACATCCATCTGGTGAAGCATGACAAGCATAAATTCCACCATGTCTAGATGACCATTCAGTTGTCCTCAATAATTTATTAAATTCTCTATATTTTCTTCATTTATTATATTATTATATTTATTATATATGCTGCCTTTCATAACTTAGATTCCTAAATGTAGCTGGGTCAAATTCTGGCATCATATTCTATTCCTTTCATCTTCATGTCTGTTCATGACACATGGCTGTGTGTTCTTTATTTAGAATTTATAATTATGTTTATAAATGGTAGCACTAAGCCCTAAGATCACTTCTCTGATCTTCATTTTCAAAAATTCTTGGTTATTTCTGTTAACTTACCATTTGATCTTTAAAAGCACCTTGGTTATTTGTTAAAACTAAGCTCAGAGAACATTAACACCTTTATTTTTTGACTTCCTACCAGAATGCTTTTATATTTTAATTTGTTTCAACTTTTTCCTTTGTTTGCTTTTTTGCGGGTATTTTAAACATTTCTCCATATGGGTCTTGAGCTTTCTTTGTTCTGTTTTGATTGTAAATGAGAGAACTTTTCTTTTACCATATACCGTCTAAGTTATTTGTTTTATTGATATATACACAAATGGTGTTGATTTCTGCATGCATGCATCCTAAGTTGCTTCAGGTATGTCCAACTCTTTGCGACACTATGGACCACAGCCTACCAGGCTCCTCTGTCCATGGGATTCTCCAGGCAAGAATACTGGAGGGAGTTGCTGTGCCCTCCTTCAGGAGGTCTTCCCAACCCAGGGATCAAACTCACATCTGTCATTCGCAGAAGAGTTCTCTACCACTGGCACCACTTGGGGAATGCTGATTTCTATATACTGCTTTCATATCCTATTACCTTACTGCATTTTCACATTGTTTGTATGGTATTTCAATAGATTCAATGGTGGATTTCAGTTTCATAATAATTTCAAGTGCCAGGGGTGACAGTTTCACCTCTTTTCCTAATTTATGTCTAATTAGTAAGTAAACAGACAAACGAACTCTACAACAGTTGGGAGAGGGATCAGCCTCTGTCATCTCCCTCTCCTGTTGCCATATTACAGAGGCCTATAAATTAGGTGGGGCACTATGCACTTCTATAGCACTGAGGAATATTCTCTCAGAAAATTCTTCACAATGATAACTATATGTTTCCTGTTTCCTTCTATACTCTGAGTTTCCTAAATATTGTATTTTGTTCATATTTTATATTATTTCTCCGGGCACTTAATGTTAATAAACAATACATACAAGTTAAATGAATGATCAGACAACTTAATGAAGATTATATGTCTTTATATAAATACACTGTATAGTGATATTTAAAGATCTTTTTGTCTCTGTATATAACTGCTTCTTCTCTTCTGAGTAGGCAATGTAGAGTTCTCTAATGCATCACTTTGTACTTGTCTAACTCAAATGTCTGTATGTTCTCTACTTCTTTCATTTATTAAGAACACTATTAATAATAAATCTTTCCTTTGAAAATAACTATTTCACTATGATTCATTTAGCTTGAACCCTGTCACTTGGGTTTTAAAAAGGAATCTCAAGACAAATAAACCCCTTCCTACTCATTTGATGGGGACAAAATGGATGATTAATATGAAAAGAAATGTCATGACTTGTAAGCAGTGCTGTCATTGAAATTTATTTCAATTTCCTAAGGCATTTCTTTTTCATTTCAATAAAGACTAAAACAGAACTAAGGAAAATCCATGCTAATGAAATCCTATTTCAACAGACTGACTTTGGGGAGATGACATCTCTTCTTGCATGGCCCTTTCTCACCCAGCTTCTCATTCAATTCTGATCCACAGCAAGTTAGTGATTGTTCAGCAAAACTCACAGGGGGTGGGAGGTGATGTTTCTAGGCTACAGTAATTAGGGTGGAATGGTTTGGAGAAACTACTGGAAAACTGTGACGAAATGCCAGGAGCGCTGTGGCTTTATTAGGAAAATGCCAAACAGTGCTAACAGTGTCTGGAAAATAACATTATTGCTTTTATTCTGCTCTCCAGAGGGAGAAATTAGCCAATTAAAACATTCCGTGCTATGAGTACCATGCTGAGCATTCAGCTAAAAGATATGCCCAGAGATTATTTTATAATTCAGCACATTGCTCTTCAACCAGCATAATGGCCTAATAACCATAGTGGTACAGCAAGGAGGGGGCACAATTTTTTCTTCAAGACAAAGGATCCATCTATAGTGTAAGTCAGAATCAACATTTTATATCAAAGTAAATCAGCAGGGAGAAAATTGTGAAAATAAATGATAGTATATAGAATGAAAACTAGAAAGAGAGGGAGGAATGGAGGGAGGGAAAGAGACAGGAAGGAATGTTTCAAGTAGATACTATTCAGGAAATGCTTGTGGTAATATTTTATCACCTTTCATTTTAAGCAGGGTTAAGTAGCTTTTTCTTTGTGTGTCTCCCATATAATCATTTGCAAAAGTGTCAATATCCCCCTTGTTATTATTTGACCTTTTGGGATGCTTAATGAAGAACTTAACAGTTTGTTTTTTTTTTTCTCCTTGCCTATTTCTTTCTGTTTTTCTGGTCCCAATCTTAGGAAAGCTGGGTTACATGAGAAAGATAAAGGAAATTAAGAAAGTGACTGCTTTCCCTTGCAAGTGAATGAACTTACTGCTTTCCTGTCTCTTCATAAGAAAATTTCATTAACAATATTAGTCATGATATATGAAGAAAATAGGAAGGAGTAGGAAGACTCAGCGTACCTCCTCTCACCAGAACATCAAAATTACAACTATTTACAAATCAACTATTAATGAAAAGACTGGAAACTACTAGGAAATATCTACAATGAAAGATATAAAGAAAGAACCACAAGGGTAGGAGGGACAGAGTCACGGTTCAGCCAATACCGACATGCCCACATTGGTGACCCACAAACAGGAGAAAAATTGCAGAGGTTCTCCTCAAGGAGCGAGGAATCTGAGCTCCACATTGGGCTCCAAGTCCAGGGGTCTCATGGTGAGAAAACAAACCCTCAGAATGTTTGGTTTTGAAGGCCAGTGGGGCATACTTTCAGGAGACCCAGAGGGCTATGGGAATAGAGACTCCACTCTTAAAGAGCGCACACAAAATCTCACAGTTGTTGAGACCCAGAGCAGAAATTTGAAAAGAGCCTGGTCAGACCTACCTTCTAATTGTGGAGAATCTCCCAGAGATGCAACAGGCAATGGGAGCTCACCCTGGGGACACAGACACAGGTGGTGGGCATTTCGGGAGCTTCTTCTACCATGTGGATACTGGTGCTGGCAAGCATCATTTTGGAATCCTCCCTCTAGCTTATTGGCCTCACCCTGGCTGTAGACACTGATACCAGGATGCCTCAGGTTATGCAACTAACTGGGCAGAACCCCACTCACCAGCAGACAGGCTGCCCTAAGACCTTCTGACCCTACAGCTGCCCAGGACATGGCCCTGCCCCCCCATAAGATGGGCCAGGACATAGCCCCCCACAGCATTGCACAGACACTAGACCCAGGACCTCCAGGGCCCTGCAGCCAGAGATCCAGACACAGTTCCATCAGGGAGCAGGCACCCATCCCAGAATCACCTGGGCCCCAGCCCTGTCCACTACTAAGCCTGTTCATCCTTCAGGACCAGCCTTACCCACCAGCAGGCAAACATTAGCTCCAGGACAACCATGGGTCAACAGACAGCTGTGGCAGGACCCAGTCCACCCACTAGCAGTCTGATACCAGCTCTGACACCTTAGGTCTCTGGCCTTCCAGATTCAGCCCTGCTCACCAATGGGCTGACAAAAGGGTCAAGACACCTTGGGTCCTACAGCCAGCTAGCTGGTCAGGAAACAGCCCTAGCCACCAGCAGTCCTACACTAGCTCAGGGACCCCTGATTCCTGCATCCAGACCTAGGTCTGGCTCTATTTGCCAGTGGGCTGGAACTAGTCCCAGGATCTGTTCCACTTACTAGTAGGTAGGCACCAAGTGTGAAGACTGGACAGCCACATGTAAAAGAATGAAATCAGAATATTTCTCACACCCTGGTGGCTCAGAGGGTAAAGTGTCTGCCTGCAATGCAGGAGACCTGGCTTTGATCCCTGAGTCAGGAAGATCCCCTGGAGAAGGAAATGGCAACCCACTCCAGTACTCTTGCCTGGAAAATCCCATGGACAGCGAAGCCTGGTACACTACAGTCCATGGGATTGCAAAGAGTCAGACACGACTGAGCGACTTCACCTTCACCTTCACCATATACAAAAATAAATTCAAAATGTATTAGGGACCTAAATGTAAAATTGAAAGCTATAAAACTCCTAGAAGAAAACATAGGTAGGACATTCTTTGATATAAATCCTAGCTATATATTTTTGGATCCATCTCCTAAAGAAAAGGGGCGGGGGCGGGGGGAAAGCAAATATAAATGGGACCTAAATAACCTAAAAGCTTCTGCACAGTAAAAAAAAAAAAAAAATCAATGCAACAGAAAAACAATCTACCACATGGGAGAAAAATAATTGCAAATAATATGACCTATAACAAGTTAATATCCAAAAATATATTAACAGCTCAAACAACTCAATGTCAAAAAAAAAAAAAAAAACTGGATTAAAAATCAGTTCAGGCAGAAGACCCAAACAGACATTTTTCCAAAGAAGACATATAGATAACCAACAGAAACATGAAAAGATGCTCAGCACTTTTTAATTATCAAACAAATACAAATCAAAACAATGAGATCTCACCTCACACTTGTCAGAGGCTATCATCTAAATGTCATTAAAAAACAAATATTGGCAAGGATGTGGAGAAAAAGGAACCCTTGTATATTGTTGGTGTGAACATATATTGGTGCAAGCACTGGAATACAATATAAAGGTTCCTCAAAAAACTAAAACTAGAACTACCTTGTGAGCCAGTCATTTCATTCCTCGGTATATCCAAAGAAAAGAAAACCACTAATTTGAAAGGATATACACAGTATTGTAAAGTAAACTAAAGTTAAAATAAAAATTTAAAAAAAAGGATATATACATCCCAATAATCATAGCAGCATTATTTATAATAGCCAAGAAATAGAAGCAATCTAAGTGTTTATCAACATATGAACAGATAAAGGAGATGTGGTATATGTATATGCATGTATATATATAGACGCACACACATATACACACAGTGAAATGCTACTCAGCCATACAAGAATGAAATTTGGCCATTTGCAACTACATGGGGCTTCCCTGGTGGCTCAGATGGTAAAGAATCTGCCCACAATGCAGGAGACCCAGATCTGACTCCTGGGACAGGAAGATCCCCTAGAGAAGGGAATGGCTATGCACTCCAGTATTCTTGCCTAGAGAATTCAATGGACAGAGGAGCCTGGCGGGCTACAGTCCAAGGGACTGCAAAGAGTTGGACATGACTGAGGGACTAACACTTGGACTTTTTGACTTCTCTCAACAACATAGATGAACCTGGAGGGTATTATGCTTAGTAAAATAAGTCAGAGAAATGCAGACACCGTATATTATAATCTATATGTAGAATCTAAGAAGTTAAACAAGGCATGTTCAGTTTTTAAAATAAAAATTGTATACATTTTAAGTGTACATGATGTTTTGACATATCTCTATCTATATAGATACATGAAGTTACTGCCACAATAAAGCAAATTAATATAACTGTCGTCTCACATAGTTACCATATTTGTGTGCATATGTGTAGTGAGAACAAGGAGACCCACTGTATAGCAAATTTCCAGCATACAGTATAGCGTTATTAATTATACTCACATTGCTGTAAATTAGATTTCTGGAACTTATTCAACATATGTAACTTCAGCTTTGCATCCTTTGGCCAACATCCTCCCACTTACTCCAACTACCCTCCTTGGTAACCACTGCTCTATCCTCTGCTTCTATGAATTCGACCTTTTAAGGATCCATATATAAGTAATCATGTAGTATTTTTCTTTCTGTGTCTGGCTTATTTCACTTAGACTATAATGTACTTCAGGTTCATCTAAAGTGGTTGCTTTGTCTAGGGCATATTCATTTTTGACACTATATTTTAAAATTTACAAAGATATTCTGAAGCATATTCTTGAACTCNTATTCTCCATTGTTTATCAATAATTACAAAAGAAGAAGGGAATTCTTCTATTAATGCAATGGACAGAATGTGTAAGTCATGTAGAAATGAAAAGAAAGAACCATGTTCCTTTTATTTTTATGCTTAAGATAATTACATATATACAAAAGAATTTACAAAATTTTAACTTAATTTTAGAACTCAAAACCCTAAAGATAACAAATAAAACTGTTTTCTGTTTCACCAAGGACATGAATTTTAAATAGCTTTTAAAAAAATCATCTCAAGGCTACATATTCTGAAAAATATCTTGATATGAATCAGGTAGGAAAGCTAAAAAAAATACATATGATTCTCAGTATAGCTGATATTTTAAAACCATAAAAGAAATACCACAGAGATATTGAATGAACAACAACCTAAAAATAGAGAGGTAATTTGAAGGTCATGTAGTTCTGAGGGGATTGGCCATCCCAGGAACTAGGTAGAGTATGTTTTAAAGGCATCACTGACCATGCAGTAGGTTTTAACTTACTCAAGGTGGGGATTTAGAATTGAGACTCTTAAATAAAAATAGAACCATCAAAATGATCTCTGTTTAGGGAAACTGTAAAATAGGAAAAAAAAAATATGCTGCCCATTGGAAAAAGAAGATTACAAAATAAGCTTATCTGTTAGTCCTGAACTTGCATAGAAAAGAATATCTCCCACTAGTACTGGAATACCAGGCATATCTTATGTGGATTTGAGGTTCAAATTTATTCTACCTTCATGGTACAGGAAACTTCAAATCAAGAAAATAATTTTTTTTTTAAATTTAAATGTTCTCATAATGGTAGTTCCTGTCTGTCTCTGGTCCAATTCAAACCCTTTTCAGAGGAACTTCTCTTAATCAAGACCACATAGCTTTCCCACAAAATATAAGCTCAGTCTAAACTTTATGAGACAGAGAGAGATTTATTTTAGAGATTTGGCTTATGGGACTTGTTTAGAGATTTGATATTGTGGGACTTGGCTGTGAAATCTTCAGGACAGGCTAGCAGGTTAGAAAGCTAAATAAGATTGATGTTACAGTCTAAGTCCAAAGGCAGGCAGAAATCCTTCTTTCCTGGGACACCTCAGTTTTTTCCTCTTAAAGGCTTCAAATAATTAAATGAGGGAGCGTAATTAAATATAGAGAGTGATCTGCTTTATTAAAACTTTACTAATTTAAATGTAATCACACCAAAAATTCCTTCATAGAAACATTTAGATGGTATTTGACAAAAAATTGGTACTGTGGCCTAGCCAAATTGATTCGTAAAAATGAACATGATAGAACCTAATAGATATTTTAAAAATAAGAGTCACAGATATTACAAGATATAAATAAATAAGTAGTGAAAATATTGAAAATCAGGAATTTGAGCATTACCTTGCATGTGAAATAAGTTGCAATTGTGTGGCAAATGTTTGACTTTGCACACATTTCACATGCTAGCAAAGTAATGCTCAAAATCCTTCAAGTTAGGCTTCAACAGTATGTGAACTGAGAGCTTCTGGAAGTATAAGCTGGATTTAGAAAAGGCAGAGGGACCAGTGATCAAATTGCCAACATCCATGGGTCATAGAAAAAGCAAGAGAATTCCAGAAAAACATCTACTTCTGCTTCACTGACTGCACTAAAGCTTTTGTGTGGATCACAGCAAACTACAGAAAATTTTTATAGAGATGGGAATATCAGACCACCTTATCACAATACATGTGGAAAACTCTGAAAGAGATGGGCATACAAGACCACCTGACTTGCCTCTTAAGAAATCTGTATGCAGGTCAGAAAGCAACAGTTAGAACTGGACATGGAACAACAGACTGGTTCCAAATAAGAAAAGGAGTAGGTCAAGGCTGTATATTGTCATCCTGCTTACTTAACTTCTATGCAGAGTACATCATGAGAAACGCTGGGCTGGAGGAAGCACAGGCTGGAATCAAGATTGCTGGGAGAAATATCAATAACCTCAGATATGCAGATGACACCACCCTTATGGCAGAAAGTGAAGAACTAAAGAGCCTCTTGATGAACATGAAAGAGGAGAGTGAAAAAGTTGGCTTTTCCAGTGGTCATGTATGTATGTGAGAGTTGGACTATAAAAAAAGCTGAGCACCGAAGAATTGATGCTTTTGAACTGTGGGTTGGAGAAGTCTCTTGAGAGTCCCTTGGACTGCAAGGAGATCCAACCAGTCCATCCTAAAGGAGATCAGTCCTGGGTGTTCATTGGAAGGACTGATGTTGAGGCTGAAACTCCAATACTTTGGCCACCTGATGCGAAGAGCTGACTCATTGGAAAAGACCCTGATGCTGGGAAAGATTGAGGGCAGGAGGAGAAGGGGCTGACAGAGGATGAGATGGTTGAATAGCATCACCACCTCTATGGACATGGGTTTGGGTGGACTCTGGGAGTTGGTGATGGACAGGGAGGACTGGCGTGCTGCAGTTCATGGGGTCGCAAAGAGTCAGACACGACTGAACAACTGAACTGAACTGAACTACTTGCCTCCTGAGAAACCTGTAGGTAGGTCAACAGGCATCAGTTAAAACTAAACATGGAACAATGGACTAGTTCAAAATTTAGAAAGGCTGTATATTATTACCATGCTTATTTAACTTATAGGAAGAGTAGATATATATGTACTGTTTATATGATTTACAAGCTAGAATCAAGATCACCAGGAGAAATGTCAATTATATCACATATGCAGATGATAACACCCTAATGGCAGAAAGCAAAGAGGAACTAAAGAACCTCTTGATGACAGTGAAAGAGGAGAGTGAAAAAGCTGGCTTAAAACTCAACATTCAAAAAAATAAGATCATCATACATCTAGTTCTCTCTCTTGATGGCAAACTGATGGGGGTAAAAATGGAAGTAGTGACAGACTTTATTTTCTTGGGCTCCAAAATCACTGCAGACAGTGACTGCAGCCATGAAATTAAAAGAAGCTTGCTCCTTGGAAGAAAAGCTATGACAAACCTAGACAGTGTATTAAAAAGCAGAGACATCACTTTGTCAACAAAGTTCCGTATAATCAAAGCTATGGTTATTCCAGTAGTCATGTACAGATGTGAGAGCCAGACCATTAATAAGGCTGAATGCCAAAGAATTGATGGTTGTGAACTCCGTTACTGGAGAACACTCTTGAGAGTCCCACGGACTGTAAGGAGATCAAACCAGTCAATCTTGAAGGAAATCTACTCTGAATATTGTTTGGAAGGCTGATGCTGAAGCTGAAGTGTCAACACTTTGGCCACCTGATACAAAAAGCCAACTCATTGGAAAAGACCCAGTATCATGCTGGGAAAGATTGAAGGTAGGAGGAGACGGGGCTGACAGAGGATGAGATGGTTGTTTGGCATCACTGACTCAGTTGACATGAATTTGAACAAAATCTTGGAGATGGTGAAGGACAGGAAAGTCTGGTGTATTCCAGTCCATGGGGGCACAAAGAGTCAGGCATGACTTAGTGACTGAACAACAATAAATATCCTCATTAAGAAAATGAATGTATAATTCTTCAGTAAATATAAAACTTTAAAGAAGACTAGTCATATATTAGGTCACATATTTCAAACAACTGGTCCTATTCAAATATGTTCTCTGATTATTTAAGTCATAAATATATATAAAAAGACAACTAAACACCCATATATAGAGAAGTTTAGTAAGGCTTCTAATAAATGTATGCTTTGATTGAAAATCATAATGAAAATAGAAAACAGGCAACAACATTAATGGTTAACAGTCTAGATTCTTGAGTTAAGACTACCTGAGTTGAATCTTATCTCCAGAATTTATTAGCTGTGTGACTTTGACCTAATTATTTCACTTCTCTTTGTTTCCTGTGAAAAAGAAAGTAAATAACTCTATTGACCTAATGAGTTAGTGTGAGGATTAAATGAGCTAAAATATGTAAAATTTACCACAGGTCTCCAAAAGAAGTACGTATTCAGTAACTATTAGCTCTAATAAAATAATGCTTAAAATATGGCAGTATATAAGGGAACTTCAGTATTTTTATTGGAGAAAACATTTAAAACATGAAGTATTTATTCACTTTAAAAAGTATAAAAGAAGAAATTAATGGAATAGGATATAAAAGAGTAAACCAGGACCAAAAGAGCCTGAAATTGATACTTGGAAAATGCTAAAGAATAGAACAAACACAGGAAAGAGTTTTCAAGTAAAAATGAAAACAAGACACAAACAATATGGGAATAAAGTAGCCATAACCTCCAAAATCTTACTTTTTCAGGTATAAAGCACTGATATACATGCTGTATATAAGCAGATACACAGTATATCTGTGGTATTAAAATTCTATTTTCAACATTTTATAAATTTTACAAAATATATTTAAAAAATAATTTAAAACCCTGCAACTTCAATATGTTCTTGGAAAAACATATAATGATGGGAAGTTAAGATAAGATTGATTGGTAATTTTTGTTTGTGACCATATTTACTTAATCACAAATTGATATTTTGGGCTCTGTTTTCCAAATCTGTATTAGCAAGAGCTATGTTGTCTGAAAATTATCACTGGACTAAAAATATTTATTTTTAAGATTGAGACAAATTGAAGATTCCCAGAGGACAAAGGAAGCTACAGGGAAATAATACTTGAGAGAAATTTCCAAGAATGATTATTAAGGTCACATTTTTTTTTTAATTTTAAACTTATTATTTTATTGGGTTATAGCAGATTAAGTTCATCATTTGTAAATGGAACATGATTCAAAATCAATTCCCATTACTTACCCCTTGATTTAACTTGGGAAAATGACTTAGACTCATCATCTCTGCCTGGAAAATGTGTAGTATAACACCTCACAGGATTATTAATTGTGAACATCATGATGAAAATTTTACCTTACAGTGCCTATTACATATGAAGTATTCAGAAGGTGAGTTTTTGATCCACTCCCTTTCTAATCAGTGAAGGGTAGATTCCTGCACTCATTGATTAAGTTCTTTTTTGTTTGTTCCTGGAAACGAAAATCGGTTTTACCAACAGTAACAACAAGCATAAGCCCTTCTTTTCCACACTTTTAAGTTTCTTCTAAGGGATTTCTATTCTTAAGTGCTGCTTTTGGCTGGGTTACTTGATTGCATGTAAACATAATGCAGAAGATTGTGAAACTTTCCTTTGTACTATTAATATATAGATTTTATTTTTAATATTTTCTTTCCTTTTCGGCTGTGCTGGGTCTTTGTTGCTGTACTTTTTTCCTAGTGGCAGCGAGCAGGGGCCATCCTCTAGTTTTAGTGCTCTGGATTCTTACTGCAGTGGCTTCGCTTATTGCAGAGCGAAGGCTCTAGGGCACGAGGGCTTCAGTAGTTTGGCAGGTGGGCGCAGGAGTTTCACCTCCCGGGCTCTAGAGCACAGGCTCCATGGCTGTGCATGGGTTTAACTGCTCCAAGGCACGTGAGATCTTCTGGAGCAGGGATAAGACCCATGGCTCCTGCACTGGCTGGCAGATACCACTGAGCCACCAGGGAAGCCCAATAGACAGATTTTTACCTGTCCTTCCTTTTGCCTAGATAAACAGATTATCTCCTAATTTTTTTTTTTTAGAATCTCATATTATCTTGGCTTAGGTAAACAAATAAAAAATATAAGATGAAAAATATGTTAAAATTATTGAGTTAAAATCATTTTGTCATGAAATAATACTTTTCATAATCATTTCCAGATTCAATTATAAATATTTAATAAATAATTCATTTGGACTCTAACTCCAAAA
>SJYQ01094254.1:253247-328997 GCA_006410935.1 Redunca redunca | reverse complement strand
GGAAGAAATAGAAAACCTTAACAGACCCATCACAAGCACGGAAATTGAAACTGTAATCAGAAATCTTCCAGCAAACAAAAGCCCAGGTCCAGACGGATTCACAGCTGAATTCTACCAAAAATTTAGAGAAGAGCTAACACCTATCCTACACAAACTCTTCCAGAAAATTGCAGAAGAAGGTAAACTTCCAAACTCGTTCTATGAGGCCACCATCACCCTAATACCAAAACCTGACAAAGATGCTACAAAAAAAGAAAACTACAGGCCAATATCACTGATGAACATAGATGCAAAAATCCTCAACAAAATTCCAGCAATCAGAATCCAACAGCACATTAAAAAGATCATACACCATGACCAAGTGGGCTTTATCCCAGGGATGACCTCTCTCTTCTGAATGAGATCAAGAGGACAGATGATCATGGAAGAAGTGGTAGGACCAGAAGGTACAGGATATGGCAGAGTATAGCAGAGTGTACAGGTTTCCAAGTACCTGACAACAACGACCAACCTAGGTCATTTTTCTCCCTGTTTTGTGCTGGGAACCCTGGACCTCTCCAGTTTTATACTACCACTATCACCTAATGTTTATCAACCTGTGATTCTAATTTGAGGACTATATTTCACCATAATGTTTCAATTGCCTAAGCAAGAAATAAAAGTAAGATGTAAAGAAATACATTTCACCAAAAGATGATCTGACAAATGCAACTGTTCAATATCTTGCATGAGGTTAAGAACTAGAATTAAGGATCTAGATTTAAAGCATAGTTCAGTTCAGTACAGTTGCTCTGGTGTGTCCGACTCTTTGCAACACCATGAATCGCAGCACACCAGGCCTCCCTGTCCATCACCATCTCCCAGAATTCACTCAAACTCACGTCCATTGAGTCAGTGACGCCATCCAGCCATCTCATCCTCTGTCATCCCCTTCTCCTCCTGTCCTCAACCCTCCCAGCATCAGGGTCTTTTTCAATGAGTCAGCTCTTCGCATGAGGTGGCCAAAGTATTGGAGTTCCAGCTTTAGCATCAGTCCTTCCAATGAACACCCAGGACTGATCTCCTTTAGGATGGACTGGTTGGATCTCCTTGCAGTCCAAGGAACTCTCAAGAATCTTCTCCAACACCACAGTTCAAAAGCATCAATTCTTTGGCGCTCAGCCTTCTTCACAGTCCAACTCTCACATCCATACATGACCACAGGAAAAACCATAGCCTTGACTAGATGGACCTTAGTCGGCAAAGTAATGTCTCTGCTTTTGAATATGCTATCTAGGTTGGTCATAACTTTCCTTCCAAGGAGTAAGCGTCTTTTAATTTCCTGTCTGCAGTCACCATCTGCAGTGATTTTGGAGCCCCAAAAAATAAAGTTTGGCACTTTGCCCATCTTTTTGCCATGAAGTGATGGGACCAGATGCCATGATCTTCGTATTCGGAATGTTGAGCTTTAAGCCAACTTTTTCACTCTCCTCTTTCACTTTAATCAACAGGCTTTTTAGTCCCTCTTCACTTGCTGCCATACAGGTGGTGTCATCTGCATATCTGAGATCATTGATATTTCTCCTGGCAATCTTGATTCTAGCTTGTGCTTCTTCCAGCCCAGCATTTCTCATGATGTAGTCTGCATATAAGTTAAATAAGCAGGGTGACAATATACAGCTTTGATGTACTCATTTTCCTATTTGGAACCAGTCTGTAAGGAGATGTCAGTTCTACTTTTGGCAAAGCTTTCCATATTTCTTATCTATAAAGAAACCAATGTTTTGGTTCCATGGTGATTTAAAGACTCAAATGAACTGGAAATCAGGATGAAGAAGAACAAACAGTAGAAAACATATCTTTTATATAATTAAATAAAATTTAACATGTTGAGAAAAAAAGCAATAACATTAAAAGATGGTGGGGAGAATAGATAATAGCATGGAAAAATATACACTACCATATGTAAAATAGACAGCCAGTGGGAATTTGCTATAAGACTCAGAAAACACAAACCTGGACTCTGTGACAGCCTAGAGGAATAGGATGGATGGGAGGTGGGAGGGAGGGAATACATGTTTACCTATGGCTGATTCATGTTGATATATGGCAGAAACCAACACAGCATTATAAAGCAACTATTCTTCAATTAAAAATAAATAAATTTAAAAACAGTAAATGAGAGGTAAAATGTTAAAACCTTAAAAAAAGTAGGCAATCCTGGTGACTTTTACAACAGTATTTTAAACCTTCAGATATAAGGATGTATACACACATATACATATATGTAAAAATATAAATGTATGCACACACTAACACAGCCTTTAGAGACATAACATTTTTTTTCCTTGTTTGTGTGCTCCGTTTAAGTTTTATATGTGGCATCATCTTTGTTTCTTAACTTCCTTTTTGATTTTTATTCTTTTGCCTCTCTATGCTAAATTCTGATTTTTCTCTTCTGACCAATTTTTTAGTACTAATTCTCTCTTTATCCATTAAAAATCTTATTATTTCTATTTTTTAAATTTAAATTTATTTATTTTAATTGGAGGACAATTATTTTATAATATTGTATTGGTTTTGCCATATATCAACATTAATCTGCCACAGGTGTACACGTGTTTCCAATTCTGAACCCCCCTCCCACCTCCGTCCCCGCACCATCCCTCTGGGTCGTCCCAGTGCACCAGCCCCAAGCATCCTGTATCCTGCACTGAACCTAGACTGTCGATTGGTTCCTTATATGATAATATACATGTTTCAATGCCATTCTCCCAAATCATCCCACCCTCTCCCTCTCCCACAGAGTCCAAAAGACTGTTCTATACATCTGTGTCTCTTTTGCTGTCTCGCATACAGAATTATCATTGCTATCTTTCTAAATTCCATATATATGCATTAGTATACTGTATTGGTGTTTTTCTTTCTGGCTTACTTCACTCTGTATAATCAGCTCCAGTTTCATCCACCTCATTAGAACTAATTCAAATGTGTTCTTTTTAGTGGCTGAAAAATACTCCCTTGTGTATATGTACCACAGCTTTCTTATCCATTTATCTGCTGATGGACATCTAGGCTGTTTAAACTTTCCCCCAACACAATTTATCAAAGTTTATTGATTATCTTTGATGTACTGAACCATGCCCATAACATACCAGTTTTTCAGAATGTGTGTGTATCTGACTCCATATTCCCTATTTTTCCCATTTTTCTAATAGTCCATCCATGAACCAATATTGCCTTGGTTATTCTAGTTTTATGAATTGGTATTGTTTGAACAAATCTCTTTACCTTGTTTTCTTTCTTCAGGTTAGTCTTATCTATTTTTAGCCTCTTTCCTTACTCTATTAATTTTAGAATCAGCCTAAAAAAGACACTTAAAAAAATTAATAGCCACGGAGGGTGTGGAAGAAAAGGAACTACACTGTTGGTAGGAATGTAAATGGTACAGCTCTATGGAAAACACTATGAAAATTCTTTAAAAAGTTAAATATAGAGCTAACATATGACTTAGCATTCCTACTCCTGGATATAAATCCAGAAAAGACAAAAACTTTACTTCGAAAAGATAGCTGCACTTCAATGTTCATAGCAGCACTGTTTACAGTAGTTAAGACACTGACACCATCTAAATGTCCATAACAGATAAACGGATAAAGAAAATGTGATACACAAATTAGAATATTACTCATCATTAAAAAGAATGAAATAATGCCATATTGCAGCAACATGGATGAACCTAGAGATTATCACGCTAAGTAAATTAGACAGAGAAGGACAAATATTGTATGATACTACTTACATCTGAAATTAAAAAAAAAAAAAAGATCCAAAGAAACTTATTTACAAAGCAGAAATAGACTCACATAGAATACCAACTTAGAGTTATGCAAAAAGAAATTAGGAAGGGATAAATTATGAATTTGGGATTAACAGATATACACGACTACATATAAAATAAACAACAAAGATATATGGTAGAGCACAGGGAGCTACACTTAATAACTTGTAATAACCTAGAAGAGAAAAAAATATGAAAAAGAAAGAAAATACATACATATTTATATCAGCCCCCCTCAGATAAACTGAATTATAACATGTATTTCACAAGAACCTTAGATGACTCATATACTTATTAAAGTAAGAGAACCACAGGAAAATCCAGAAAAAATATGAATACAAATGGTAATAATAGGCACATTGATTTACAGGGAATGTATTATTTCACCATAAAATACAGTGTTTGTTATATATTTTCCTCCAGGTAGTCTGGAAATTTCCTTCAGTTCCTAGTTTGCATCTATCATTATAACAATATAGTCAATTATTTATTCATTTATTTTTATTAATGTGGTAAGTTATATTCATTCCTTTCCTGATCCTTTTATACTCAAAATAAGGTCAATTGGCTATAATGTATTTTTACATATTCTTGAATTATTTTGGTAATGTTTTAGTTTATGTGAACAATGTTCCTATGTAAGATATCATTAATACTGTTACACATTTTAGGTTTTGCAATCAATGCTATTCTAACTGAATCACATGATTTGAGAGTTTTCTCACTTCAGTCTGAAAAATCATGGATAAGTCAGGATTGAATTCTTCCATGACTCTCTGGTAGAACTCGTTGGTAAAATCTATTGTTTTCAGTAGGGCTTTTTAAACTATTGAATTTAAGACTACAGAATAATTCAGAACTTCTAATTCTCTTCAAGTGAATCTGATGAATTTTGTGTTAGTCACTCAGTCATGTTTGTCTCTTTGTGACCCCATGGACTGCAGCCGACCAGAATCTTCTGTCCTTGGAATTCTCCAGGCAAGAATATTGGAGTGGATTTCCATTCTCTTTTCCAGGGGGTCTTCCCTACCCAGGAATAGAACCTGGTTTCCTGCATGGCAGGCTGATGCTTTACCAACTGAGCCACCAGGGAAGCCCTCGAGTGAATCTGATGGTTTTAAATTTTTATTTACTCATCTCATCTAAGTTTGAAAATTTCTGGCATAAATGTTTTACAGGTTTTATTTGTTTTTAATATCTGCTTTACTGGTAGAGCTGTCCCCTTTTCAATCTTGATAATAGTCATTTGTATCATCTCCCTTTTTTCCCTGATTCATCTTATGAAACATTTCAAATTTTATTGAGTTGGTGTTTTTATCATATCTTTCTATGTCCTTAAATAATATTTTATACAGATTTTTTGCTTTATTACATATTTTTCTTATTCCAATGCATGGTTCTGCTTGCTAAGATTCATGCTGTTTCTTTTTGCTCATATAAGTTCCAATATAAACATTTAAGTGTATATATTTCTTTTTATGTATGTCATGTTTGTCAGCACTATGTATCACGAGCATGCAGTATTTGAGATAAATGTTAAAAAAAAAACCCTTTTTTTAGTTGATACTCAAATTTAACTGGGTATCTTGTATTTATCTGTTTATGCATTTATGTATTTAGCTAACCTGGCAAACCTACTGTGTCTTTCCTAATCAGTCTCTTACCTTATATCACAACTCAGGTAAACCTTAATCTGCTCTCTGTCAGGACAGATTAGAATCATCTCTTTGAGAGTCATATTCACTGCATCTCACAGCATGTTGTCCTTTGCGTCGGGATTCTTTCACTCAGCACAATGTTTTGGCAGTTTGTCCATATTGTTGTGTGTGTTGCTAGTTTGTATCTACTTATGACTGAATTACATTTTGTTGCATGAATATACCATAATTGATCTATTCAGCTGCTGATGAATAATTGGATTAATTCCAGGTTTTAGTATAATGAATAAGCTGCAATGAATATTCATGTACCAACTCATTGAACGTAACATTCATGGACACACAGTTCATTGTCCTTGGGAATTTTATGGTAAGGTTATGTTTAAACTTATAAAAAAAGTTTCAAATTGTTTTCCAAAGTGGGTGTCTTCTTTTACATTCCCATCAACAATGTATGAGAATCCCAGTTGATCACATCATTGCTAACAATTGGTATTGTCTGTTTTAGAAACTTCTCACCCTCCTATTATTACATGATCTACATGGCAATATCTCATTATTTTAATTTGTATTTTTCAGGAAACTAATATTGTTACATATTTTTTTGTGTGCTTATTAGTCATTCTTATATCTTTGCAGAATTCTCTGTCCAAATATTTTTCTTACTTTGTAATAGTTTGTTNATCAATACATATAAATTATATGTACCCTATATATGTATATAAAATTCTTAGAGAATACATATATATCCTCCCAGTATTTCTGTCTTTTCAATTTATAAAACTGTCTTTTGAAGAACAAGTCTTCTTCATTTTGAAAAATTTTAAATCATTAATTTTTACTGGTTTTACTTTTTGAGTTTTATTAGAGAAAATTTTACTTATTTGTAGGTTGAGATTTTTTTCCAATGACTTTTTCTACATATCAAAGTGTTTCAACCTAAGATTTGCATTTTTAACATATTTCAGGTTAATCTTGATACATCATTGACCCTGCAGCTTGTTCATAGGTAGAATTTCTTACTTCTTATATTTGTTTCCTGTTTAATGATAAGCCTTTTCAGTAAAGACATGTGTCATGTTCATCACGGGACTTCTAGAATCAACTCTCAGTAGACATTTACTGAATACACGGCTCTACTGGATGATAAGAAACAAGAAATGATGATGTTTCTACCATCAGTTGGGTTCAGCTAATTGGGAAAAAGAGCCCCTTAGTCTGGCAAAAACCACTACAATATTGTAAAGTAATTTGCCTCCAACTAAAAAAAGAAAAAAAGAAATACAAAAAATAAAATAAAATAGAGAGGATAAGTATAACCCATCTTTTGTGGCTGCAAAAAGTACTAAATAGGTTACTACATTTAAAGAACTTAGAATAGGTCTGGCAGACAGCAAGCATTCAGCAAACATTGGCCCCATTACCATCATTATCACCATCAGCAACAGCAACAGCACTTTTATTAACTGACCACATATTTCCTTTTTAAGGAAATCAAAACAATTTGTCAAGCTCCTACCTTGCTTCTAGCACTATTTCCAATAAAATGTTTCTACCAAATATGGTGTACAGAAAGACATGTAAAAAAAATAAAGAAAAGAAGGCTAGATGGCTTTTCATAGAAAATGAGTACACATCCTAAGCAGATGTATTATACACTGATGCTGATCAGTCCCTTGGCTTATAAAGAAACATTTCTTAATCCCAAGTCTGTAAAGTACAGGGTTAACATTTTTACCTCTCTTAACGGCATAAATCGGTCCATAGAAATGTGTCTCCAGTCAATATCTGACTTGTTATGTAGATTAAATTTGACTTGGCATCCTGGGCATCTCTATTTTCCAAATTAGATCTTCTGTCTTATTTTGGGATGCTTAAAAGGTTAAAAATCAAATTAAAACTCGTTTAATTAATTTAGATTGGTTTTAGCAGTCATACGTATATTAAAGTGAACCAGGGCAATTATATTAGTACTATTTATACTTCCAGGCCATTGCATGACAAAATGAAGACAAGATATAATTTAATCTAGCTCAATTTGTGAAAACCAACCTCCAATCTTGGCTTTTGTTCAAACCCCTGAGAAACTGAAATGAAAAATTACTATTTCAAAATGAAGCTGTCTGTTAAAATGTTGAAGATTTTGACATTAACTGTGATGTGTATCTGGGTGCTTACTTTTACACCTCTAATCCTCAGACTAAAATGGCATTCTAGAAATAATGACCCAGAACACAATAGGATTAGCATGGCATCTCAAGATAACTGTCACAGACGTTTAAGACTAATGTTTAAGGACATGAATCTTCCTTGCAGAATAATAAGTAGTCTGGATGAATGTCAGAGAATCGTGGACTGAGAATAAAAACTTAAATCCAAACAGGGTCTGTGATGCTTCAAGCAAGTTATTTTACCTCTACAAGTTTTAGTTTTCCTTCAACAGCACTTAATCATGCCTGCTTGTGGACTAAAATTACATAATCTGTGAAAGTACCCAGCACAGTGCTTGATAAATAGTTTCAATCCAGTTATTATTAGTATCAATTAAATGTGAATCTGAAGCTTCCACTGGCACAAACCTAAAATATCCTATTATAAGTCAGTATCTAAGAATGAGTGTGAAGTTAGCAACAAAAGACTGAAGTATTATAATAGGGGAAGACAAAAGTGACTTGAGTTCCTACTTCAAAAATAATCTTAAGACTCATTTTAATATGTGTAGCATCTAGCCATTCTTCAATCACATACTGCAGTAACAGGAGTGGTTTTGTTAAAAGGGTAAATATCAAGAATACTTTGGGCACTGGAGCAAGATTTATAATGCAGATGTATTACATAAAAAGATGGTGCCTCTCGCTCAAAAAACACTTTATGTAGTCCTACCCCATTCCAAGAACTCCCTCCAATATCTTTCACTATTATTTACAACTTTAGGTGAAAATTTCCTTGCAAACTTTGTGATTATCTAATAAATATTCTAAGAACATGGCTGGTAGTACATTGTGGGAAGTGGAGGTAAATTATAGTACCAGACAGTAGCATAGTATCCAAAAAGAACATATGACAGGACTATTCATCCTTGAAGGATGAGTCAGGGTGCTAGGGAACAATCTTCAGAGATTAATACAGTCTCTTCTTACAAAGGGGTTAGGGTATAAATAAATGTAGAATAGACTTGTGGGACAAACGAGGGTAGCTAGCCATGGGCCATACCTGGAAAAATTAATGCTTCTCCATAACTGGGATCTGCCCTCTTACCCTGCTTCAGATAAAATATAAAGCATTTCTATTAAATGTTCAATACAACAATGAAAATGAGATAGAAACTACACTATTATCTGCTTTGAAATTGTTTTTTAAATACTATTTCCAAACCATCAACTTTCCTGGCCAGAATACTTCACTTTCCACAAATTCTTTTCCCTTATATATTTTAAGGTAGTTGTTCTTAAACAAAATCATAGTTAATGGTAAGGTAATCTATGCATTAACAACCATTGAAAGTTGACTACTGATATATAATTTCAGCTATTTAATTATCCCTAATCTGATAAACACAGACACCAAGACACTTTTACTCTTCCATTACTTATCAGGTGTCATTTGCCCTTTTCATCTGTCAAACTTTCCTTTACATACATTTTATAATAAATTATCAGAACTAGTTCATTTGTAAAAATCTGAGTAAAAAGAAGGTTCAATGCAACTTTCAATTTCCCAACCTGATTTTCAAGTTGTATTATCTGTACAATGCACATGTGTTTCTTATTGACTTATACTTTAACCTTCTGTTTTAGGTTAAAATAGAATGGCCCAATGATCTATTTATCAGGATTACAATCTGATATTCTACAAATATTTATCTTTGGTTTCAAATCAAATGTTAAAGATCTCAAGTCTTAAAAGTTATAAAGTTACAATTTGACATCAACTCCTGAGTAATATGTAATATGGATCCACATGAACAGAAGCTTCAAGATATTCCTTTCGAAATACTCAAAGTTCAGCAATTTTTGCTAAGGCCCCTGTATGAGCTAAGCTTAGGGTGCCAACATCTTGCACTGGACTACAATATTTCCTAACTGGCCCATATTTACACCACACACACCAAGTTATACTCCATAAACAACCAGGGTGATTCTTTTATAATTTAAACCAGATTCCATATCCACCATTACTTCCCCATCTCAATCAGCAAAAAGTCCTTACAGCAGCCTCCTAATCGATCTTACTACTTGCTGCAGCTCTTTCCTCCTGCTGAAAGGAATTCCTCCTTCATGCATTTTGCTGCAGCTATACTGGCCTATGTAGTATTGTCTACCACGTCAAAGCACGGCTACCTCAGTGCATCTGTGCATTTGGCTTCCTCTAATTGGAATGTTCTTCCCCTGGTTAGCTGCATAGTTCTCTCTCTTACTTCCTTTGTATTACTAATTAAATGTTACTTTTGAAGGATCTGTTAAATAAAGCCTTAAAGTCATGTGGTCATAATTAAGACTCCCAGAAAGAGCTTGTAGAAACAGAAGTAAAATGTTATCTGAAACTTGGGAAAAGGAGATCCTTGCTCTGTAGTGGCAGACAATAGTATAGCATTGCATATAGTAACTTGGTAATCTAGCTGAGATTTCTAAGCATAGTGTTGAACATGTAGCCTCCTGCCAACAGCTATACGAATGAGTGTTGAAGGGCATTCTCCAATCCCACTCAGGTCTTCAGAGGCACTTTGATGGCAACTTCATAAGAAACCCTGACCCAGAATCACCCAACTAAGCCATTCTTAGATTCCTTATTCTCATCTCTGTGAGATAATGTTTGTCTCTTTAAGATTCTGGAATTTGAGTAATTTATGGTACACAGCAATAAACAATAAACACAAGTACCTTGTTTTAAAAAAAATCTTACCGGCTTATGAATTCTTCTGCATTTGACCTATTTCTCAGCAGAGCTAGACCCTTTAGCAGATTAATAACCAGAAAGTGAGAAGAGGGACAGTAGGGTGGGATCAGGTATATTTTGGAGTGGCTTAGGCCAAGTGGCTTAGGCTTCTGCCATTTATTGAGATTATATTAATGAGTTATAAACTTCTTGCTTTTTGAATATTCTTCTTTTGAACACGTTCAGGATGCTCATCAGCTTTTTAAATTAAAGAAGCCTGGAATAGGATCAGTAACAACTGAGTTTAAAAGCAGGCAGTATCAGCTACATTTCTTGCTGAGTGCCTTTCCATATATTTTCCTCATATCCCTTTTGACATTTATTACGATTTCCTGGCTTCCAGCACCAAGCAAGCAAGAGTTTTGCTGGGGCTGCATAGCATGGATAGAGGGATTGTTTGACATTTTGGGGACATTATGTGGGAACAGCGGGACTAGTTCAAGTGCCAGGGTATCCATATGTCAAAAAATTATTACCTCCATTCTTTCCCAGCCTCATCAAAAACACTGACTCTGTTGAATTCATCAAACTTTGTTCTCTGCTGTTTACTGGTTGATGAGTTAAACATAATGTTTGATATTCAATAGTGTATTAGATCATTATCATTAAACATAAAGACAGCACATGAAAATAAGGTTCAAATACTGAAAACAATTTAAACAGCCAATAACTTTTATCCAAAATCCATATTAGTATTTCCCTTACATCTTTCTCATCATTTCTCCATATTTAAGTTAATTATCAACAAAACCTTTACAGTCTGGTTCATAATGATTCCTCATTGACACCAGGGCATTAATTTTTGTCACAGAAATCAGGTTTCTTTTCTAAATGTGATTCATTTCCAGTCTCATACCATTTTGTTTAGAAAGTCTTATTTTAAGATCAAGATAGTTATTTCTGAACTGCTGATGCAAACCCTGAAAATTAGGGCATATATTTTTTTCTGTGTAGAAGATGCTGAATTAATGCCCTGAAATATATCCTTAGTAGAAGATACAGTCATATACATGTGTTCCACTATTTACTGGGAATATTACTAAGTACTTTCAACTCTTAAAATTGCCTAAAAATGATCACTGTAAAGTTTAATTCCAGAGATTTTTAAAAATCTTTACCTTATTAAGTAGGAAATACATAGATATAATTAAATACACAGATATTATTATATTTGCATAGTTATGTGTTCAGATAAATCTTTCTCTGACTGTAGAAAAGATGTAGTTTAGAGGAATAAATAGGGAAGGAAACCAGTTAAGAGATTATTTGAACATTGGCAAGAGTAGATGTGGACCTTAACCAGTACTGTGGATAATCACAGAGATGGATACACTGCTAAAAATTTCAAAGTAAAATTGGCAAGCAAGATTTGTTGCATCTTCCATTAACTATGAAAAGAATAAATGGGTATTTTGATAGGATTACCCCAGAAACGTTAATATCTTGCAGCTTCTAGGTGAGAAAAACACCAGATTGAAGACTGAAAGTGAAAGTGAAGCCGCTCAGTCGTGTCCGACTCTTTGCGACCCAATGGACTGCAGCCTACCAGGCTCCTCCGTCCATGGCATTTTCCAGGCAAGATTGGCACCATGCAGACTGGAAGTCTGGGAAGTTTTCATAGATAGTACACCTACAGTGATGTGTCAAGAGTCACAGCACTGAGGCCCCTAAAGAGACTCTCTGGGAGGTAGGGAACCAGCATGGGAGGAAGAACATACAGAACCTAAAGTTGCCTGCACCTGAAGAACTGGTTTGCAATCTATGTTCCCTTTTTCAAGGGACAAATAACAGGGATACTTTTAGGAATGCTACATATCAGATTTGATACATTAATGATCCAGGTTCAGAGACAATGTAATCTGAGCTTTCAGAAGTATAGAACAGCTGATCAGATTACATTTGTGCTATGTGCGCCATTGTCCATAGGCACAAGAAGCACTGAACTGTACTTAACATCCCATCTGTGAATCAAATGAGGCATCATTGCTAATTGAACAATACAGCTGCCATTTTATATGTGAACACACAAAGAATGAAGATTTCATCTGAGGTAAAGCTCTTTCTCTAGAATCTGTAAACAAAATATCCTAAAAATTGCTGCTGCTGCTAAGTCACTTCAGTCGTGTCCGACTCTGTGCAACCCCATGGACGGCAGCCCACCAGGCTCCCCCGTCCCTGGGATTCTCCAGGCAAGAACACTGGAGTGGGTTGCCATTTCCTTCTCCAATGCATGGAAGTGAAAAGTGAAAGTGAAAAAGTTGCTCAGTGTGTCCAACTCTTAGCGACCCCATGGACTGCAGCCCACTAGGCTCCTCTGTCCACAGGATTTTCCAGGCAAGAGTACTGGAGTGGGGTGTCACTGTCTTCTCCACTTCTCTTTCTACCTCAACTGAAAACCCAGCCTCATGCTGCCTCAATCCCTGCTCTACGATATCATAATTGAGTGATATTCAACGTGTAGTTCTAAACCAATAGCAGAATTGCCTGGGATGCTGCTAGAAATGAAATTCTCAACCCTCATCCAAGACCTATAGACACAGATTGTCTGGGGTATGCAGACAGCACTTAATCACGCTATCTTAACAATGTTTATGCAAACTGAAGGCTGAGAATTACCCTAAAGAATAAATGTACTCTTTTACACTGTACGACTTCTCCAGTATAGTCTGCTGGAGAAGAATACTTCCTGTTGTTGCTCTCTCTCTAAGCTCTAGCACAACAGGGAGAAAGGGAATGTGCCACATAAAAAGTTTATCAGAAAATATTGAGGCAAAGAGTTCTAGACAGGCAAGTAAATGATGGTAAAAATACCCACTTATATACAGATTTTTAAAAATAGTAAATAGTACTGTGCTATATGATTTAAAGTTGTTGAATCTGTGGACATGAAGGAATTGCATATACCTAGGGCTGATCATAAGCTATATGTGAATTTTCAACTCTCTTCCACACAGTTGAAAATATATATGTGTATATATATTAATATCTACATATATACATATACACACATATNTCACAGAGAAATTCATTTTAAAAGGCTCAATTTCATTAGTCATCACAAAAATGCAAATTAAAATGATAGGGAGAAACTTTCACACTTATCATATTGAATATAAGAAGTTTGACTTCAAAGATTTTAGTGCATAAATGAGTAATAAAATCTTCCATATGTTTTAGATGGGGGCATTTTTAATTGCTATAGTCACTTTGGATATTGATTTAGTGATAAATAATTGGTCACTATACAGGAATGAAGATGAATATGCTGAAGAAAATAAGCAAGCCACTAAAGAATATGCATATTTCATGTATTTTATATGAATTTCAAAGAAAACAAAATTATTGAGGATACATTCACATGAGATAAAACTAAAATGACAAGCAAAAAATCAACAAACAAAATTTAGGATAGATGAATTGGGAAGCTGATAGTGTAATCTGAAGCACCTAGTGGTAGATCAAACTTTTCACAGAGGGTAGAGGGCAGGATATAACTATTTACTGTGCAAAGAGAAAATTATCTAGTTGCAGGAAAAAAAGAGTAGAACGCATGTGTGTGAATAAATCTTTTCTCCATAACAAAAGCAAATAGTTTAGTGACCCCTGTCTTCTATAGGATTTTCTATATTTTATAACTAGTATCATTTATAATCTTCCATTTCAATAACTTAAAAAACTATTGAATGAAAGTTTGGTGTTGCAAATCTCACTACCTATCTTCAAATCTCTCTGTCCAGCAGACCGAACTCAGTGCTTCACTGATTCTTCCTGCATAACTTTCATTACCAGTTCATATTCTGATTGTTAAGAAAAAGCCATTCTCAAGAAATATCTAATGAACTTTAAATTTCATATCAGTATGCATTTTCCAGAAATGACAGTGGTTTAACAGGATAGCATTTTCTTAACAAAAGCACTTGCTGTCAATTTTTACTTAAGTTCATGTATGATGTAACTCATATGAAATGATTAAGATTTGTTTTAGTATAAATTGTATATTATTTGCTTACTAGACAGTGCTTGCTAGGCAATATAGAATAATGACACCAATTCAATTCAGAAAAGCAACAGCAGAAGGAAGATTTTCTGCAGGTGGGAAAAATTACTTGCTAAAAAACACGATAAAAAAAAAAGACAGACACAGACATAGCTCTTTGTTCCACAAATTAATAAATTCATGAGTAAACTACTAAACCTCCCCAAACCCAAGACAGTTTATATAATACATGACAGTTCTTGGTTGTCCTATACTTGATTTGGTATCTGGGTTAGAGATATATGAAACTCAGCACAGTTCCTTGATGAGAGATGACAGAGAGTAAGCCTTACTACTATTATAGACAATGTTGGTTTGCTCATCCTAGAAACAGTTGGAATACATATTTAATTACAAATTATTTGACATTTTTTTCCTAGAACAACTTGCATCCTGAAGTTGCTTCCATGTGTTAAAAATTAGTTTCAACATGTTATGAAATTAAAAGAATACTAATTTGAAAGCTAGTTTCTATAGCTAGATGCAGCTACAGAAAAGACTAACCTTTTGTGAGATGCATAATTTTAGAAACACCCATTGCCTCTCTTTACAATGATACTGAAAAAAATTATAACTGAAACTTATAAATGTAATTTTTCCATCTAGCCAGGGCAGTTTGCTGAAGTGAATCTGTGGACAGCTCTTGTCAAAAGAATATTAGTCTTCACGTTAAAACAATATTTATCTCCTTGTATCTTGCATCCTTTGCTTTTCCTTCTGCTTTTCGGTTTTAGAATTTCAATCACTCATTCATTCACATATTCATTCATTCCTGTAATATCTACCGGGCATGTAATAGGTGCTCACCATTAGTTAAGAGCATAATTCTATCTCTCTTTCTCAGGACAATTCTCCAAATACTGTAAGGCAGCTATGAAATTCTTGCTATCTCTCTTAAATAACAGTATCAGTTGATTTCTCTCCTGAAACGTTTAAGGCTAGAAGGGAGTGGCATGAAATACTAAAAATCCTGAAAGTGAAAAACCTGCAACCTCGGATACTCTACCCAGCAAGAAAACTCTTAGAATAGGAGAGTTAAAAAAAAAAAAAATTATCAGATAAGCAAAAACTGAAATAATACAGCAATACAAANGAGAATTAAAAAATCTACAGGAAAGGAAAAAAATCACAACAGGAAAGGCAAATATATAAAAGTATTGAGGATCATTAATATAAATAAGTGTATACAATAAAAAAAGTGAAAAAATGCATAAGCAATTAATTAACAGTAAATAGACAAAAATGAAGATGCATAAAAGGACATCAAAATCATAAAGTGTAGGGGGAGGGGAACAAAAAATATAGATCTTTCAGAATATATTTAAACTGAAATGACTAATAGGATAAAGTAGACAAAGTATAACACACTTGAAAACCAGGGTAACCACAAATCAAAAAGCTACAATAGGTCACAAAAGTAAAAAAGAAAGAAACTCAAGCACAACACAAAAGAAAACCATTAAGCCACAAAAGGAAACAAAAAAAGGAAAAATGAACAAAAGAGAATTTAAAAATCAACAGGGAAACATGATTTAAAATGGCAGTAAGTCTGTACCTATAAATAACTACTTTAAATGTCAACGGACTCAATTCTCCAATCAAAAGACAGAGTGGCAAAAATGGATTTCACACCAGTCAGAATGGCTGCTATCCAAAAGTCTACAAGCAATAAATGCTGGAGAGGGTGTGGAAAAAGGAGAACCCTCTTACACTGTTGGTGGGAATGCAAACTAGTACAGCCACTATGGAGAACAGTGTGGAGATTCCTTTAACAACTGGAAATAGAACTGCCTTATGACCCAGCAATCCCACTGCTGGGCATACACACCAAGGAAACCAGAATTGAAAGAGACACGTGTACCCCAATGTTCATCGCAGCAACCTAGATATCCATCAGCAGATGAATGGATAAGAAAGCTGTGGTACATATACACAATGGGGTATTACTCAGCCATTAAAAAGAAATCATTTGAATCAGTTCTAATGAGGTGGATGAAACTGGAGCCGATTATACAGAGTGAAGCAAGCCAGAAAGAAAAACACCAATACAGTATACTAACGCATATGTATGGAATTTAGAAAGATGGTAATGATAACCCTGTATGCGAGACAGCAAAAGAGACACAGATGTATAGAACGGACTTTTGGACTCTGAGGGAGATGGAGAGGGTGGGATGATTTGGGAGAATGGCATTGAAACATGTATACTATCATGTAAGAAATGAATCACCAGTCTATGTTCGATACAGGATACAGGATGCTTGGGGCTGGCACACAGGGATGATCCAGAGAGATGATATGGGGTGGGGGGTGGGAGGGGGGTTCAGGATTGGGAACTCATGTACACCCGTGGCAGATTCATGTCAATGTATGGCAAAACCAATACAGTATTGTAAAGTAAAATAAAGTAAAAATAAAAAAAAAAAGGCACAACAAACAAGAACCTAAAACATGCTGCCTGTGAAACACTCACTTCAGAAGAAAGACACACAGGTTGAAAGTGAGGGGATGTATAAAGTATTTCATGCAAATGGAAACAAGAGACTGAAGTAGCAATACTCATATTGGAAAAAATAGACTTTAAAACCCAATCCATAAGGAGAGAAGAACATTATATAATGGGAAATGGTTCAGTAAAAGAAGAGAATATAACACCTGTTAAGATATAGCATATTATACTTATCACACGCTAGTAAAGTAATGCTCAAATTTTTCCAAGCCAGGTTTCAACAATACATGAACTGCGAACTTCCACATGTTCAAGCTAGTTTTAGAAAAGGCAGAGGAACCAGAGATCAAATTGCCAATATCCGCTGGATCATGGAAAAAGCAAGACAGTTCGAGAAAAACATCTATTTTTGCTTTATTGACTATACCAAAGCCTGTGATTGTGTGGATCACAATAAACTGTGCAAAATTCTGAAAGAGATGGGAATATCAGACTACCTGACCTTCCTCTTGAGAAACCTATATGCAGGTCAGGAAGCAACAGTTAGAACTGGACATGGAACAACAGACTGGTTTAAGTAGGAAAAGGAGTATGTCAAGGCTGTATATTGTCATCCTGCTTATTTAACTTATATGCAGAGTACATCATGAGAAATGCTGGGCTGGAAGAAGCACAAGCTGGAATCAAGATTGCCGGGAGAAATATCAATCACCTTAGATATGCAGATGATACCACCCTTATGACAGAAAGTGAAGAGGAACTAAAAAGCCTCTTGATGAAAGTGAAAGAGGAGAGTGAAAAAGTTGGCTTGAAGCTCAACATTCAGAAAACGAAGATCATGTCATCTGGTCCCATTACTTCATGGCAAATAGATGGCGAAACAGTGGAAACAGTATCAGACTTTATTTTTGGGGGCTCCAAAATCACTGCAGATGGTGATTGCAGACAGGAAATTAAAAGACACTTGATCCTTGGAAGGAAAGTTATGATCAACCTAGATAGCATATTCAAAAGCAGAGACGTTACTTTGCCAACAAAGGTCTGTCTAGTCAAGGCTATGGTTTTTCCAGTGGTCACGTATGGATGTGAGAGTTGTACTATAAAGAAAGTTGAGCACCGAAGAATTGATGCTTTTGAACTGTGCTGTTGGAGAAGACTCTTGAGAGTCCCTTGGACTGTAAGGAGATCCAACTGGTCCATTCTAAAGGACATTAGTCCTGGATGTTCTTTGGAGGGAATGATGCTAAAGCTGATACTGCAATACTTTGGCTACCTGATGCGAAGAGCTGACTCATTGGAAAAGACTCTGATGCTGGGAGGGATTTGGGGCAGGAGGAGAAGGGGACAACATAGGATGAGATGGCTGGATGGCATCACTGACTTGACGGATGTGAGTTCGAGTGAAATCTGGGAGTTGGTGATGGAAAGGGAAGCCTGGCATGCTGCAATTCATGGGGTCGCAAAGAGTCAGACACAACTGAGTGACTGAACTGAACTGAACACTTATTAACATATAGGCACCAAATGTAGGATCACCTAAATATGTAAAGGATATACTAACAGACAAAGCAGGAGAAATTGACAATTATATGACTATAGTAGGAGACTAACTCCCCACCAACAAAAATGGACAGATAATAAGAGAGAAAATTAATAAGGCACCAAAGGTCCTAAATGACACAATTGACCTATTGTCCTTAATTGATATTCATAGGATGCTTCTTGTTGCCACCCCATTCTCCTTTTGCCTTCAATCTTTCCCAGCATCAGGGTCTTTTCCAATGAATCTGCTCTTTGCATCATGTGGCCAAAGTATTGGAGCTTCAGCTTCAGCATCAGTCCTTCAATGATTATCCAGGGTTTATTTCTTGTAGGATTGACTAGTTTGATTCCCTTCCTGTCCAAGGGACTCTTTTTTCAGCACCACAACTGTAAAGCATCACTTCTTCAGTGCTCAGCCTTCTTTATGGTCCAACTCTTACATCTATACATGACTACTGGGAAAATCATAGCTTTGACCATATGGGCTTTTGCCAGCAAAATGATATCTCTGCTTTTTAATACACTGTCTGTTTTTGTCACAGCTTTCCTTCCAAGGAGAAAGCATCTTTAAATTTCATGGATGCAGTCACCATTCACAGTGATTTTAGAACCAACGAAAATCTGTCACAGCTTCCACTTTTTTCCCCTTCTATTCATCAAGAAGTGATGGGGCTGGATGACATAATCTTAGTTTATAAATGAAATCAGAATATGCATTCTGTTCAAGAGCACATAGAACATTCTGTAGGATAAACCATGTACTAGGTCACAAAAACAAAACTCTACAAATTTAAGAGGACAGAAACAATGTCAAGCATCTTTTCTGCCCACAATCACATGAAACTAGAAATTAACCACAGAAAGAAAAATGATAAAATAACAAACACATGTATATTAAACAATATGATGCTAAAGAATCAATAGGTCAATGATTAAATCAATGAGGAAATTAGAAAAGGCCTTGAGATTTAAAAAAAAAAAGTGAAAGCACAACCTTAGTAAATCTATGCTGCTGCTGCTGCTGCTAAGTTGCTTCAGTCATGTTCGACTCTGTGTGACCCATAGATGGTAGCCTGCCAGGAGCCAGCACGAGGAGTCCCTCCCGTGGCAAAGGTCATGAGGTTAAGGGGTCCGACGGGAAAAGGTGAGTCGGGCCTTAAGGGAGCCTCGTTGAATTTTCTCAAACATCTGCCCCCCAAACCAGAGTCTGCCTGCCTTACTGCATTATGCTCTCACCAACTCCTCTGACATTGACAGGGGGCTGTCCCCCACCACCTTCCTCTAAAAAGAATTAACTTAGAGCTCCAGCTAACAGTCTCCTACATATAAAAAGAATGTCTCAGCTTAAACCCCTCGGATAGCTTTCTAACTTACTTGACCAGTCTGTCCAGATTTTTACAATTATGCATGTGAATTGTTTACGGCCCCCAACCACGAGAGGCACAAAGCTTAAAACATCTTAAAAATATAGAGCCTTTTCTAAAAAGCTAAAAATTATATTGGTGACGGGTTTCACTGTTGAGTCGATGACTGCTGCCAGGTCTCCATATTCTTTATCTTTTAGGCACCTGGAGGATATTAATCAATGTAATTGGATATAGAAAAAGGAATATAGTAGTTTTGATGTTAGCAACACTAGACTTTTGAGTTAGTGAATTTTCTCTTTGTTATAAATCACTGTTCTCCACTTTCTTTGTTATAAATCGTTGTGTTCTTACTATGTAAGAATGTAACCTTAATTAGTGCTTTCTGAGAGTGGCACCAGACTTTGGAAAGAACAACACTTTTAAGGCAAATAAGTTTTTTGGTTGAAAGACCCTTATCAGAAAAGGGCCGTAAAATGTTAATAGGCCTCCTGGCCAGAAGATGATGTAAATCACCTAAGACTTGTGTATACAGAGAGAAAGCCTGGTCTCGATAAGAGTCAGGGCTGCTGACGCTGCATAACTTTGTATTATCCATTGATCTCTATGTACAACCAAAAGTATAAAAAGCTCTCCCGGACGATAAAGGATGGACCAGTCACTGGAAAGACTGGTTTCCCCCATGTGGTCTTTTCTCCTTCTTTTCTTTTCTGGCTGAATTCCCATCTGGGGCATGGAGGCTCACCGAGTCTACTTATTTGCCCTGGTTTCTAAGACCCATGCGAGAGGGAGCCCAAGGCGGGGCACCCTCTGCTATTCAAGCAGGCACCGGCGGCCTAACGTAGATGGTGCAAGTTCGTTGTCTTGGAACTTTATTGGTTTTCCACTTAAGCCAAGTTATTCAGCCTCTTTTCTCCACTAATTTTCCTACTATACTATTCTTTCCTAATCTTATATTTCTAATTAAGTAGTCCTTTCCCAGATGCTGACTCTGTCCCCACTTCAAATTACCCTGGATCCCCGGGGGCTGGACCCGGCAGTAGCCCACCAGGTTCCCCTGTCCCTGGGATTCTCCAGGCAAGAACAAATGGGTTGCCATTTCCTTCTGCAATGCAGGAAAGTGAAAAGAGAAAGTGAGGTCACTCAGTCATGTCTGACTCCCAGTGACCCCATGGACTGCAGCCTACCAGGCTCCTCTGTCCAGGGGATTTTCCAGGCAAGAGTACTATGGCATGCAGTAAAAAACAGTTATAAGAGGAAAGTTCAGAGCACTAGAAACCTTCCTCAAGAAACAGATAAAAATCTCAAACAATCTACTTACCACCTAAAAGAATCAGAAAAAGAAAAACAAAACCCAAAGTCAGTAGAAGGAATAAAATAATAAAGATTAGAGAGGAAATAAATAAAATAGAAACAAAAATAATAGAAAAGATCAATAAAATTAAGAGCTGCTTTTTGAAAAGTTAAACAAAACTGACAAACCTTCTGCCAGGCTCACCAAGAAGAAAAGTTAGAGAAATCAATAACAAAATAACAACAACAAAAAAAGTAGCAGAGGAGGAGAAATAAGAGTGGTAGAAACACAAAAAAAAATCATAAAATACTCCTATGAATAGTTATATGCCAACAAATTGGACAACTTAGAAGAAATGAGTAAGTTTCTAGAAACATATAATCTGCCAAGCTGAGTCAAGAAGAAACAGATAATTTGAACAGACTGATCATTAGAAGCGAAATAAAATCAGTAATTAAAAACAATCTCCCTGCAAACAAAATTCAGAACCAGATGGCTTCCTTAGGGAATTATATCAAATATACAAAGAAAAACTTAAACCTATACTTCTCCAACTATTCCAAAATCCTGAAGAGGAGGCAACATTCATAAATTTATTTTATAAAGCCACAATCATCCTGATACCAAATCAGACAAAGACTATAAAAAAAAGAATATTACTGGCCAACATCATTCATGAATATAGAAGCAAAAATCTCAACAAAATAGGATCACACACTGTGATCAAGTTGGATTCATTCCAGAGTCACAAGGATGATTCAACATGTGCAAATCAATCAAAGAGAAGACAAAAATGACACAATCATTTTATACACGCAGAAAATACAGTTGGTAAAATTCAACATCCATTCATAAAAGAAACTCTAACCAAAGTGGGTATACAGCAAACATATTTCAACATAATAAAAGCCACTTATGACAACCTAGATAGCATATTAAAAAGCAGAGACATTACTTTGTCAACAAAGGTCCATCTAGTCAAGGCTATGGTTTTTCCAGTGGTCATGTATGGATGAGAGAGTTGGACTGTGAAGAAAGCTGAGCACCAAAGAATTGATGCTTTTGAACTGTGGTGTTGGAGAAGACTCTTGAGAGTCCCTTGAACTTCAAGGAGATTCAACCAGTCCATCCTAAAGGAGATCAGTCCTGGGTGTTCATTGGAAGGACTGATGCTGAGGCTGAAACTCCAATACTTTGGCCACGTCATGCAAAGAGTTGACTCATTGGAAAAGACTCTGATGCTGGGAGGGATTGGGGGCAGGAGGAGAAGGGGTCGACAGAGGATGAGATGGTTGGACTTGATGGACATGAGTTTGAGTAAACTCCGAGTGTTGGTGATGGACAGGGAGGCCTGGCGTGCTGCAGTTCATGGGATAGCAAAGAGTTTGACACGACTGAGCAACTGAACATAACTGAACTGATGACAAACTCATATCCAACATAATACTCTACAGTGAAAAGCAGAAAGCCTTCCTTTCCATTAAATTCTGACGAGACAAGCATGTTCACTCTTACCACTACTCTTCAACAGAGTACTGGAAGTCTTAGCTACAGAAATTAGACAAGAAGAATAAATTTAAAAGCATGCTAATTGTAACAGAATGACCCTAAAAACTTCACACAAAAACTCTTAGAACTATTAATAATAAGTGAATTCAGCAAGGTAGCAGGAGACAAGATTAACATACAGAAATCTGCTGTATTTCTTTTCACTAACAATGAAGCATCAGTAAAAGAAAGTTTATAAAAAAAAATCTCATTTTAAAATTACACCAAAAAGTACCTAAGAATAAACCCAAAAGTTTTAAAACCTATATGTATAACTGAAAGCGTTAGTTTCTCATGTCAAACTCTTTGCAACCTTGTAGACTGTAGCCCACCAGGCTCCTCTGTTCATGGAATTCTCTAGGCAAGGATACTGGAGTGGGTAGTCATTCTCATCTCCAGGGATCTTCCTAACCCAGGGATTGAACACAGGTCTCCTGAATTATAGGCAGATTCTTTAACATCAGAGCTATATCCTGCAAACTATAAAAGGTTGCTAAAGGAAAGTGAAGATGATTCAAACAAATGGAAAGATATCTCATGCTCTTGGGTTGGAAGAATTAAAGTCGTTTAAAATGGCTATGGTATGGAAAGCAATCTACAGATTTAACGTGATCTCTATCAAAACACCCATGACATTTTGCATGCATGTACTACAAGTAATTTATATGGGACCCAAAAAAAACAAAAACCAAAAAACCCAGAATTGCCAAAGCAGACCTGAGGATAAAGAGAAAAGCTGGAGGCAAAACCCTTCAGGCTATATTACAAAGCTACTGTAATCAAAAGAGTATTGTATTGGTACAATAAACAGACACATAGAATCAATAGAATAAAGAGTCCAGAAATAAACTCAAATACCTATGGCCAATTAATCCACAACAAAGGGGACAAGAATATATAATGGAGAAAAGAGTTTATTCTATAAGTACTGTTGGAAAACCTAGACAGCTACATGTAAAATAGTGAAATTAGAACATTCCCTCACACCATATATTAATACAAAATAAACTCAAAATGGCTTAGACAGGATACCATAAAACTCCCACAGGANCAGGATACCATAAAACTCCCACAGGAGAATATAGGAAAAGTATTCAAAGATATAAACTGTAGCAATATTGTCTTAAATCAGTCTTCCAAGGCCAAAGAAAAAAAGTAAAAAAAAAACAAAAAACAAAAACCCACAAATGGTACCTAGGAAACCAACAAAACGAAAACACAACATAGATTGGGAAAAAATATTTACAAATGATGTGACCTACAAAATGTTATTATCCAAAACATACAAACAACTCATACAATCCACTGTCAAAAAATAGACAAGCCAACAAAAAATGCACAGAAGTCTTAAGTTCACATTTCTCCAAAGAAGACATATAGATGGTCAAAAGGCACATGAAAAGGTATCACCTCACACTGGTCAGAATGGCCATCATCAAATAATAAATGTTAGAGCGGGTCTGGAGAAAAAGGAACTCTTCTACACTATTGGTGGGAATGTAAATTGGTAAATCCACTATGGAACAGTATGGAGGTTTCTTAAAAAAAAAAAAAAAAAAGGAACTACCATATGACTCAGCAANTTCTTAAAAAAAAAAAAAAAAAAAAAAAAGGAACTACCATATGACTCAGCAATCCTCTCCTAGGCAGATATCTGGAAAAGATGAAAACTCTATTTCAAAAAGATATATGCATGCACCCTAATGTTCATGGCAACAGTATTTGCAATAGTCAAGCATGAAAACAACCTAAGTGTCCATCAAGAGAAGACTGGCTTAAGATATTTTATATTATATATATATACAATGGAATACTGTTCAGTTATAAAAAAGAGTAAAATATTGTCAGTTGTAGCAATAAGGATATACCTAGAGAGTACCATCTTAAGTGAAGTAAATCAGATAAAGACAAATATTATACTATATCACTTATATGTGGAATCTAAAAAATAATACAAATCTATATAATAGTTTGAATCTATATACCAAATAAAAACAGACTCACAGGCATAGAAAATAAACTAATGTTTACCAAATGGGAAAAGGAAGGGAGAGAGATAAATTAGACTTATGAGATTAACAGATATAGATTAATACACATAAAATAGATTATAGAATAAAAAGTTTTACTTTTCAGTCAATCTTTAATTTCCTCCAGTTTTTCATGGAAGAACAGTCTTTCATATTTCTAGCTTATGTTGAGGATATCTTGCCACTCTTAGGCTTTTGCATAGTGATTCACGACTATAATCAATGGTATTATATTAACCAGATTTTTCTAATTTAGTTCACAATAATAATGAATGGAAAATGCCTATACCCTCACAATCACTGAAGTATCTTATTGAGATATGCACTTTGGCTATATAGTTTTTGATAACTCATAGCAAATTGCAGTACTTGATTCAATTATATTAAAATGCTAGGCTGGCAATTATATCAAAAAGACAAGGCATAGACTATGAATTATTCTAGGGGCTTATAAAATAAGATGATTCCTGTCTTTGAAGACTTTTAAATTTAAAAACAAAATAAAACAAAAATTGTTTCTTTTAGTTATCCACTAATCTATAGCACAGTAATCCAAGTCTATGCCCCAACCAGTAACGCTGAAGAAGCTGAAGTTGAATGGTTCTATGAAGACGTACAAGACCTTTTATTTATTTTTTTTTTTTTTACTTTTAAAATTTTTATTTTAACTTTAGTTTGCTTTACATTACTGTATTGGTTTTGCCAAACATTGACATGAATTCACCACGAGTGTACAAGCGTTCCCAAACATGAATCCCCTCCCACCTCCCACCCCATGCCATCCCTCTGGGTCCTCTCCTTGCACCAGTCCCAAGCATCCTGCATTCTGCATCTGACATCAACTGGCGATTCGTTTCTTGCTTGATAGTATACATGTTTCAATGCCATTCTCCCTTCTCATCCCACCCTCTCCCTCCCTCTCTCCCCCAGAGTCCAACAGTTCACTCTATAGATCTGAGTCTCTTTTGTTGTCTCGCATACAGGGCGTACAAGACCTTTTAAAACTAACATCCAAAAAAGATGTCCTATTCATTATAGGGGACTGGAATGCAACAGTAGGAAGTCAAGAAATACCTGGGGTAATAGGCAAATTTGGCCTTGGAACATGGAATGAAGCAGGGCAAAGACTAATAGAGTTTTGCCAAGAGAATGCACTGGTCATAGCAAACCCCTCTTCCAACAACACAAGAGAAGACTCTACACATGGACATCACCAGATGGTCAACACTGAAATAAGATTGATTATATTCTTTGCAGCCAAAGATGGACAAGCTCTATACAGTTAGCAAAAACAAGACCGGGAGATGGTTATGGCTCAGATCATAAACTCCTGATTGCCAAATTCAGACTTAAATTGAAGAAAGCACGGAAAACCACTAGACCACTCAGGTATGACCTCAATCAAATTCCTTATGATTATACAGTGGAAGTGAGAAATAGATTTAAGGGTCTAGATCTGATAGATAGAGTGCCTGATGAACTATGGAATGAGGTTCATGACATTGTACAGGAGACAGGGATCAAGACCGTCCCCATGGAAATGAAATGCAAAAAAGCAAAATGGATGTCTAGGGAGGCCTTACAAATAGCTGTGAAAAGAAGAGACGTGAAAAGCAAAGGAGAAAAGGAAAGATATAAACATCTGAATGCAGAGTTCCAAAGAATAGCAAGAATAGGTTGAAAGCCTTCCTCAGCGATCAGTGCAAAGAAATAGAGGAAAACAACAGAATGGGGAAGACTAGAGCTCTCTTCATAAAAATTAGAGATACCAAGGGAACATTTCATGCAACAATGGGCTCGATAAAGGACAGAAATGGAATGGACCTAACAGAAGCAGAAGATATTAAGAAGAGGGGGCAAGAATACACAGGAGGACTGTACAAAAAGGATCTTCATGACCAAGATAATAACAATGGTGTGATCTCTCACCTAGAGCCAGACGTCCTGGAATGTGAAGTCAAGTGGGCCTTAGAAAGCATCACTATGAACAAAGCTAGTGAAGTTGATGGAATTCCAGTTGACTTATTTCAAATCCTGGAAGATGATGCTGTGAAGGTGCTCACTCAATATGCCAGCAAATTTGGAAAATTCAGCAGTGGCCACAGGACTGGAAAAGGTCAGTTTTCATTCCAATCCCAAAGAAAGGCAATGCCAAAGAATGCTCGAACTACCACACGATTACACTCATCTCACATGCTAGTAAAGTGATGCTCAAAATTCTCCAAGCCAGGCTTCAGCAATATGTGAACCATGAACTTGCAGATGTTCAAGTTGATTTTAGAAAAGGCAGAGGAACCAGAGATCAAATTGCCAATATCCGCTGGTTCATGGAAAAAGCAAGAGAGTTCCAGAAAAACATCTATTTCTGCTTTATTGACTATGCCAAACCCTTTGACTGTGTGGATCACAATAAACTGTGGAAAAGTCTGAAAGAGATGGGAAATACCAGACCACCTGACCTTCCTCTTGAGAAACCTATATGCAGGTCAGGAAGCAACAGTTTGAACTGGACATGGAACAGACTGGTTCCAAATAGTAAAAGGAGTATGTTAAGGCTGTATATTGTCACCCTGCTTATTTAACTTCAATGCAGACTACATCATGAGAAACGCTGGCTGGATGAAGCACAAGCTGGAATCAAGATTGCCAGAAGAAATATCAATAACCTCAGTTATGTAGATGACACCACCCTTATGGCAGAAAGTAAAGAGGAACTAAAAAGCCTCTTGATGAAAGTGAAAGAGGAGAGTGAAAAAGTTGACTTAAAGCTCAACATTCAGAAAACGAAGATCATGGCATCTGGTCCCATCACTTCATGGCAAATAGATGGGAAACAGTGGAAACAGCGGCTGACTTTATTTTGGGGGGCTCCAAAATCACTGCAGATGGTGATAAGCCATGAAATTAAAAGATGCTTACTCCTTGGAAGGAACATTCTGACCAACCTAGACAGCATATTAAAAACAGAGACATTGCTTTGTCAACAAAGGTCCGTCTCGCCAAGGCTATGGTTTTTCCAGTGGTCATGTATGGATGTGAGAGTTGGACTAGCTGAGCACCAAAATCTTGATGCTTTTGAAATCTGGTGTTGGAGAAGACTCTTGAGAGTACCTTGGACTGCAAGGAGATCCAGCCAGTCCATTCTGAAGGAGATCAGCCCTGGGTGTTCTTTGGAAGGAATGATGCTAAAGCTGATACTCCAGTACTTTGGCCACCTCGTGCGAAGAGTTGACTCATTGGAAAAGACTCTGCTGCTGGGAGGGGTTGAGGGCAGGAGGAGAAGGGCACGACAGAGGATGAGATGGCTGGATGGCATCACCGACTTGATGGACATTAGTTTGAGTAAACTCCGGGAGTTGGTGATGGACAGGGAGGCCTGGCATGCTGCAATCCATGGGGTCGCAAAGAGTCGGACATGACTGAGCAACTGAACTGAAATGAAACCTATATTGAATATCTTTATCCTGAATCACTCAAGCAGTGGCCACAAAGAAGTGACAATTAGCCAGATATGAGAGATAATCAAAAAGGAATTATGTTCTTTGGAAGAAAACAAATCATCTGGAAAGTCAGAGCAAGATGGATTCACCCATGAATCTGGCACCTACCAATTCTGACTTTTGATTAAGTCATTTAAGTTTTTTGATCATCAGTTCCTTCATAATATTCTAAAATATTATACACAAGGAAAAAATCACTAATACTCTTAAATATAAGATAATATAATCCTGGTAGGGAATTTATGCTCATTTTGAATTCTTGCTGCAGAGGGAGGGAAAAAAGTAACTGTCTTCCATTTACGGTAGACAGGCAAGAGATAAAAAGTAACTGTTTAGCAGAGAGTTATTTCAGTCAACCAGAGTTTCTCTCTGGTTGCCAAATACCATCATAGGTTTTAAAAGATTCAAGGCTTTCTTCTATCAACAAATCTTGGTAAATTGTCTAAAAATTTAGAAATTAGAAATCAGAGCTGCTCCATCACTGGTCTCAAGCTTCTCTCAAGAATCCAAACAAATGTTTCCCCACTGTTTGATTTACATTTCAAACAGGAGCAAAACATTCTTTTATAAATTATAAATTGGAAGTTTACAATATAAACACTGGGAGAGATAATTTTGCCCGAATAAATGAAAATCACAAAAGAGGACAAGCTAAGACTATTTATTATAGCTTGCTATAGCAAGGGAGTCATACACCATCACTTGTGTTGGGTAGAGACTCAAAGATAGTTATGGAAGTAGGAAAGCTTTATAGGGTAAGTAGGGGAAGCCTTGAAGTATGCTTTACGTGGAGGTTTGCTGGCATGAGGAAATTTGAGTCAGGTCAAGAGAAGTGAGCTATCCTCTGTGGTTGGTTTGGGAAGATAGTTGGCTTTCTCTGGTTGATCCCAATTTAGACAAAAGGAAGGAGGGCAAAAATTAGTAAAGCTGACAGTTACTGATGAGGTCCTAACTACTCTGGGTTGATTGCTACAGTGGCTGTGGTTTGACTCCCCAGAAGTGGTGGGATAGCATTCTATTTTTAGGGATAGACCAGTCATTGTTCATTTGTAGATTCAGTCTCCCAATACACAGGGCCTTTGCCAAAGTAAAATCTGTCAATTACTCATCTCATATAAATTAATAGCAAATTCCAGGTCAGACTGATTAACTGGAATGATTGATTGAAGTATCAGAGGTGAAAAGTAAGAGAGGGAAAATGAGCAATAAAAGTTTGAGGAGGAGATGCCAGCTGAGGCAGTAAAGAAAAATGACAAATCATTGGCAGCAAATAGGAATGAACTGTGCATAAACGAGCTGTTGTAACTCAAGCCCAGTGACCATAGTGGTATTAGCACATACATTCCATCAGCACGTATTTATAAAAGATTTCTTATAAGCAAAACTCTGTTAGATGCATTGGAGAAATTAAAACAAAATTGCATTATCACTGTTCTCAATTATTTCCAAAATGTGGAGTTCCTTTTTTCTATGAATCAGTCAGAATCCACAGCCCTTCAATTTCAGCTGCTGATGTTACGGAACTCTAGTTTTCTCAGCTATCACAACAGACGTTTCTCCTTCTAATGAGCTTCTTTGTGCCTAGTGATAAGAAAGACACACTTGAACCTGCTTTCCACTATGAAGGGAGTTCTTCACCAGTCCTGTGATGCCTGAAATTGTGCTATTATTTTGTCTTTAATTATTAACTAACAGACCTGCATCTGGGGAGTCAGAATGTGGTCCAGCCTTCAAGCTTCATCCATGTTTGCTTATTTCTTTGAAGCTATATTAATGGCAATATCATTGTTTTAGTTACCTAAAAACTTAAGGGCCTCGGCCTTTATTTACATAAATATCAAATATTTTACTTTCTTACTGATTTTAACCATTGTAGAGAAGATGATTTATAATGACAGGCTTCTGTTAAATTTAGATAATGTATATGGTAGACTGAGTATCATTGGGGAACAAAGAAGGTGTTAAAAATGAAATCACCTTCTGCAGATGAGGGCATAATATACACTGAAACTGTATAAATCTATTTTCAATCAAAGTCCAAACTATAATATGACTCAAACACTTGCAAAGAGTTCTCATTATGACATTTTTTCCCCAAGAAAGATGCATCTTACTTTTGGAGGACAATATTTTTTAAGTGGTAGTATTAGTTTACTTGATCTTCACTTCTCTTTTTCCTCTTCTCATCACTCCCTTTTCCCCTTGCATTACTTTGGTAAATTATCTCCCCTTTCCTTAACACAGTATGATTTGACTGAGTGTACTTTTGCTTAGTGAATCTCCAAACTCATGAAATGATTAGTCTTCTACTTACAAGAGAGGCTTTTCAGAAGTAATTGGATATATAGTCATCACACAGATATTGCATTACAGATAATTTCATTATGTCTATTTGAGGCATCAGGAAAAAAAAAAAGACCTAAAGCAAGTGAACATCATAGCCTTTCATTTTATATAACTAATATATTATCTTCTATGGGAGCTTTTTTTAAATTCATGGAGCTGACACTTTGCTTTCTCACTTGCCACTTGTTCATACACACACACATTTGTACCAACTTAAAAAAAAATTGAAAACAAAAAACACTGAAATGAGATCCATTTTCCACTAAGATAAAAAGAGGTTGCTGCTTTTTAATTTTGATGTTTTAGTTTATAAATGAATGAGTTGGCATTCATTTAGTTCAGAGAGCACTTTCAGGGATCTTCTCTAAATTGTGATTCTTTAAACCTCTTCAGTGTTATTATTACTTTTGTGACTTACGTTTGATCACTGAGAGTAGAACCTATTTTGTGTTTTTGTTTGTTTGTTTTTTGTGAACAGACAAAATAAATAGTAATTTTTCTCCCTTTGGTGAACTGAGAAGAGTACTGACTTTGATCTCCACCCCCCGCCCAAATGCCCACCTTGGTAAATTATGTAGGTCAGGTGATACTGTTAGATCATTACAGAATTTCACTCTTGGAAGCATGTTTAACCTAAAAACTCAGATTCCTATTGGTCTGCACAGATCCTTTATGTAACACTTGATTTTTTCATAACTATAATACTTAACTATAGTTTATAATACACTAAAATTAAAAAATCATGGAAATCAGGTTACTACAAAAAATCTGGTTCCTCTAGTTTGAATTCCATGATGCATTTTTAATCACTGAATTTGAAAAGGATTTTTTAAAAAATCTGTCCTTGGATTAAAAACTTCATGGCAAATATGGGGAAACAATGGAAACAGTGACAGACTTTATTTTCTTGGGCTCCAAAATCACTGCAGATGGTGACTGCAGCCATGAAATTAAAAGATGCTTGCTCCTTAGACAAAAAGCTATGATCAACATAGATAGCATATTAAAAAGCAGAGACATCACTTTGCCAGCAAAAGTCCACCTAGACAAAGCTATGATTTTTTCAGTAGTCATGTATGCATGTGAGAGTTGGATTATAAAAAAAAGCTGAGCACCAAAGAATTGATGCTTTTGAATTGTAGTGTTGGAGAAGACTCTTGAGAGTCCTTTGGACAGCAAGGAGATCCAACNCATGTATGCATGTGAGAGTTGGATTATAAAAAAAAGCTGAGCACCAAAGAATTGATGCTTTTGAATTGTAGTGTTGGAGAAGACTCTTGAGAGTCCCTTGGACAGCAAGGAGATCCAACCAGTCAATCCTAAAGGAAATCAGTCCTGAATATTCATTGGAAAGACTGATGCTGAAGCTCTAACTCTTTGGCCACCTCATGAGAACTGACTCATTGGAAAAGACCCTGACACTGGAAAAGATTGAAGGCAGAAGGAAAAGGGGATAACGGGAGATGAGATGGTTGGAATGCATTGCCAAATGGATGGACTTGAGTTTGAGCAAGCTCCAGGAGTTGGTGATGGACAGGGAAGGCTGGCTTGTTTCAGTCCATGGGGTCACAGAGTCAGACATGACTGAATGACTGAACTGAACTGAACTGATGGGAAAGGAGATGTTTAAGACACCCATGTGGGAAGAGGGGCTTCCCTGGTGGCTCATACGGTAAAGAATCTGCCTGCAATGTAGGAGACCAGGGTTCAAGCCCTGGGTCAGGAAGACCCCCTGGAGAGGAAATGGCAATTCACTCCAGAATTCTTGTCTCAAAAATCCCATGGAAAGAAGAGCCTGGTGGGCTACAGTGCATAGAGTCTCAAAGAGTCGGACATGACTAAGTCCATGGAGCCACAGAGAGTCAGACATAACTGAGTGACTAATGTAAAGATGGATCAATTAACTGACCAGATTGAGTGAAACATCGGATACACAGGAATAATAAGCATGAAATGTAGGCTGGGACCAGAATATAAGAGACTTTGAATATCAAACTAAGTAGTTTGAATATAATCTAGCAAGCAATTGAAAAGTATTAAAGGTTTGTATATAGATGCATGACTCTTCTAGTACAAATGTGCTGTGTATACTGGAGGCAAATAAAATGAATATGTGTCCAATATAATAATAGATATAATCATAGATCACATCTAAAAGTGAACATGAATCAAATTAAGTTACTCAAGCTTTTGCAAATTTAGCAATGCTATAATACTTTCTACTTAATGGTGTGCAGGGTTGCAGGGTGGGCAAGTTTCCATGCTCTTAAAACTCAGTCAGGCACTTTACATTCGGAGAATATTTATGGGAAGACATGAAAAAATGAGTAGTGAGAAAAACAGCAGCTCTGGGCTGCAAAACTGTGTGTAATTAAATAAGACTTATTTTGGTTGAAACCATGTGTAGAGCGAATACATGGTAGGAAATATGCTTTAGTTTTCTTATTTTCTTGTTGAAATCGCCAGAGGACAATGTTGAGCTACAATAGAATAACCACTTCTAAAATGACTAGTAACCTATTAATAGATATGTCAATATTTAAACCATATTTATATGGCTATAATTTTTAATCAATTTTATTAATGTCATTCATATGTTATATGTAAAGGTATTAGGGATCTAATGAAAAAAATCAGATGTATCCCCATACCCTTTGTTCTTTTCATCCAAAAAAAAAAAAACAGAAAATAACAGTTACAAATTCCTCTTTCCCACAAATCTTTTGAAATTTTGCAAAAGCATGGGGGAATTCTTAACCACATGTCATCTCTCTCAACATCTGATATATAGCATACATTAAAAAAAATAAATGCTGTGAGTTTCAATTCAATATGAAAAGATGAGTTATTTATGGTCAATGATGTTTAAGAAAACAAAATCAATTTTCAAACTAAAGACTTCTAAAAAAAGAATAAGTTATTCATTTTCCTTGAAGAGGGTTCACTAAGTCATTCATTCATAACTGCTCTCTTTGCAACTGTAATAAGCACAAAATTTGAGGTTAAAAGCAAGCAAGGAAACAAACTAGCTGCAATGATCAAATCACTTACAATTGTGAGCTCTCCAGTCCTCACAGCTACAGTGGAATGGATATCTACCTCAGTGGTATCAACATTAAGTTCATATATAAAAATTCTCCAGAAACTGTGAGACCCTATGAAAATAATTCTCATTGTATTGATAAGTTGACAATTAATGACATAATCATTAATTCAGTCTAGTAATCAACATGCTAATTCCCACTACATGCCGTTTTTTCAGTTAGTAGATTTTCTTTATAAAGAAAACTACATTGAAAAAGCATGAGTTTTGAGAATTTCCTGGCAGGTTAAGACTCTGAGCTTTCACTGCCAAAGGCCCAGGTTCGATCCCTGGTCAGGGAACTAAGATCCTGCAATTCATGTGGCTCCACCGAAAAAAAGAAGGGCGCAGACGTGAGTCTTTAAGAACATAAAACAAAGGGCAAGATGAATCTCTTTTAATAAGCATTTGCTCTGCCAATTATTCTGGGTTCTGGAGAAAAAAAAGAACCTTCTTCACGCAAGCAAGAAATCAGGAAGAGAGACAAGCAACTAAAATAAAGAGTGGCAAATGCAATAGAGAGAGGTAAGTATAAAAGGAGAGAGGTAAGTATAAAAGGCCAGAGATGATGCAGCAAAGGAAGTAATAAATCCTGCTTGAAGGTTGAGGCTGAGTTAGAGTTTGTTGTAGAGAAGTTAACATTTAGGTCAAACCCTGTTGGAATGCTTCAGGGAGATAAGTAAATGAGGGTTTAAGGCATAAAACAATAAGTACACATACATGAGTGAATGAGACAGTGTTATATGCTCATGGTATTTGAAGTATAGTTGCAATATAAGAGGAAGAACAAAGAAAGTGGTAAGAAATGCAGCTGAAAAAGTAGGCTAGGACTAGCCCATGACAGTTCAGTAATGCTAAAATATTTGGCCATTTTGCTGAAAAGCATGGGGGCCTAAGACAGAACTATTTCCTCCCCATGCCCAAAGTCTGTCACAAGAGAATATAAGGGAAGATGCACCTTTTTGATCTTACAAATTCATGCAGACTTACATAAATGACAAGTATTATAGGAGACAGAAAAATATAAGAATGCTTGACAAATGACTGCTGCTGCTGCTGCTGCTGCTGCTGAGTCGCTTCAGTCGTGTCCGACTCTGTGCGACCCCATAGACAGCAGCCCACCAGGCTCCCCCGTCCCTGGGATTCTCCAGGCAAGAACCCTGGAGTGGGTTGCCATTTCCTTCTCCAATGCATGAAAGTGAAAAGTGAAAGAGAAGTCACTCAGTCGTATCCAACTCTTAGCAACCCCACGGACTGTAGCCTGCCAGGCTCCTCCATCCCTGGGATTTTCCAGGCAAGAGTGCTGGAGTGGGGTGCCATTGCCTTCTCCTGACAAATGACTGGATGAAACATATGCACACAGCCCACATGCAAACAGATCTCTAGAGATAATGAGCAAGCAAATTGCTGGCTCCAGAATCTAAACAGCACAGAAAGTACATTAAATAACTGCTTAAAGATCACAATGTATAATTCTTCATTACAATCATTGAAAGGAAACTAACGCCAATATTTTTGGTAATCTTCACATAAAACTTTACATCTGGATATTTTCCTAGTCATTTTATTTAAACACAGTATGCTTTGTACTTGGACTTTGAATAAGGTTAAATATGACATTTTAGACAATTTTATTTCTTCATTCTTTAGGAAAAAATGAAAAAGTAAGTAGATGACAAACATTTGGTGAAAATGTGACTTGTGATATAAGTACTTGAAATTCATCTCAAGAGGCACATATAATTGGCTAGTATCTACCATTCCTCAGGAAGAAAATAGGAAGCAGTGAGGGAAAATAAGAACGTGGCCCTAAGCCAAATCTAGAGTCTGGCCTCACTTTACTGATAACTTCCTTGATAATCTTAAATCTTCAACTCTCTGAGCAATAAAGATTAAATCAAATATCTCCTATATAGTGCTTAGTATAATGTCTAGCATGTAGTAAGCACTGACTAGATAATAGCTGCTGCTATCAGTTTTCCCAGTCATATGTTATAAGGCTTAGACTGTAAATCTAAGGTCCCTTTTGGGTCTACTATATGATTTTTAATACTGAAAGTGAAATATTTACTGATGTTAGGTCATTTCTTCCTTTTTAGTCTTGGATGGTTATTCTCTTCCTTCTGACTTTAATTACAGAACATTGATGATGATGTGTCATCATTTTTATTGTCCTGAAACACAGTCTTTCCCTTATCCAGGGATAAAGACTGCCTATCTAGAATCACCTTGGGAGGATGCAAAATGTGTAAGTAAATTCATGAGTCACATAAACCCACAAAAATTCTGGTTCACTCGATTTAGGGTTGGGTTCAGACTATTCTGACCATCTGGTCTGAAGAACATAGCTCAAAAAACAGTGTACCAAAGAACTAATACTGATTGTATAATACCGCATTCACGAATAATAATTTTGGAGCTGCTATAAAGATGGGATATTGTTATCACGGTTGTTTTCAAGAAATAGCCCAGATAACATTTTTTACCTAATAGTATAACCACAAAATCAAAACTCAAGCCTTCTCCTTGTATAAAATAAGACTATGGCCTTGTAAGTACTTGTACCATTATTTATCCTAATGTAATTGGACTTCCCGAAATCACTGCAGAACCTAATAAAGGACTGTGGATTCCGGGAATTACAGTAATTCCTACCAAGCCACTCCTGGTATAGTCTGTTGCATTATTCACAGAGACAAGGAAGGATAGCCAGAGAACTGCATATATTCTTATGTGTTTTTCAGCTGGAAAGCTGATTAAAAAAACAACAACAAAAAACCCACTTAAAAAAAAAAATGTTCTTCAAATATTTCAGTGCTCTAGCCAGGCTAATCCTAATGACATCTTATGGAGCACACATAGAATTTCAGGTTTTAGCAAGACTATTCTTACTTAACAGAAACCACAGAGGATACAAACGATCAGAAAACAATAGGAAATTATTCTTTATGTAACATGCTATTACTGAGCAATTAGAATGAAAAAATCATCTCTCAGTTCACATTTCATGTTATCATCATATAAAGATTTATTATAAAAGTCTCTGGAAAATTGTTGACCAAACAATAAAAGGAAATCAGAAAAGATGGAAGGCCAAGTATCCTAAAATGGAAGGCAAAAGTATCAAGAGGATCAGTGGAAAATGCTTACCTGAGATTTTAAAAGGAGCTTGAACCAAAGCTTAAAAAGAGAGTAACAAAATACATCTCCTAGGAAAGGTTATCTCCTTAAAATATTTAAGGAGATAATTTGTCATTCCATGGAGATTTGGGCTTAATACAATACCTATCAGTTAAAAATAAAACAGTACTGTTTTATTTAATGTTTAACAGTACTATGAAATTAAGTGACTAATTTCTGAAGTTACAAGTTAAGCAAAAAAAAAAAAGATATTCTATATCAAATTTCTTCAATATTCCTTGTACAGAAAAATAGACAAAATTCTAGGATATCACAACCTAGGTCAGATTTTGAGTGGATAAACCTTTCTGAGACTTCATTTCAGGGAACTATAGCCCATGTTTGAATACTTACTTTTGGTTGGTAAGTCAGAATTTAGCCTGTGAGATCATAGAGACGAGTGTAAGAAGGACTCTATCTTCTGAGACAGTAAATGAGGATGCAGAGATAGAAGCTGAATGGAACACAGAAAGCAATGAATCAGAGGAGGATTAATATCATTCAAAAAAATCTAATGATCTAAAAGCAGCTATTAAAGCTAGGAGTTTGAGAGCTAGAGACATGAGCATAAGGTGAAAGGTCTAATTTAAGTGAAAGTGACCTAAAGTGTTTATATACCATCAGGAACTTGGTACGTGGATGATGTTATCCATGGGTAACAGTTGTTGCTCACTCAGCCATGTCTGAGTGACCCCATGGACTGCACATGTCAGGCTTCCCTGTCCTTCACTATCTCCAAGAGTTTGTTCAAATTCATGTCTATTGAGTTGGTGATGCTATCTAACCATCTCATCCTCTGCCACCTTATCCTCCTGCCTTCAATCTTTCCCAGTATCAGGGTCTTTTCCAACGAGTCAGCTCTTCACATCAGGTGGCCAAAGTATTGGAGCTTCAGCTTCAGCATCAGTCATTCCAACGAATATTCAGGGTTGATTTCCTTTAGGATTGACTGATTTTATCTCCTTGCTGTCCAAGGGACTCTCAAGAGTGTTCCCCAGCACCACAATTCAAAAGCATCAATTCTCTGGTGTTCAACCTTCTTTATGGTCCAACTCTCACATCCGTACACGATTTCTGGAAAAACCATATCTTTGACTATATGGACCTTTGTCAGCAAAGTAATGTGTCTGCTTTTTAATATGTTGTCTAGGTTTGCCATAGATTTTCTTCCAAGGAGCAAGTGTCTTAATTTCATGGCTGCAGTCACCATCAGCAGTAATTTTGGAACCCAAGGAAAAAAAAAATCTGTCACTGTTTCCACTTTTTACCTTCTATTTGCCATGAAGTGATGAGACCAGATGCTATGATCTTAGTTTTTTGAATGTTCCCCTTTCAATTTCATCAAGAGGCTCTTTAGTTCCTCTTAGCTTTCTGCCATTAGGGTGGTATCATTGGCATATCTGAGGTTGTTGGTATTTCTCCTAGAAGTCTTGATTTCAGTCTGTGCTTCATCCAGCCCAGCATTTCACATGATGTACTCTGCATATAAGTTAAATAAACAGGGTGACAACATACTCTTGTTGTATTCCTTTCCCAATTTTGAACCAGTCAGTTGTTCCATATAACAGGGATAAGGATAATGTCTGGAGCTGTCATTCGGGCAGACTAAGATAAAGCTGGATGGCTTAGCCATCATTTACCATTGAGCAGAGAAGCAAAATTTGAGATCATTTCCTTATTTTATAGGCATAATTTAAACTTTCCAGATCCTTAAATTGATCTCCTGAAAGTAGAAGGAATCTAGAGTACATTTTCCAACTACTAAATGGTAGAACATCAAAACTGTTTTTCATGTTTCTCTTCACTGTTTTACAGATTGTATATTTCCATCTATAGGTAGAACTTCAAATCCACTGGATTTTTTTAAAATTGAAGAGTAGTTGATTTACAATATTACATTAGTTTCAGGTGTAAACAGTGATTCAACATTTTTGTAGATTATATTCCATCTAAATTTATTTCAAAACAATGGCTATATATCCTTGTGCAGTATGATATATCCTTGTTGCTTATCTATTTTATACATAGTCGCTTGTATTTCTTAATATCTCCTAATTTGCCCCTTTCTCCCTTTCCCCACTAGTAACTGCTAATTTATTCTTTATCTCTGAGTTCATTTCATCATTTGTTTTGCCATCTCTCTTGATATTATGTACATCTGGTGAATTTTTAAAATTATTTTATTTTTTAATTTTTTTATTGGAGGATAATTGCTTTACAATATTGTGCTGGTTTCTCGCCATGCATCATAATGAATCAGTCACAAATATATACATATATAATTCCCCACCCTCTTGAACATCCCTCCCATCTCCTACTCCACCCCACTCCTCTAGGTTGTCACAGAGCACTGGGTTGAGCTCTCTGTGTTACACAGCAAATTCCCACTGGCTATCTATTTTACATATGGTAAAAAATATATTTCTATGCTACTCTTACAGTTCATTCCATCCTCTCCCTCCCATGGATACANAAGTAGAAGGAATCTAGAGTACATTTTCCAACTACTAAATGGTAGAACATCAAAACTGTTTTTCATGTTTCTCTTCACTGTTTTACAGATTGTATATTTCCATCTATAGGTAGAACTTCAAATCCACTGGATTTTTTTAAAATTGAAGAGTAGTTGATTTACAATATTACATTAGTTTCAGGTGTAAACAGTGATTCAACATTTTTGTAGATTATATTCCATCTAAATTTATTTCAAAACAATGGCTATATATCCTTGTGCAGTATGATATATCCTTGTTGCTTATCTATTTTATACATAGTCGCTTGTATTTCTTAATATCTCCTAATTTGCCCCTTTCTCCCTTTCCCCACTAGTAACTGCTAATTTATTCTTTATCTCTGAGTTCATTTCATCATTTGTTTTGCCATCTCTCTTGATATTATGTACATCTGGTGGATTTTTAAAATTATTTTATTTTTTAATTTTTTTATTGGAGGATAATTGCTTTACAATATTGTGCTGGTTTCTTGCCATGCATCATAATGAATCAGTCACAAACATATACATATATAATTCCCCACCCTCTTGAACATCCCTCCCATCTCTTACTCTACCCCACTCCTCTAGGTTGTCACAGAGCACTGGGTTGAGCTCTCTGTGTTACACAGCAAATTCCCACTGGCTATCCATTTTATATATGGTAAGAAATATATTTCTATGCTACTCTTACAGTTCATTCCATCCTCTCCCTCCCATGGATACAGAAATTGTGGTACATATATAATGGAATATTAAAAAAAAAAAGAATGCATTTGAGTCCTAATGAGGTGTATGAACCTTGAGCCTATGTACAGAGTGAAGTCAGTCAGAAAGAAAAAGACAAATATTGTACATTAACACACAGGTATAGAATCTAGAATGATGGTACCGATGAACCTATTTGTAGGGCAACCATGGAGATACAGACATATTTTATTTTTTTAGAGCAGCTTTAGATTCACAAAAAATTGAGAGGAGAGTAGAGACACTTCCTATATATTGCCTGCTCCACATATGCATAGCTTCTCCTGATATCAATTCCACCACAAAAGTAGTAAATTTGTTAACAGTTCATGACCCTACATTGACACATCATAATATCCAAAGTCCATAGTTTATGTTAGGGTTCTCTCCTGGTCTTGTACATACTACGGTTTGGACAAATATGGCATTTAAATCATGTATCGATCATCAACTGATATCAATCAATATCAAAAATCAATGCGTAACATCATTATAACATCATACAGAGTATTTTCATTGCCTTAAAAATCCTGTGCTTCACCTATTCAACCCTTCCCTCCACCCCAACCTCTGATATCTGCTAATCTTTTACTGCTCCATACTTTTGCATTTCCAGAACATATAGTTGGAATCATATGGTTTATAATTGGTTTCTTTCACTTAGTAATATTCATTTTAGGTTCCTCCATATCTTGTCATAGCTTATAGCTCATTTTTTTTTCAGCACCGAATAATATTTTATGTTGTACCATAAACAGTTTGTTTATCAGTTCACCTTCTAAATTCATCCTATGAATTTTTTATTTTGGTTCTTGTGATTTTTGGTTTGAAAATTACTATTTGGTCCTTCTATTTCTTTGATGAGTTTTTAAATTTATCTGTTGGCTTCAACAGTATTCATAATTGCTTGCTAAAGCATTGCTATGCCACCTTGGTGTTAAGAGTCTAATAACTGGCTTTTCTCATACAAGTTAATTTTTCATTTCTTTTTCTGTAAAATAACTTTGGATTATACCTGGACATTTTAAATAAGACATTGTAAGAATCTGAGTCTTGTTTACATCCAATGGAGAATAGCTAGGTGTTTTGTTAATTCAAGCTTAATGCCTTTAATATGCACAATAGGATTGGATTGTGCATGAGGAAGTTGGGGATGCTCAGGACCTAAAAAGAAAACTTTATGGAGTCGCTTTATTGAGCTTCTTCCTCTCTGTAGTTTTCCCAGTATTTTCAAGTTCCCTGGAGATGTAGTGACCCCACTCTGATATGAACTTCCACAGCAATCCAATGTTTGGGGTAAATCACTAGGGAAACACAGAGAGAAAAAAGCAAGGGGTTCCCTCAAGGTTTTGTAATTAGAGCTTCTTTGAACACAGAGAAAGTTTTCCTTTCCTTAGAATTTGCCACTGTCTATCATCACCACCATGAGATTGCTTGAGGGCTGGGGCATGAAAGAACAGACAAAAGTTTAAAAAATAAAAGGTGATTTCCATACTTCCTTTGAGAGTTAGATGTAGCCTTTCCTGTTTTATAAGACAGAACTAGAGGGATTCTTGCTTCAGTATTTGAAATTCAGGTCCTCTAACTGCTGTCTATGATTTACTTTACAGAGTTCAAACAGCTATTCTATACATTCAGTCCATATTATGTGGTTGTATTCAGCAAAGGCAAGAACCAGAACACCTAAAGTTGATTTTAAAACAAGTCTATTTCAAGCAAATTTGGAAATTTCACAATTTCTAGAAAAAGTTAAAGGCAATTTTATTAAGTGGAAAAATAATGATTATACATAGTGTGTGATGATATGTACATGCTTATTTTATACACATATATGTTCACAAGCAAATGTATGTTCAAAAATGTATAGCAAAAATGTAAGAGAACTGATTCATCCTTATGAAAAAGTTTCACCATGGGAAATTACCACATAAGTTATTTCTTTGTATGAGAGATTTGAAAGCTGATTTTAAAGTACATGTATTATACTGGAGAAAAAAATTCAAGTCAATATTAGTCATTCTTAGTTTTTTCTCAAAAAGTTTCAGCAGAGTAAGTAGTAACTAATTTCAGAACAAGAAAGAAAGAGTGCATAGAAGAATGCAATCAAAGGAGCCTACTACCATTCATGTAATTTTCTAGATCGCATTCATGTTTTCAGCCAGCTTCAGTAGAGAGAGGTACATCATACTCACATCAATCACTAATGGAACAACTTCCTTTCTCTTGGATTCTCAGTTTAGTGTATCAAGTTAACAGAATAGCTAATAAAGAATAATTACTTTCTTATAGGCATTTAAATCTACACTTTAGATTATTAAAACTGGTACTTTCAAAATGCAGTACTTTCTAAGGTACCCATCACTTCACTTGAATTATGAGAATCTCTTGGCTATTTCCCGTGTGTTTGTAATTAAAATACATTAACAGGTTTGTAGAAAATCCTTTCTTAGAACTGACTAGGACACAGGGAACTTTTCATCAAATGTTTTGAATACAGTGGAGCTAAATATAGAGTGTTATGTAAAAAGTCTACCTGCAAGGGTTTTAAATGAATAATTTTAGATTTTAGAAAGAGAAAATGAAAAACATCTTTTCTCCTAATTGTAGTTAATTTACAGCAGGTATGACAGTGAGCTGGTGGCCTCAATGGCATGCTAAACACATGGATTGAAGATACAGTAATGGAGACATCAGACAGAGCTAAACTGGTGGTTTATTTTGGCTCAAGGTACTTTTGTTCCATTACTCCTATTGGCCAGTGTGTTGATTACTGAGCTGGAAAGATGAGCTGAAGTTATGCAGCAAATGTAGTTGAGTCTTATGGAAAAAAAGACAGACCGGATATGCCAGACACCTTTCAACTCTTCAGAAAAGGTATTAAAAAAGATGTTAATCAGAATATGCTGGGATTTTTTTTTTTTTTTTAGAGGAGATATTAGGAAGCATCACTACAAACAAAGCTAGTGGAGGTGATGGAATTACAGTTGAGCTATTTCAAATTCTAAAAGATGATGCTGTGAAAGTGCTACACTCAATATGCAGGCAAATTTGGAAAACTTAGCAGTGGCCACAGGACTGGAAAAGGTCAGTTTTCATTCCAACCCCAAAGAAAGGCAATGCCAAAGAATGCTCAAACTACCGCACAATTACACTCATGTCACATGCTAGCAAAGTAATGCTCACAATTCTCCAAGCCAGGCTTCAACGATACATGAACCATGAACTTCCAGATGTTCAAGCTGGATTTAGAAAAGGCAGAGGAATCAGAGATCAAGTTGCCAACATCCACTGGATTATTGAAAAAGCAAGAGAGTCCCAGAAAAATTTCTACTTCTGCTTTATTGAATATGAAAAAGCCTTTGACTGTATGGATCACAGCAAACTGTGGAAAATTCTTCAAAAGATGAGAATTCCAGACCACCTGACATGCCTCTTGAGAAACCTATATGCAGGTCAGGAAGCAACAGGTAGAACTGGACATGGAACACTGGTTCCAAATCGGGAAAGGAGTACATCAAGGCTGTATATTGTCACCTTGCTTATTAAACTTATACACAGAGTACATCATGAGAAAGGCTGGATTGGATGAAGCACAAGCTGGAATCAAGATTGCCAGGAGAAATATCAATAACCTCAGCTATGCAGATGACACCACCCTTATGGCAGGAAGTGAAGAAGAACTAAAAAGCCTCTTGATGAAAGTGAGAGGAGAGTGAAAAAGTTGGCTTAAATCTCAACATTCAGAAAACAAAGATCATGGCATCTGGTCCCATCACTTCATGGCAAATAGATGGGGAAAGAGTGGCAGACTTTATTTGGGGGGGGCGGGGCTCCAAAATCACCACAGATAGTAACTGCAGCCATGAAATTAAAAGACGCTTGTCCTTTGGAAGAAAAGTTATGACCAACCTAGACAGCATATTAAAAAGCAGAGACATTACTTTGTCAGCAAAGGTCCATCTAGTCAAAGCTATGTTTTTTTCAGTGGTCATGTATGGATGTGAGAGTTGGACTATAAAGAAAGTTGAGCACCAAAGAATTGATGCTTTTGAACTGTGGTGTTGGAAAAGACTCTTTGAGAGTACCTTGGACTGCAAGCGGATCCAACCAGTCAGTCGTAAAGGAAATCAGTCCTGAATATTCATTGGAAGGACTGATGCTGAAGTTGAAACTCCAATACTTTGGCCACCTGATATGAAGAACTAACTCTTTTGAAAAGACCCTGATGCTGGGAAAGATTGAAGGCAGGAGGAGAAGAAGAAGACAGAGGATGCGATCGTTGTATGGCATCACCGACTCAATGGACATGAGTTTGAGAAAACTCCCGGAGTTGGTGATGGATGGGGGGCTTGGCATGCTGCAATTCATGGGGTCGCAAAGAGTCAGACACGAATGAGCAACTGAACTGAACTGAACTGAAACTATCCTTTACAAATGAACATGGGTACAAATTTATTTATAGGAGAATACAATCTTCAGGATGACTTTTAGTGGATAGCACTGTGATCATTTAAGTAATGATTCATTTCTTTAATGTGTAACCATCAATTTGAACCAAGGATTTATCAATATCTTTATACAGAAAAACATATACTATAAATGCAGGTTCAGTTGTAGATTCTGGGACCTCTGCCTGTTTATGAGTCGACTACTTATCTAGCACAAAGCACTGAAGCCAACTGCTTCAATACTCGATGCCTCAGCATACTCATCTGTAAAAGGTGGCAGTAACAGGATTACTGGAAGAATGAAACGAGTTAATACAAGTAAATTTGGATCTTATATATCACGGAGTATATACTCAATAAAAAAATACCTTTCACGAATGGTAAAGAACCCGCTTGCCAATGCAGGAGATGTGAGAGATGCTTGTTTGACCTCTGTGTTGGGAAGATCCTCTGGAGGAGGGTATGGCAACCTACTCCAGTATTTCTGCCTGGGAAATCCCATGGACACTGGACAGTCCATAGAGTTGCTAAGAGTAGGACAAGACTGAAGCAACTTAGCAAGCACACATTGTTATAAAATCTGTTCATAGCCAATAATTGCTCTGAAAATAGAACAAATAATCAACTGAAGTGGGATACTATAATAAAGTAGATAATACATAAGTATATATTAAATACATAAAATGAAACATACATAATATATGAATACTTTATCTTATGTAAATTTTATAAATATATAATCTCTTGGCAATTCACTTGAGGTCATTTTGTACGTAAGGCCTCTAAACAGAATCTCACATCATCATCTTTCAGAAACTTGTGATGCATTATCTGCCATTTCTAGTCTTGATTTCTTTGAAGTGCAGTGAAAACTTAAAGGAATTTGTTAAGCAATCTGAGTCTAGAATCCTTATAGATTTTTCCTGTTTCTCCTTTTTTTCAGTTGTCTATCTCTACCCAACATGGCAGTACTTCTTATAATATTACTTCTAGTTTAACTAATTTGTATTTATCAAGTTTTTGCCATGTTCAACATCACTTTCAAGAAAAGATTTTTGGGGCACTATTTCATTAATTTATATTCTATTTTATTAACATTTTTATTCATAAAAATTTATATAACACATCTAAAAATGGTTGAAACTAACCTGGCTGTCACATGTCAAGCACTTAACTTTCCACTGGTGGATAATATGGATTGAAAGTGGCTTGTTGGCTTGGTACAGTCTCTGTAATGTTTGCGACAGTCAGTGTGGAGGAAATGGGGAGCAAGTCTCTTCAGTAGAACTAGTTAATATAGAGTTAACTAAGTGAGTTTCCCCTATATGTTTCTTGATTTATCAGATGCTCTTCCTTTCAAGTGACCTATTTGTAGTGACTATAAATTTGACTTTTCAGATTATTAAATAATAAGACTAACCTGATGTCATAAAAAATATTCACACTATTCCTATTGATTCTGAATTTGGTGACATATAGGAAAAGCCATTCTGAAAACTCCTTTTGGATGTTGGTGGGGAAATTCTGAGTTGAAATTCATTAAACAGTATCTGGTAGTCCTTGGAATGCCTAATATGTGATGTGAAGGGAAAAAGAGTATAAAAATATTGGCTTCATAGAACTGTAGAACTGAGCAAGATTTGGCTTTTAATTTACAAAGTAATTTAAAAAACTTTATTAAGTCTGATGGAAATTTTTTCATCAGTATTGTGATATACAACAAACCAAAAACTTTTCAGCATGTATTAACATGTTCTCATACTATAAGAAAAGTTAAATTTTAAAAATGAAATCAACTTTCTATCAAAAATAAATTTTAATATTTGGAAGATTCAGAATCAATTCAAAGTGTTTATTCTTACAACTGTCATTTTGGTAGCAGTACTAGTAACATGGCATAGTGAAACTTCAGTCATTTACAAAATCCAGACAGAGGGAACATATTATCAAACCTTCCAAATTGAAAAGCTAAATAAAGAATCCTTTGACACAGGACTTTTTCTTCCTTCCTAGGCTTCTAAACATTTGCCCCCCTTCTATATTTTTGCATAAGATCCTAATTTAAAAGTATATTTTTTTAAAAAGTCTTTGACATGTTGAGGAACACAGAAGCCCAGGAGGATTTGATGAGGAGAAGTGGCCAAGAAAGAAAAACAGATAACAGAGAAATTTACCATGACAACCTGTAGGAAAAAAAAAAAATATTCTCCAGTGCTGGTGAAATTGGAGAGTTCCTACAATTCTCCTGTCACTCCTGACATTCTCCTTGAAAGTTGTTTAGATAAATTTCTAAGCCATAGTGTCAGAACCAGAACCAGTACCAGCTGACTGTAGAAAGAATCTTTCTCCAATATTCTAGATATTTCTAGGTATAAGAAGATAGAAGAATATTCCACCTAGTAACAATAAATAAAATTAAGACATCATATCACATTCCTTTGGAACTCAAAAAAACACTGCAAAACTCATTGTTAGACACAGAGATTGACTCAGAAATAAACCTGCAATACATTTGTTATTGTTGCTTTCAGCTTTGTTTTGATCCAATTTTGAGGTCCTAAGTGGTACTACATCAGTCCTTTTTCTTGGGCAGCTGATTAAATCCACACCTCAAATTTCCCTTATCAAGTTTTATTACTCTGGGGCCATTGTAAAACTGTTCAAATTACCCCAGGTAATTATAGTTCAGTTTGAACAGAGTATACCTTTCTGCCTCTTAGATACTAGGATTGGCTATTAATCTTGCTTAGATAAAAGAATATGAGATGAAATGACAATGAGCTATTTCTGAGATACAACCTTAAGAAATATCATGTATTTTCACTAAGCCCACTTGTGCTTCTGTCATTTGATTAAGACAATCAGAATGCAGAGAAATGAGAAGAACTGAACCCAAACCACAGCCTGAACCAACTCCAGTGAGTCCTAGACATGCTTGCCAGAGTCACAGTCTCTAGCAAACCTGTGACTGAGAAATAACTATTTGTAACAAGACACCGAATTTTTAGATTATTACATAGCATTAGGACAACAACCTGGAGAAGGCAATGGCACCCCACTCCAGTACTCTTGCCTGGAAAATCCCATGGATGGAGGAGCCTGGTAGTATGCATCCATGGGGTTGCTAACAGTCGGGCACGACTGAGCGACTTCACTTTCACTTTTCACTTTCATGCATTGAAGAAGGAAATGGCAACCCACTCCAGCGTTCTTGCCTGGAGAATCCCAGGGACCGGGGAGCCTGGTGGGCTGCCATCTATGGGGTCACACAGAGTCAAACACAACTGAAGTGACATAGCAGCAGCAGCAGCAGTAGGACAACAATCGTTGAAGAATACAGCATCAGAAAGTTGTGGTTAAATATAATGCATCTGCATCAAATGCACTTGACAGGTTGTATATAGATTCAGACAGGATGTAGACAGTTGGCATGACAATGCTAGTATGAAGAAGCAGGGTACCATCTCTAAGGACTGGAACTCTGAAGAATTTAAATCTTTTTGAAATTGAGAATGCTCATGGAAGGGTCTGAGTCTTGGAGAAGATAAGTAGATTTCCCAGGAACAGATTGAAATACAAGTCAATGAATACTTGAACTGGAATACTAGGTTAAGACCTAGGAACAAGGATGATTTAATGTTAAGCCACTTGACCTTCAACTGCTGCTGCTGCTAAGTTGCATCAGTCATGTCCGACTCTGTGCAACCCCATAGATGGCAGCCCACCAGGTGCCTCCATCCCTGGGATTTTCCAGGCAAGAACACTGGAGTGGGTTGCCATTTCCTTCTCCAATGCATGAAAGTAAAAAATGAAAGTGAAGTCATTCAGTCATGTCTGACTCTTAGCGACCCCATAAACTGCAGCCCACCAGGCTCCTCTGTCCATGGGATTTTCCAGGCAAGAGTTCTGGAGTGGATCACCGGTGCCTTCTCCATGACCTTCAACTAGGGTTCTCATATTCTGTTCAACAAAGGAAAAAGTTGACTCCAGCCTTTGCAGTAAAGATGCGGTAAGGATGAGACTGAAAGTTAGCTCCAAATAAACATAAATAACTAGTTTATGCAGGGATCTGGGAAGCAGAAAAATCAACACAAAACTGGTAACGAAGAATGCTTTAAAAATCACTATCCAAAGAAGAATTCCCAGGTATCTTGAGTCAAATAGGTTTATAATGCAAACATTCTACTAGCTGGGGATTCTCTTTAATAAGTTCTCAAATTATATGTTTAAATACCTTTTTAACAAATTGTTAAATCATGATTATAAACATTTTTTTTAATGTCCCTTACTGGACAACCAGTACTGAACCTTAGCAGGAGGTTTGCACTGATAGTGGTAGAAGTTACCAGGAAATTCAGTAGTTTGCTTACTCTACTCAGCGTGGAAGCACACACTATAGTAAACAGAAGAACATGGAGACATGTGTGTTCACTAAAGGGGCAGAATTTTCCTCAATTATTAACACAATTAAGATGGAAACAAAAAATTCAGAAGATTGAGGAAGAGTGGAGAAAGTAAGTGCCGGAATTGAACAACATGCTATGCTAAATGAGGAAAATTAACCATCTGTGGTGCTGCTCTCTCCATCTCACTCCTCTCCTTTTAAACTCTCTGTTTACTGATCCTTTGCTATCTCCAGATTTTAGAATTACTGTTCTCCCTTTCCTAACCTTCAGCTATGTAAAGCTTCTTGCTGTATGGCTCTCCTCAAAGTCTCCTATGTGTCATGTCCTCAACATCCTGCTTCCTGATACACGGTTAACTTAGGTAACATGTAATTTCTCACTAATGTTGGAAACAGTGGTAGTTTTAAAGAGAGGAAAGGTAGAAGGACAAATCTGAACATGTCCAAAGAATTTTTTAAGATACATCAATAGGCCTAGGAAGGGAATAATCTTGACACTTTGCTATCAAGAAATCTTAAAGGAGTGCTAATAAAAGCAGAATTAAAGAATTCTTGGGGTGATTAGGAATGGAATCTCATCTAGGTAAGGTCATCAATGTCAATTTCTTAATTTAAAATATGAGCAAACAAAGGCCCAGAAAGGCAGTAACTTCCCAAAGACATATTACTATTTGTTGGCTTTTTGTCTCATTCATCTTAATTTACATAGCTGTATTTTAACAAGGAAATTTAATATCATTTCTTCAACTAAAGGAAATTGGGATCTTCTACAATAGTGCCAGGAGAATGGAACAGAAGTGCTTAGTCACAATGCTTAAGACATCTTTTGAGATGTTGAAAAAAAAATTATGCCAAGTTCTCTATAAGGTCAACACATTTTACATCCTAGGAATTCCTAAGAATACCCCCAGTGAATACAGAATAAATATTTACAGCAATTAAAAACAATAACAACAGTAGACATACACATACAGCCAGCATAGTATAGAGCAAAGAGGAGGCTTCTGGTTCTGTTTTGAGCTTTACCACTTACTAGCTGAATATCTGTAAATAATTTTGAGTGTCAGGGTCTCTATATGTAAAATAGTCATAATACTGTAAACTTTGACCACCAATGCAAGAATCATTTATTTACTCATTCCATTACCATTTACTAAGCCCCTACTTGGCTGGAAAGTTATCCAGGTACCAGAACTAGCAGACAATAAGAAAGGATTCTCCCTGTTATGGCTGAGCTTATGATATGCGTGCATGTATGTTGTTTATGTATGTGCGTATGTTTCCTTGAGAGAGGGCCACAAAAGTTAATAAAAGATAAATAAGAAAGATCATACAGAAGTGTCACAAATTACATAAAACAGGAGGCTATAACAGAGAAAGCAATGCAGACAGTACAGTAATTTACATTGAGTAGTTAAGGAAGAGGTCACACTTGAACTGATAACTGAATTACAAGAGGACCTATACAAGCAAAGATCAGGAGAAAATAGTTTAGGGGGTAAAAATAACAAGTGAAAGGGCCTGATATACATTAATATAGTAGAAATAAAAAATAGAAAGTAGTCTAGACTTGCTGGAGCCCAGTGAAAAGGCAGGAGATAAATTTGGAAAAGTTGGCAGGGGAAATGCGTGGTCTTTTAGACCAAGGTTAGAAGTGAAATTTATTTTTTAAATGCAATAAAAAGGCATTATGAGGTGTTACAAAGAAAGTTTTTATCTCCGTTTAAAAATATACCACCCTGTTACATGTTGAATAGTTTGCAGTTGAGTAGGAAGAAGATTTAATAAGATATTTACTGTAACAGTTCAGGCAAGATATGTTGTCAACTTTTGGTAGTGTGGTAAATACCTCAAAGAAATTAGCTGGTGGAAAATGAGCACATTTAGGATGTATTCTGGACTTCTTGGTGGACTGAAGATGAATACATTTATAAGGAGACTCAAAGATGGTTTTGATTTCTGGATTGACTCTAGAAAATGATACCTTAGTAACTAAAAAGCTTGGTTGGAGAATAGAGTTTTATGGAGAAACATAAAAATTTTGCTTTGACCTTGTTAAATCTGAGATATCCATTCTTGCTCTGAGTAGATAGCAAGTAACAATTAGGCATAGGAGTCTGAAGTGAGTCAACATGTGGATGACATTTAGATCTATGAGACTGAATGAGAAAGCACAGAGGGAGAATGTAGACCAATCAGTAAGATATGGAATTGCATTTGTAAATACTTATCATGGTAACCAAAAATGAGTGTTTATATACCATCTTTTACTTCAGTTCAGTTCAGTCGCTCAGTTGTACCAACTCTTTGCGACCCCATGAATCACAGCACGCCAGGCCTCCCTGTCCATCACCAACACCTGGAGTTCACTCAGACTCACGTCCATCCAGTCACTGATGCCATCCAGCCATCTCATCCTCTGTCGTCCCCTTCTCCTCCTGCCCCCAATCCCTCCCAGTATCAAAGTCTTTTCCAATAAGTCAACTCTTCGCATGAGGTGGCCAAAGTACTGGAGTTTCAGCTTTAGCATCAATCCTTCCAANCACTTCCTGCCATAAGGGTGGTGTCATCTACATAGCTGAGGTTATTGATATTTCTCCTGGCAATCTTGATTCCAGCTTGTGTTTCTTCCAGTCCAGCATTTCTCATGATGTACTCTGCATGTAAGTTAAATAAGCAGGGTGACAGTATACAGCCTTGACGTACTCCTTTTCCTATCTGGAACCAGCCTGTTGTTCCATGTCCAGTTCTAACTGTTGCTTCCTGGCCTGCATACAGATTTCTCAAGAGGCAGATTAGGTGGTCTGGTATTCCCATCTCTTTCAGACTTTTCCACAGTTTATTGTGATCCACACAATCAAAGGCTTTGGCATAGTCAATAAAGCAGAAATAGATGTTTTTCTGGAACTCTCTTGCTTTTTTGATGATCCAGTTGTTGTTGGCAATTTGATCTCTAGTTCCTCTGCCTTTTCTAAATCCAGCTTGAACATCTGGAAGTTCACAGTTCACGTATTGCTGAGGCCTGGCTTGCTGGTTTCTGGAACCCACCCAAAAAGATACCTTATGTCCAAAGACAAAGAAGAAGCTGCAGCAAGATGGTTGTTGTTGCTGTTGTTCAGTCGTCCAGTCATGTCCAACTCGTTACAACCCCATGGACTGTAGCACACAGCGCTGTCCCTCACCATTTCCTGAAGTTTGCTCATGTTCATGTCCATTGCATCAGTGATACCATCTAGCCATCTCACCTTCTGATGTCCTCCTTCTGCCCTCTATCTTTCCCAGAAGCAGGGGCTTTTCCAGTAAGTCAGCTGTTCATTTCAAATGACCGAAATACTGGAGCTTCAGCTTCAGCATCAGTCCTTCAGCCAAGTATTCAGGGTTGATTTCCCTTAAGATTGACTGGTTTGATCTCCTTGCTGTCCAAGGGAGATCAAACCTCCTAACCAGCAAGACAGTAGGAGGGGTGCAATCATGGTAAATTCAAATCCCACACTCGCTGGGTAACCCACAAACTGGAGAACAATAACACCAAAGAAGTTCCCCCATGGTTGTGAAGTTTCTGAGTTCCTCATCAGGCTTCCCAGCCTGGGGGTCTGACAAAGTTACTGGGAATTCTCAGGGAATCTGCATTGAATGCCAGTGGGATCTGTTTATAGGACTTCCACAGGACTGGGGGAAACAGAGTCTCCAGTGTTAGAGGGCACAAACAAAATCTTGCAAGCACAGAGATACATAAAAAAGGAGCAGTGACCCCACAGGAGACTGAATCAAAACTAGCTACCAGTGTTGGAAGGTCCTCTGTGGAGGCATGGGTCAGCAGGACCTCACCACAGGGGCAGGGGACAAGCAGCAGCAGTCAAAGAAAGTGCCCCTTGGCATAAGCCCACTTGGAGGTTGCCATTAACCTTAGTATAGAGCCCACAGACACCAGGGCTGGGTAAGTCAAGCCAAATAACTAACAAGAAGGGAACACAACCCCACCCATCAGCAGATAATTGGATTGAGCTTAACTGAGCAAGGCCCTGCCAACCAGAGAAAGACCTAGTTTTTCTCACCCTGTCCCTCCCATTAAGAAGCTTACAGAAGCTCTTAGACTCATCTACCAGAGGGCATACAGAAGAAGCAAGAGGAATAATACCACAGCAGTTAGAACAAATACTACAATCAGTTCAGTTCAGTTCAGTCACTCAGTCATGTCTGACTCTTTGTGACCCGATGAACAGCAGCATGCCAGGCCTCCCTGTCCATCACCAACTCCGGGAATCCACCCAAACCCATGTCCATTATATCAGTGATGCCACCCAACCATCTCATCCTCTGTCGTCACCTTCTCCTCCTGCCCTCAATCTTTCCCAGCATCAGGGTCTTTTCAAATGAGTCAGCTCTCCGCATCAGGTGGCCAAAGTATTGGAGTTTCAGCTTCAACATAGACCCTCCTATGAATATCCAGGACTGATCTCCTTTAGGATGGACTGGTTGGATTTCCTTGCAGTTCAAGGGACTCAAGAGTATTCTCCAACACCACAGTTCAAAAGCATCAATTCTTCCATGCTCAGCTTTATTCACAGTCCAGCTCTTACATCCATACATGACTAATGGAAAAACCATAGCCTTGGCTAGATGGACCTTTATTAGCAAAGTAATGTCTCTGCTTTTCAATATGCTGTCTAGGTTGGTCATAACCCTCCTTCCAAGGAGTAAGTGTCTTTTAATTTCATGGCTGCATCACCATCTGCCGTGATTTTGGAGCCCCCCAAAATAAAGTCTGACACTGTTTCCACTGTTTCCCCATCTATTTCCCATGGAGTGATGGGACCAGATGCCGTGATCTTAGTTTTCTGAGTGTTGAGCTTTAAACCAACTTTTTCACTCTCCTCTTTCACTTTCATCAAGAGGCTTTTTAGTTCCTCTTCACTTTCTGCCATAAGGGTGGTGTCATCTGCATATCTGAGGTTATTGATATTTCTCCTTATGTAGGTTTATTCCTAGGTATTTTATTCTTTTTGATACAATGGTAAATGTAATTGCTTCTTGAATATCTCTTTCTTATATTTCACTGCTAGTGTATAGAAATGCAACAGATTCCTGTGTATTAACTTTGTAATGTGCAAATTTACTAAGTTCATTGATGAGTTCTAGTAGATTTCTGCTAATATCTTTATGATCTTCTCTGTATAATATCATGTCACCTGCTAACAGTAACAGCATTTTGAAAAACAAAAACGTCTTTTTCAATTTGGATTTCCTTTAATTCTTATTCTTCTCTGATTGCTGTAGGTAGGACTTCCAAAACTATGTTGAATAAAAGTGATGAAAGTAGACAATCTTGTCTTCTTCCTGATCTCAGGGGAAACACTTTCAGCTTTTGCCATTGAGCATGATGCTCGCTGTAGGTTTGTCATACATAGCCTTTATTATATTGAGGTATGTACCCCTCTATGCCCACTTTATGGAGAGTTTTTATCAAAAATGGGTGCTGAATTTTGTCAAAAACCTCTTCTGCATCAAACGAGATGATCATGAAGTTTTTATTCTTCAATTTGTTGATATGGCATATCACATTGATTTGCAGATGTTGAAAAATCCTGGCATCCCTTGGATAAAAGCCTCCTTATCATGGTGTATGTTCTTTTTAATGTATTGTTGGTTACAGATTGCTAGTATTTTGTTGAGGATTTTTGCATCTATGTTCATCAGTGACTTTGGCCTGTAACGTGTGTGTGTGTGTGTGTGGGGGGGTGATCTTTGTCTGGTTTTGGTATCAGTGTGATGGTGGTCTCATAAAATGAATTGGGAAGTTTTCCTTCCTCTGTAATTTTTAGGATCAGTTTCAGGACAGGTCTTAACTCTTCCATAAATGTTTGATAAAATTTGCCTGTGAAGCCATCAGGTCCTGGACTTTTGTTTGTTGGGAGGTCTTTAATCCTGGTTCCAATTTCAGTGCTTGTGATTGGTCTGTTCATATTTTCTATTCTTCCTGGTTCAGTTGAGGGAGACTGTACCTTTCTAAGAAACTGTCCATTCTTCCAGGTTGTCCATTTTACTGGCATCTAGTTGTTCACAGTAGTCTCTTATGATTCTTGTATTTCTGTGGAGTCAAATTTAACTTCTCCTTTTTCATTTATAATTTTACTGATTTGAGTCCTCTCCCTTTTTTTTTTTCTTGATGAGTCTGGCTAAAGGTTTATCAGTCTTGTTTATCTTTTCAAACAACATGTTTTTACTTTCATTGATCTTTTTAATTATTTTCTTTGTCTTTATTTCATTGATTTCTGCTCTGATCTTTATGATTTCCTTCCTTCTACTAACTTTAGGTTTTGTTTGTTCTTTTTAGTTGTTAGGTGTAAGGTTTGGCTGTTTGATGTTTTTCTTGTTTCTTGAGGTAAAACTGTATTGCTATAAACTTCCCTCTAAGAACTACGTTTGCTGCATCCCATAAGTTTTGGGCTGCTGTGCATTCATTTTCATTTGTCTTTAGGTATTTTTTTATTTTGTCTTTTTTTCAGGTATTCAAATGTTGTTTAGTAGTGCACTGTTTAGCTGCCATGTTTGTGTTTCTTAGAGTTTTTTTTCCTTGTAGTTTATTTCTTATCTCAGTATTGCCATAAAAAAAGATACTTGATATTATTTCAATTTTCTTAAATTTACCAAGGCTCCCGTTGTGGCTCAGCATGTGGTCAATCCTGTAGAATCTTCCATGTGCACTTGAGAAAAATGTGTAGTCTGCTGTTTTTGGATGGAATGTTTTATAAATATCAATTAAAAGCCCAACTCATCTGAAGTGTCATTGAAGGTCTGCATTTCTGTATTGATTTTCTGTCTGGATAATCTGTTCATTGATGAAAGTGGAATATTAAAGTCCCCCACTATTATTGTATTACTGTATTTCTCCCTTTATGTTTGTTAGTATTTGCCTTACGTATTGATGTGCTCCTATGTTGGGTACATGAAAGTGAAAGTTAATTTCACTCAATCGTGTCTGACTCTTTGCAATTCCATGGACTATATAGTCCATGGAGTTCTCCAGGCCTGAATACTGGAGTGCGTGGCCTTTCCCTTCTCCAGAGGATCTTCCCAATCCAGGGATAGAACCTAGGTCTCCCACATTGCAGGCAGGTTCTTTACCAGCTGAGCCACAGGGGAAGTTGATATTGGGTGCAGAAGAACACTAAATAATGATCAAAGATTCAATCCAAGAAGAAGTTATAAAAATTATAAATAAATTAAATACTGGGTGCATATATATTTATAATTTTTATACCTTCTCTTGGATTGAAACTTTGATCATTATTTAGTGTCCATCTTTGTCTCTTAAAACAGTTTTTGTTTTAAAGTCTGTTTTGTCTGATATGAACATAGCTACTCTAACTTTCCTATGGTTTCCATTTGCATGAAATTCCTTCTTCCATCCCCTTACTTTCAGTTTGTAAGTGTCCATGGCTATGAAGTGGGTCTCTTGTAGACGACATACATATGGGTCTTGCTTTTGTATCCACTCAGCCAGTCTATGTCCTTCAGTTGTTGCATTTAATCCATTTACAACATTTAAGGTAATTATCGATATGTATGATCATATTACCATTTTATTATAAAATTGCTAAATACTAAAAGATACTAACATACCTTGTAGGTGAGTAGACAATTAAATTGTGTACATCAGACAATGAAATTTTATTCAATGCTAAAAAAATGAGGTATCAAGACATGAAAAAAACCTGGAGGAATTTAAATGCATATTCCTAAGTTAAAGCCAACATGAAAAGTCTACACACTATATGACATCCTTTCTGGAAAAGAAAAAACTATGAAGAGAATTAAAAAATCAGGTGTATCAGTGATTGTGGGAAGGAAAGATTAGTAGAGTAGGGAGTATTTTAAGGGCAGTGAAACTATTCCATATGAAATACTATAATGGTATATAATATTATGTTTGTCAAAATCCATATAATGTACAACATCAAGACTGAACCCTAAAGTAAACTATGAACTGCGTGTTGTGATAATGTAGTAATATAGCTCACTGTAATAACAAATCAGGGATTTCTTGATAATGGGGGAAGCTATGTATGTGTAGAGTTAAAGAATACATGGAAACTCTATACATCATCCTAAATTTCGTTGTGAACCTAAAACTTCCCTAAAAATAGTGAATTATTTGAAAAAGATAGAAAAATATAAAAAGGTGAAGAGACAATAGCAGATAAATCAGACACTTAGAAGATTCTGCAATGTAAATAAAACAGGTGAATTAGCGATAATTACTTATCAAACAAGAGAAAGCTGCATCTGAACTTAACAGTGTGAGAAATCATTTTTTTTGCCAGAGAATGTCCAAAACATTCAGTAACTTCAGATGCACCATGTCTTAGGAACAAGCTGCCAGCTTGGCTGAAAAATTTTATAAGTAGAAGTTAGACTCTTAAATATCAACCCCACAATGCAAATACAAATGACTGTCCTTCTTTTAAAATACCTCAGGATACTCCCAAAAAGAAATCTGTTGAACCAGATGGTTTCAATGGATATTCTATAAAGTATTTAAAGATGAATTAACAACAATTACACATAATTTCTTTAAAAAACAAAATGGAGGGAACACAGCAAACTCATCTCACTAAGCTAGTATTACCTTGATACCAAAACCATACAAAGACAGTGTCAAAAAAAGAAACAAAGTATAGACCAATATTCTTCATGAATATAGATGCAAAAGTCCTTAACAAAATATCAGCAAATAGAATTTAGCAATATATAAAATAGATTATACTTCATGACCAAGTGGAATTAATTTTGGAGATACAATGTTGGTTTAACCTACTATATCAACTGGCTAAATAAGAAGAGTCACATAATCATATTGGTTGATAGAGAAAAAAATTTTGGAAAATCAGCACACATTAATAACAATAAATTTCAGAAAAAAATATGATGAGAGAGAACTTCTTTAACTTGATTAAAAAAATCTACAAAATACTCTATAACTGACATTATACTTAGTAGTGAAAGGCTCAATGCTTTTCTCCCTATAATCAGAAATAAACAAGGATGTCTGCTCTTACCTTTCTTACTCAAAATATTGCTGGAGGCTAGAGCCAGTGTAGTAAAGGAATAACAAAAAAAAGTGAAAATAAATAAATAAATAAAAGTAAAGCAAAATAGAAGGCAGACAGGCAAGAAAGGAAGAAATTAAATTGTCCTAACTTTCAGAGGACATTTTGCTAAGTAGAAATTCTCAAGGAACCTACCAAACTAACTCTTAGAACTAATAGATAGAACAGCGCAAGTTTCAACAAAACACACACACACACACAAAGCCATCTGTATGTCTATATACTAGCACTGAACCAAGTGCTTGGTACTATGTTCAGCTACACTCTTGTCATGCATCTCATGGTCAGTTCAGTTCAGTCGCTCAGTCGTGTCTGACTCTTTGCGACCCCATGAATCACAGCACGCCAGGCCTCCCTGTTCATCACCATCTCCCGGGATTCACTCAGACTCACGTCCATCGAGTCAGTGATGCCATCCAGCCAGCTCATCCTCTGTCATCCCCTTCTCCTCCTGCCCCAAATCCCTCCCAACAACAGAGACTTTTCCAATGAATCAACTCTTCACATGAGGTGGCCAAAGTACTGGAATTAGCTTCAGCATCATTTCTTCCAAAGAAATCCCAGGGCTGATCTCCTTCAGAATGGACTGGTTGGATCTCCTTGCAGTCCAAGGGACTCTCAAGACTCTTCTCCAACACCACCGTTCAAAAGCATCAATTCTTTGGCACTCAGCCCTCTTCACAGTCCAACTCTCACATCCATACATGACCACAGGAAAAACCATAGCCTTGACTAGACGGACCTTAGTCGGCAAAGTAATGTCTCTACTTTTGAATATACTATCTATGAACAAAGCTAGTGGAGGTGATGGAATTCCAGTTGAGCTGTTTCAAATCCTGAAAGATGATGCTGTGAAAGTGCTGCACTCAATATGCCAGCAAATTTGGAAAACTCAGCAGTGGCCACAGGACTGGAAAAGGTCAGTTTTCATTCCGATTCCAAAGAAAGGCAATGCCAAAGAATGCTCAAACTACCGCACAATTGCACTCATCTCACATGCTAGTAAAGTAATGCTCAAAATTCTCCAAGCCAGGCTTCAGCAATACGTGAACTGTGAACTTCCTGATGTTCAAGCTGGTTTTAGAAAAGGCAGACGAACCAGAGATCAAATTGCCAACATCTGCTGGATCGTAGAAAAAGCAAGAGAGTTCCAGAAAAACATTTATTTCTGCTTTATTGACTATGCCAAAGCCTTTGACTGTGTGGGTCACAATAAACTGTGGAAAAGTCTGAAAGAGATGGGAATACCAAACCACCTAACCTGCCTCTTGAGAAACCTATAGGCAGGTCAGGAAGCAACAGTTAGAACTGGACATGGAACAACAGACTGGTTCCAAATAGGAAAAGGAGTACGTCAAGACTGTATATTGTCACCCTGCTTATTTAACTTATATGCAGAGTACCTCATGAGAAACGCTGGACTGGAAGAAACACAAGCTGGAATCAAGATTGCTGAAGAAATATCAATAACCTCAGATATGCAGATGACACTACCGTTATGGCAGAAAGTGAAGAGGAGCTAAAATGCCTCTTGATGAAAGTGAAAGAGGAAAGCGAAAAAGTTGGCTTAAAGCTCAACATTCAGAAAACAAAGATCATGGCATCCGGTCCCATCACTTCATGGGAAATAGATGGGGAAACAGTAGAAACAGTGTCAGACTTTATTTTTTGGGGCTCCAAAAAAAATTTCATGGTCACTGAGACATTGATCATTTATGGATCGTTTTCCTCTATTCCTTGTTCTAAGTTCCTATCCCATATTCATGTAGGATACAGAATACTCTAGTGTTTTTGCTCTTTAAATTGAAACCAAGAGTCTTTCATTTTTAATTTGTTTCAAAAATCCATTTTCTTCTATATGGTTAACCATAACATGGAACACTTTCATCTCAAAGTCATAATCATTAGCATTTCATTATGTAAACATCAACTTCTAGCTTAGAAAACCACGAATTAGTTATTCACAATGTCACTAATCTTTGAACACAATGATACATCTCAACCACATATCCTTCAAACATTATGTTTGTACTAATTTTTTCTGCCTTCCCTCTCTGGTTTAGATTCTCTTCACAAAAGAGTGGCTAAATGTTTGCTATTCACAGCCTAGTCATATTCCTTTTCACTCCTCAGTTCAGTTCAGTTCAGTTCAGTGGCTCAGTAATGTCCACTCTTCACGACCCCATGGACTACAGAATGCCAGGCCTCCTTGTCCAGCACCAACTCCCGGAGTCTGCTCAAACTCATATCCACTGAGTTGGTGATGCCTACAACCATCTCATCCTCTGTTGGCCCCTTCTCCTCCTGCCTTCAATCTTTCCCAGCATCAGGGTCTTTTCAAATGAGTCAGCTCTTCGCATCAGGTAGCCCAAGTATGGGAGTTTCAGCTTCAACATCAGTCCTTCCAATGAACATCCAGGACTGATCTCCTTTAGGATGGACTGGTTGGATCTCCTTGCAGTCTGAGGGACTCTGAAGACTCTTCTCCAACACCACAGTTCAAAAGCATCGATGCCTTGGCACTCAGCTTTCTTGATAGTCCAACTCTCACACCCATGCATGACCACTGGAAAAACCATAGCCTTGATGAGACAGACCTTTTTTGACGAAGTAATGTTTCTGCTTTTTAATATGCTATATAGGTTGGTCATAACTTTCCTTCCAAAAAGCAAGCGTCTTTTAATTTCATGGTTGCAATCACCATCTGCAGTGATTTTGGAGCCCAAAAAATAAAATCTGTCACTGTTTCCACTGTTTCCCCATCTATTTCCCATGAAGTGATGGGACCAGATGCCATGATCTTAGTTTTCCAAATGTTGAGCTTTAAGCCAACTTTTTCACTCTCCTCTTTCACTTTCATCAAGAGGCTCTTTAGTTCTTCACTTTCTGCCATAAGGGTGGTGTCATCTGCATATCTGAGGTTATTGATATTTCTTCAGCAATCGTGATTCCAGCTTGAGCTTCATCCAGCCCAGGGTTTCTCATGATGTACTCTTCATGTAAGTTAAATAAGCAGGGTGATAATATACAGCTTTGACATATGTCTTTTCCTGTTTGGAACCAGTCTGTTCCATGTTCAGTTCTAACTATTGCTTCCTGACTTGCATACAGATTTCTCAGGAGGCATGTCAGGTGGTCTAGTATTCCCATCTCTTTTAGAATATTCAACAGTTTACTGTGATCCCCACAGTCAAAGGCTTTGGCATACTCAACAAAGCAGAAACAGATGTTTCTCTGGAACTTTCTTGCTTTTTTGATGATCCAGCAGATGTTGGCAATTTCATCACTGGTCCCCCTGCCTTTTCTAAAACCAGCTTGAACATCTGGAAGCTCACAGTTCATGTATTGCTGAAGCCTGGCTTGGAGAATTTTGAGCATTACTTTACTAGCACGTGAGACAAGTGCAATTGTGTGGTAGTTTGAGCATTCTTTGGCATTGCCTTTCTTTGGGATAGGAATGAAAACTGACTTTTTCCAGTCCCGTGGCCACTGCTGAGTTTACCAAATTTGCTGACACATTGAGTGCATTACTTTCATCTTTCAGGATTTGAAACAGCTCATCTGGAATTCCATCACCTCCACTAGCTTTGTTCGTAGTGATGCTTCCTAAGGCCTACTTGACTTCACATTCATGGATGTCTGGTTCTAGGTGAGTGACCACACCATCATGATTATCTGGGTTGTGAAGATCTTTTTTTGTATAGTGCTTTTGTATTCTTGCCGCCTCTTCTTACTGTCTTCTGTTTCTGTTAGGTCCATACCATTTCTGTCCTTTATTGAGCCCATCTTTGCATGAAATGTTCCCTTTTGTCTCTGATTTTCTTGAAGAGATATCTAGTCTTTCCCATTCTATTGTTTTCCTCTATTTCTTTGCACTGATCACTGAAGAAGGATGTCTTACCTATCCTTGCTATTTTTTGGAGCTCTGCATTCAAATGTGTATATCTTTCCTTTTCCCCCTTGCTTTTCACTTCTCTTCTTTTCACAGCCATATGTAAGGCCTCCTCAGAAAGCCATTCTTCTTTTTTGCATTTCTTTTTCTTGGGGATTGTCTTGATCCCTGTCTCACCATGTCATAAAGCTCCATTCATTGTTCATCAGGCACTCTATCAGATCTAGTCACTTAAATCTATTTCTTACTTCTTCTGTATAATTGTAAGGGTTTGATTTAGGTCATACCTGAGTGGTTTTTACTAGTATGTGAGATGAGTGCAATTGTGCGGTAGTTTAAGCATTCTTTGGCATTGCGTATCTTTGGAATTGGAATGAAAACTGACCTTTTCCAGTCCTGTGGCCACTGCTGAGTTTTCCACATTTGCTGGCCTATTGAGTGCAGCACTTTCACAGCATTATCTTTCAGGATTTGAAATAGCTCTACTGGAATTCCATCACCTCCACTAGCTTTGTTCATAGTGATGCTTTCTAAGGCCCACTTGACTAAACATTCCAAGATGTCTGGCTCTAGATGAGTGATCACACCATCGTGATTATCCAGGTCATGAAGATCCTTTTTGTACAGTTCTTCTGTGTATTCTTGCCATCTCTTCTTAATATCTTCTGCTTCTGCTAGGTCCATACCATTTCTGTCCTTTATTGAGCCCATCTTTGCATGAAATCTTCCCTTGGTATCTCTGATTTTCTTGAAGAGATCTNTGTGGAAAATTCTGAAAGAGATGAGAATACCAGACCACCTAACCTGCCTCTTGAGAAATCTATATGCAGGTCAGGAAGCAACAGTTAGAACTGGACATGGAACAACAGACTGGTTCCAAATAGGAAAAGGAGTACATCAAGGCTGTATATTGTCACCCTGCTTATTTAATTTATATGCAGAGTACATCATGAGAAACGCTGGGCTGGAAGAAGCACAAGCTGGAATCAAGATTGCTGAAGAAATATCAATAACCTCATATATGCAGATGACACCACCGTTATGGCAGAAAGTGAAGAGGAGCTAAAATGCCTCTTGATGAAAGTCAAAGAGGAGAGTGAAAAAGTTGGCTTAAAGCTCAACATTCAGAAAATGAAGATCATGGTATCTGGTCCCATCACTCCATGGGAAATAGATGGGGAAACAGTAGAAACAGTGTCAGACTATTTTGGGGGGCTCTAAAATCATTGCAGATGGTGATTGCAGCCACGAAATTAAAAGATGCTTACTCCTTGGAAGGAAAGTTATGAGCAACCTAGATAGCATATTCGAAAGCAGAAACATTACTTTGCCGACTAAGGTCTGTCTAGTCAAGGCTATGGTTTTTACAGTAGTCATGTATGGATGTGAGAGTTGGACTGTGAAGAAGGCTGAGTGCCAAAGAATTGACGCTTTTGAACTGTGTTGTTGGAGAAGACTCTTGAGAGTCCCTTGGACTGCAAGGAGATCCAACCAGTCCATTCTGAAGGAGATCAGCTCTGGGATTCCTTTGCAAGGAATGAAACTCCAGTACTTTGGCCACCTCATGCGAAGAGTTGACTCACTGGAAAAGACTCTGATGCTGGGAGGGACTGGAGACAGGATAAGAAGGGGACGACAGAGGATGAGATGGCTGGATGGCATCACTGACTCGATGGATGCGAGTCTGAATGAACTCTGGGAGTTGGTGATGGACAGGGAGGCCTGGTGTGCTATGATTCATGGGGTCACAAAGAGTCAGACACGACTGAGTGACTGAACTGAACTGAACTGAACTGAGTGGTCTAGGGGGTTTCCTTACTCTCTTCAATTTAAGTCTGAATTTGGCAATAAGGAGTTCATGATCTGAACCACATTCAGCTCCCAGTCTTGTTTTTGCTGACTGTATAGAGCTTTTCTATCTTTGGCTGCAAAGAATATAATCAATCTGATTTTGTGTTGGCCATCTGGTGATGTCCATGTGTAGAGTCTTCTCTTGTGTTGTTGGAAGAGGGTGTTTTCTATGACCAGTGCATTTTCTTGGCAAAATTCTATTACCCTTTGCCCTATTTCATTCTGTACCCCAAGGCTAAATTTGCCTGTTACTCCAAGTGTTTCTTGACTTCCTACTTTTCATTCCAGTCCCCTATAATGAAAAGGACATATTTTGGGGGTGTTAGTTCTAACCAAATCTGCTTATTATTCAAGTCATTAAAGAGTTTATGCAAAAGACAAATCATTTCAAAGAACAAATATACAGGATTAAAAAATGGCATATTTTCAAATATGTTAAGTAGAAATCAGTCATATTTTTGGAGTTTGTCTCTGGTTTATGTGGATACACATTCTTCCTTCTTCCTAACAAAAGGTGATATTTGGATCTTATGGAATTTCTAATTTCACTACAAATGATTTAGAGTAATCAAACATCTTGACTATTATATAATCATAAAGGCAGTTGATCTGAACAATCCTCTTGTGCATTTCTAGTTCACTCTGCTCATACTTTTTATAGTAATTTATTTGATTATTCATCTTTATCTTTATTATAAAGTGAACTTCCCAAAGAAAGGAGTTAGGTGACTCTCCTGTGTCATTTCATAGCTCATTACTCACTTTTTCATTTCCTATGTACTACAGTGTAAAGAAATCTGATCAAGAAAGTGCAATTCTTATCTCACTTTCAACCAATTATATCTCAGTTCAGTTCAGTTCAGTTCAGTCACTCAGTCCTGTTCAACTATTTGCAACCCCATGAACCACAGCACACCAGGCCTCCTGTCCATCACCAATTCCCAGAGTCCACCCAAATCCATGTCCATCAAGACGGTGATGCCACACAACCATCTCATCCTCTGTCGTCGCCTTCTCCTCCTGACCTCAATCTTTAAGAGCATCAGGGTCTTTTCAAATGAGTCAGCTCTTTGCATCAGGTGGCCCAAATGGGAGTTTCAGCTTCAACATCAGTCCTTCCAATGAACACCCAGGACTGATCTCCTTTAGGATGGACTGGTTGGATCTCCTTTCAGTCCAAGGGACTCTCAAGAGTCTTCTCTAACACCACAGTTCAAAAGCATCGATGCTTTGGTCCTCAGCTTTCTTTATAATCCAACTCTCACATCCATACATGACCACTGGAAAAACCATAGCCTTGATGAGATAGACCTTTGTTGACAAAGTAATGTCTCTGCTTTTTAATATGCTATATAGGTTGGTCAGAACGTTCTTTCCAAGGAGTAAGCGTCTTTTAATTTCATGGCTGCAATCACCATCTGCAGTGATTTTGGAGCCCCAGAAAATAAAGTCTGACACTGTTTCCACTGTTTCCCCATCTATTTCCCATGGAGTGATGGAACCAGATGCCATGATCTTAGTTTACTGAATGTTGAACTTTAAGCCAGCTTTTTCACTCTGCCCTTTCACCTTCATCAAGAGGCTCTTTAGTTCTTCTTCACTTTCTGCCATAAGGGTGGTGTCATCTGCATATCTGAGGTTATTGATATTTCTCCTGGCAATCTTGATTCCAGCTTGTGCTTCCTCCAGCCCAGCATTTCTCATGATGTACTCTGCAAATAGGTTAAATAAGCAGGGTGACAATGTACACCTTTGATGTACTTTTTTCCTTTTTGGAACCAGTCTGTTGTATGTCCAGTTCTAACTGTTGTTTCCTGACCTGCATACAGGTTTCTCAAGAGGGAGGTCAGGTGGTCTGGTATTCTCATCTCTTTCAGAATTTTCCACAGTATATTGTGACCCATACAGTCAAATGCTTTGGCATAGTCAACAAAGCAGAAATATATATTTTTCTGGAACTCTGTTGCTTTTTTGATGATCCAGCAGATGCTGGCAATTTTTTTTCTGGTTCTTCTGCCTTTTCTAAAACCAGCTTGAACATCTGGAAGTTCACAGTTCACATATTGTCATAGCCTTTGGGAGAATTTTAAGCATTACTTCACTAGCGTGTGAGATGAGTGCAATTGTGCGGTAGTTTGAGCATTCTTTGGCATTGCCTTTCTTTGGGATTGGAATGATAACTGACCTTTTCCAGTCCTGTGGCCACTGCTGTATTATACCTCAGACATCAATAATGATATCTTCTTGAGAACTCATGACATCTACATATACTCAAACTTTTATTGTTGTCATTTACATCTACACATGTAGATACATGTAACGGCACCTGATCATGAGTTTTCTATCACTCATTCTCCCAATAGACTCTTATTTATCTGTGTCACTTACTCATACAGCGATCAAATTACTAAAATGTCTCTGTACTAATGATCTCCCTTGTCAAATCACTCATCAGTTTGCATAATCATTGACATATCAGATCAAAACACTACTATACAACTCTCTGATAGAACTTCATATTATTCAAATTTTATTACTTTATTATCGACAATACACTTAGTTTTTCACCTCACTGATACCATTAACCTTTTGACAACTGAATTTTCCCCAATTCATGACTTTTCTTCTGATAGCACCTTACTGCTACTAAATAAGAACCAATCCACAGGCATCGGACTACACCCTTGCCATTGTTCCTCACTCACTTGCCAGTTAGCATTTCTTATTTGTACTATCAACTAAAACTCCAACTTTGCATAATTAAATGTTTTGAAATTCTACACTCCTCCATTCAGACTCCTGTATATAATTCTAAAAATTTTACGATTGAAAGAACTAGTGTTATTCTGAATGTATTGTCTCCAGCAATAATTTCATTTATTAGAAATCTTGTGTGTTCCTCAAACAAGTCTTAGAATTCAGGGGCTAAGATTTGGAATGAAAATGTTACATTTTCATCTTCAATAACTTTTGACTGATATTTAATGGTTCCTTCAATTAAGATCAGAGGCAATATGTAATGGTAGTACTAAGAATTTCTGTTCTGAGTTTTTTCTATGTCCTTCAGAATAAACACCATATCTGAGTACTCAATGTTCTCAACAACAGAGTTGTTGCCAACCTATTTAGCTTTATTATTTTGCCCACTTCCCCACATGAACCCCTTGATCTCTTCATATAAAGTACTCTAAACTCATAAACTGATGTTAAAACTCTTTTTTCTTATTCTGTTCTCTTCTTTCCCACTTTTTAAAAATGTAACCAATATTACACAATTCAGTTCTATAATAACTGTCATTCATTAGAAAGTAAGTTTCAAAGAAGGCAATAATTATGTATTGTTCCACTGTGCTTCAACCAGAACCCAGAAAAATGCCTGGCTCACAGCAATTGCTTAAAAATGTTTGTAAAATACCGAAACAAAAGAAATGGTTTGAGGTAATCATTATTGCTCACTTCTAGCCTGTTTATATCCACTGCAACCCCTGAGATAAACTCAGAACTCAAGATAAGAGTGAGCAGTAGAACCCGCTGCTTCAGTACTGATGGGCATCTGAATATGACATTCATCTTGATACAGCAAATTGTGCTTGTAAAGTAGGTTTGAAGCATTATTGTTCATTAGCCACTTTATTTTTGGAATTCATATGCACAGGGACATTTGTTATATTTTGAAAATTGTAAGAAGGCACTTTTAACTTGTGGTAGTACTTGTTGAGATTTAAATACTATAGATGCACTTAATAGCCTTTTGAAAGTATTTCTTCTTGTGCTGCACAGATGTGCAATGAGAGCTCTTCTCTTCTGGCACCCTCTTCCATAATACAACTGATTATGAAGAGAGTGAAGTAGGTCAGAAAGAGCAAGACAAATATCATATTTTAACATATATACATGTAATATAGATAGCACCAACAATCTTACACGCAAGGCAGGAAAGGAGACACAGACATAAAGAAAAGACTTTTGGACACAGTGGGGGAAGGAGAGGTGTAATGAATTGAGAGAACAGCATTGAAATATATACATTACCATATGTAAAACAGGTAACCATTAGGAGCTTGACATATGACACAGGAAACCCAAAGTTGGTACTCTGTGACAACCTAGAGGGGTGGGATGTGGAGGGAGGTGGGATCAAGAGGGAGGGGACACATGTATACCTATAGCCAGGTCATGGTGATGTATGCCAAAATGCATAAATAAATACATAATTATTCTCCAATTTAAAAATAAATTATTTTTTAAAAACTTTAAAAAAGTAACTTAAAGAGTTAATAATGAGACAATCCAAAGCACCAATCAAATGAATCTTATTCGACATTTATGAAACCAAGGAAATATGTTAACCAGTGAGTCTAGCTCAATACACATTATAAATGTTAACAGAAATGACTTACAATGTAAATGCTATTCAGAAGCCTTCTCTGACTCCAAAGGCAGAGCACTCTGACTTACAAAGTGAAAACCTACAGACAATGCAACCCACAGAATATTTAATGTACTATACCATGCTATTCAGGAATACTTGGTAAACAGCATTATTTTGCTTGATGACTCAAAGATACAAATTACTATCCTGAATAGTTCAAACCCAGAAAGAGCGTGACAGTCTTGGCAGCAGCTGAGGGATTAGGGTGAGGTTGGTTCTTGCTACAGATGCTGCTGACAGTGCAGGGGGCAGGAGGTAGTTTCACAGGCCAGACATCATTTTAGTAACTACGAGCTGCCTTTAGAGGACTGGAGGGAATCATGAAGAAAATGTCAGTATTTAGCAATACTATAAAAAAGGGTAATTATGGATGCAGGAGGAGAGTTTAAAGTATAATATCCATGTTAACAGGAGTTGGAATTTGAGGGTTACTACAGAAAGCTCAGCATTCAGAAAATGAAGATCATGGCATCCGGTCCCATCACTTCATGGGAAATAGATGAGGAAACAGTATAAACAGTTCAGTTCAGTTCAGTTCAGTCGCTCAGTCGTGTCCGACTCTCTGCGACCCCATGAATTGCAGCACGCCAGGCCTCCCTGTCCATCACCAACTCCCGGAGTTCACTCAGACTTATGTCCATCGAGTCAGTGATGCCATCCAGCCATCTCATCCTCTGTCGTCCCCTTCTCCTCCTGCCCCCAATCCCTCCCAGCATTAGAGTCTTTTCCAATGAGTCAACTCTTCACATTAGGTGTCCAAAGTACTGGAGTTTCAGCTTCAGCATCATTCCTTCCAAAGAAATCCCAGGATTGATCTCCTTCAGAATGGACTGGTTGGATCTCCTCGCAATCCAAGGGACTCTCAAGAGTCCTCTCCAACACCACAGTTCAAATGCATCAATTCTTNGACTAGACGGACCTTAGTCGGCCAAGTAACGTCTCTGCTTTTGAATATGCTATCTAGCCTGGTCATAACTTTTCTTCCAAGGAGTAAGTGTCTTTTAATTTCATGGCTGCAATCACCATCTGCAGTGATTTTGGAGCCCCCAAAAATAAAGTCTGACACTGTTTCTACCGTTTCCCCATCTATTTCCCATGAAGTGATGGGACAGGATGCCATTATCTTTGTTTTCTGAATGTTGAGCTTTTTACAGTGTCAGACTTTATTTTTTGGAGCTCCAAAATCACTGCAGATGGTGATTGCAGCCATGAAATTAAAAGACACTTACTCCTTGGAAGAAAAGTTATGACCAGTCTAGATAGCATATTCAAAAGCAGAGACGTTACTTGGCCGACTAAGGTCCGTCTAGTCAAGGCTATGGTTTTTCCTGTGGTCATGTATGGATGTGAGAGTTGGACTGTGAAGAAGGCTGAGCACTGAAGAATTGATGCTTTTGCACTGTGATGTTGGAGAAGACTCTTGAGAGTCCCTTGGACTGCAAGGAGATCCAACCAGTCCATTCTGAAGGAGATCAGCCCTGGGATTTCTTTGGAAGGACTGATGCTGAAGCTGAAACTCCAGTACTTTGGCCACCTCATGCGAAGAGTTGACTCATTAGAAAAGACTCTGATGCTGGGAGGGATTGAGGGCAGGAGGAGAAGGGGACAACAGAGGATGAGCTGGCTGGATGGCATCACTGACTCAATGAACACGAGTCTGAGTGAACTACGGGAGTTGGTGATGGACAGGGAGGCCTGGTGTGCTGCGATTCATACGGTGGCAAAGAGTCGGACACGACTGAGTGACTGAACTGAACTGAACAGAATAGCAAGGGTGGAGTATGCTTGGTCACATGACCACAGACAGTGTCTTGCAAAGGGATGGGAGGCACTCCATGTACCCATATTCATTTACCATCCAGCATTTGCCTCCCTCATATCTCAAATGGCATGTGTCCTGACTGAAAAGGATTCTTTAGGGGAGACAGTTCAACACATATAAAAACAACACACAGAGGCTACCATTACTATAGCACTGAGACAGCCTCTTAAAGAGAGAGTCTGAGTTGGATAAAGGATTATTCACTGATGAAAGAATATTGGTTAAGGGCATGGATTTTGGAATTAGCTGAGTTTATATTCAAATAATGGACATGTCAGTTAAACTATGTGATATGAAAATGCTTATTTAAATTTCCTACCCCTTAGTTCCTTTTTTTTGTGAACCTGACATAAAACCAACCACCTCACAGTATTGTCAAGATGCTTTTATGATGTGCTGTGTATTAAGCACTTCATACAGCACTCTACCTACAGACCAAACTCCTACACTAAAATCATCTCTAGACAACTCTGTTCTGTCAACAGCTGATTAGGCTGAATAGGAACCACTAACAGGGGAAACTAATCCATAGTACAGAACAAACTATTCCTTTTCCTTCAGTAATTGATCAACAAGACATTGGCACTGTTGTCAGTCTGTGTAAGGCGGGGGCACAATTGAAATCCTGCAATTTCAATGAAACAGCAAGGATTGTAAGGGAATGGCCATGCCAACCATGTGCAAGCAGAGAAAAATAGTCTTGAGAGGGAAGCAAGGAGACAAATATAGCAAAAGAGAGATGAGGCAAAGACATTTCATAATACCTAAGGTACTGAGAAATTACCCATTTTCTTGCTTTCTAGTTTCAGTCCCATGTGCAAGTTGGCTATATTATATTTCTTGCCCTGGGATGACTGTAAGAGTCTCTGTTGATGACTGTGAAACACATGAACTGTAGCCTTTTCTATGCTGCTGCTGCTGCTAAGTCTCTTCAGTCGTGTCCGACTCTGTGTGACCCCATAGACAGCAGCCCACCAGGCTCCCCTGTCCCTGGGATTCTCCAAGCCATAACACTGGAGTAGGTTGCCATTTCCTTCTCCAATGCATGAAAGTGAGAAGTGAAAGTGAAGTCTCTCAGTCATGTCCGACTCTTAGCGACCCCATGGACTGCAGCCTACCAAGCTCCTCCATCCATGGGATTTTCCAGGCAAGAGCACTGGAGTGGGTTTCCATTGCCTTCTCTGACCTTTTCTATAATGTGAGATCAGTTTGAGATTGTAATAGAATCTATCATATTTCAGAGAGAACTGCTTTATGATATATAGGAAAGTTGCAATAAGAATAAATCCTAAGAATTCTCATTATAAAGAGGATTTTTTTCCCCTTTTTTTCTTTTCTTTTAATTGTATTTATATGTGAAGGTGGATGCTGCCTCAAACCATTGGGTTAATCATTTTACAATAAATGTAAATCAAATACTGCATTAAACTTATACATGATGTGTTTCGAGTATTTTTCAATAAAAGTGAATAAAAGTATTCCAGGTACTCTAAAATGCTAAAATTTTCCATACAACGTGCTTTGTGGGAAAACTGGAAGCATACAGCAGCATCTTGATCTCTTCCTGCTCTCCCATCTTTACTCCAAATACAGGGCTCAGTAGGAATAACTGAATCAAGAGTAGGGCTTTTGAGTTATTTGAGATGTTGTTGAAGAAAGAGGCTCTTAGAAAACTAAAACATGACCTGAAGGGTCTGGTATATGTGACACTGATAACAAAATAAACAGAAAAATTTCTGGATCTCAAATTCTCTTGGGACTCTTTAGAGTTCCTTTATTAGTTGAATTAGAGTAGTTAGGTGAATAAGATTTCAATCTTTTCCTTCATACACAGAATATGAGCAAGATCAGTGAGAAAAGAAGTGGCTGAAAATTTGTGGTTTACTAGAATGTCAACCAAGCAGGTGAGCTATTATGAACTAGGAGGCTATAAATAAATAGCCCACAAAGAAGGCTTAATCCTCTGTTTAAGCAGCATAAATGTAGGACTCTGCCATGGGCACTTCTAGAGCTCTTTGTTGAGATTCAGTAAGTCTGTGACATGTACTTGCTGGTCACATTAGGAATGTTATAAGAATTTAAATTACATCTGAGGTTATGTCCATCACATATGCTAATTTTAGCTGCTAGGAATATTCTCAGTGAGAAACAGCCACTATTAAGATTTCAGATTTAATTCTTGCCACAATTCAGAGGCAAAACAATACTACGTATTTCATTTAAAGGTCATTGTAATAGCTGGAAAAAGGGAAATAAGGATTATGTCCATGCTCCTCAAATTTACAACATCCATAGNTATATATATATATATAGTATGTTAATATATAGGTATATTTGAGGTATAGTTCAGGTTCCAATAAAATTTCCCTTCTAGTAGTTCACTTCTACTAAATTATAATGTGCCAACTAACAATGATAGGTCATTACTGAGAACAAATATCAAATAAAAATTACAAGTATGTTTCCCAGAATTGAAAGACATATGTTTTTGTATAGAAGGGACCAACTAAGGGCAAGAACAGTCAGAATACTGAATAATAAAACTTACACACATATGCCAACATCATAATAACTTTCAATACTGAAATTTTCATCTGTATCATTGAAGACTAAAATACAGTGGAGCAATGGTCTCAAAATTTTGAATGAAATGGCACCAAATCTAGAGTATCATTCACAAGGAAACTTCTCCATTAAGTATCAAAGATAACATTTTGTCAGATATACACATTTTTTTAAAAGTGTACATGCCATGAACTCAACCCTAGCAATCTGCCACTAAAACTATGAAGGCTATGTCAGCAGGGGAAGAGCTAGGATCCAAGAAATAGGAGATACTGTGAAAAAGGGAAGAAGGAAATACAATCATGAGTTATTAAATGGCCCAGTTGCAAGTGATACTCCCCTGTTTCTTTGTTTTTCTTTCTTTTTAAAAAATGTTGTATTTACATAAGATTATGGGTGTTCATTAAACTTATTGTGGTAATGATTTCATGATGTATGTAAATTAAATCATTATGATATACACCTTAAAAAAAAAAAAGAAAATAAGGAAATACCCATTTAAATACTGAAGAGAACTTCCAGAATGATAGCTCAGTTTGGAGGCTAGAGAGCTTCCTTGCAGATTAGAAGACAGAAGTCTACAGAAATTATATTTCTAATGTATTTTTGTCAGCAGTTTTATTGATATATAATTTATTGTTGTTGTTGTTCAGTTGCCCAGTCATGTTGGGCTCTTTGCGACCATTAACTGCAGCATGCCAGGCTTCCCTGTCCTTCACCATCTTCTGGAGTTTGCTCAGACTCAAGTCCATTGAGATGGTGATGCCATCCAACCATCACATCCTCTGTTGTCCCCTTCTCTTTTTGCCTTCAGTCTTCCCCAGTCTTTTCCAAGGAGTCAGTTCTTCGTTTTCAGGTGGCCAAAGTATTGGAGTTTCAGCTTCAACATTAGTCCTTCCAGTGAAAATTCAGGGTTGATTTCCTTTAGGATTGACTGGTTTAATCTCCTTGTTGTCCATGGGACTCTCAAGAGTCTTCTCCAGCATGACAGTTCAAAGGCATCAATTCTTCAGCACTCAGCCTCTTTCATTGTCCAGCTCTCACATCTGTATATGACTACTGGAAAAACCACAGTTTGACTAGACGGACCTTTGCAGGCAGTTATGTCTCTGGTTTTTAATATGCTGACTAGGTCGGTCATAACTTTTCTTCCAAGGAGCAAGCATCTTTTAATTTCATGGCTGCAATCACCATCTTAGCCTTTAGTAATTAAACTCATCAATTTTGTTTTGGAAAGCATCATTTTGTGATTTTAAAATAAAGACTCTCAATAGATAGCAAGCAGGAATCTGCTGTGTGAGACAGGGAGCTCAACCTAGTGCTCTGTGACAACTGAGAGGGGTTGGATGGGGTGAGAGATGGGAGTGGGGTTCAAGAGGGAGTGGACATATGCATACCTGCAGCTGATTTATGTTGATGTATGGCAGGGGCCGACACAATATTGTGAAGCAATTATCCTCCAATAAAAAAATAAAGTCTCAATTGACTTACCAGAGGGGTTATCATGTTTTGTTCAAATATGATGTCAATACACCAATAGTTTCATGTCACCCTTGATAATGTTTCATAAGAGGATCTTCTCTGGGGACCAATAATGGAGTGGGTTGCCATTTCCTTCTCCAGGGGATCTTCCCAACCCAGAGATCAAGCCTCAGGTCTTCTGCATTACAGGCAGATTCTTTATCAACTAAGCTATAAGGGACTCCCCAAACCATTCCTTTCTCTAGGGTACCTTCCTGACCCAGGGACTGAACCCTGGCCTCCTGCATTGCAGGGAGATTCTTTACTGTCTGAGCCACCAGGAAAGCCCCCATGGGGGTACCAACTGAACACAAAGCCAATCCAAACAGGTCAGCTTCTACTTTTTATCAGTGAACTTATCACTTAAACTCTGTATTTTTCTGCTCTTTATCCCAAATCATTACACCACCAGATTTGTGTTTTTCCAAAATATATATAAAGGTAGCACTTGTATAAATGTTTCTGTTCATACTTTACACGTATATCATCTCCAGGTGACATTCTTAATCACAATTATCATATTATTATACAAAGAACCAATCTTAAGAGACCTTTCCAATTATGTGACTGAGGGACAGTATAAAAAATACAGAAGTAACAATTAAAAAAGGAAATTTAACGTATCTAAAAAAATACAAATAAAATGAAAATACGTCTGAAGAGGCTTAACAAATAGCTGTGAAAAGAAGAGAAGCAAAAAGCAAAGGAGAAAAGGAAAGATATAAGCATCTGAATGCAGAGTTGTAAAGAATAGCATGGAGAGATAAGAAAGCCTTCCTCAGTGATCAATGCAAACAAAAGGAGGAAAACAACAGAATGGGAAAGACTAGAGATCTCTTCAAGAAAATTAAATACCAAGGGAAGATTTCATGCAAAGATGGGCTCAATAAAAGACAGAAATGTATGGACCTAACAGAAGCAGAAGATATTAAGGAGAGGTGGCAAGAATACACAGAACTGTACAGAAAAGATCTTCACAACCCAGATAATCACGATGGTGTTAACACTCACCTAGGGCTAGACATCCTGGAATGTGAAGTCAAGTGGGCCTTAGAAAGCATCACTATCAACAAAGCTAGTGGAGGTGATAGAATTCCAATTGAGCTCTTTCAAATCCTAAAAGATGATGCTGTAAAAGTGATACACTCAGTATGCCAGCAAATTGGGAAAACTCAGCAGTGGCCACAGGACTGGAAAAAGTCAGTTTTCATTCCAATCCCAAAGAAAGGCAATGCCAAAGAATGCTCAAACTACTGCACAATTGCACTCATCCCACACTCTAATAAAGTAATGCTCAAAATCTCCAGGCTTCAGCAATATGTGAACCAAGAGCTTCCAGATGTTCAAGTTGATTTTAGAAAAGGCAGAGGAACCAGAGATCAAATTGCCAACATCCGCTGGATTGTGGAAAAAGCGAGAGTTCCAGAAAAACATCTGTTTCTGCTTTATTGACTATGCCAAAGCCTTTGACTGTGTGGATCACAATAAACTGTGGAAAATTCTGAAAGAGATGGGAATACCAGACCACCTGACCTGCCTCTTGAGAAACCTATAGGCAGGTCAGGAAGCAACAGGTAGAACTGGACATGGAACAACAGATTCCAAATAGGAAAAGGAGTACGTCAAGGCTGTATATTGTCACCCTGCTTATTTAACTTCTATGCAGAGTACATCATGAGAAA
>SJYQ01094254.1:195334-242594 GCA_006410935.1 Redunca redunca | reverse complement strand
ACATTATCACATTTCTATACTAATGTCCAAAATAAATTTGAGAGAGTTTTAAAGAGACAATTTGGAAGGGTCAATCAAAAATAAAAATATAAATTTTTTTTTTTTTACCCTAGAATTCTACTTCTAATAATGTACACTGCAGAAAACTGCACATTTGCACACAGCACTTTTTGCAGTGAAACCTGGGGAAATGTGCATATAGCAGAAAAGTAAATTAAAATATGCATCAATTTTACGGACTAATATAACAATAAAAATAACATTTCTTTAGGTTTTAGGAAATGAAAAAATTAGAAGAAACAAAAGGCATGGCAATCTATATGATAGGATTTCATTTGTGTATTCCTCCACACTGAAGCAACAAAAGAATATAGGGTTTATTTTTGTAAATATGAATGTGTCTATGTCTGTGTATGCACATATACCACAATCTAACAAGAGTGACCTATGAAGAGAAAAGTAGAATGGACAAAGAGAAAGTCTTCCTTTAAACTCTTTTTTTATTCTTTTTGTTTGAACTGTTACAAAAGGCTGCTTTGTTATTTTAATTTAAACATCTAATGCACACAGTAAAATATATACACTCATATTCTCTCATTCTGTTGTGCACACACAGATAAGCACAGAAAAATATAACTTTAGACCTAAAGATTGAGTGTAAAGTTTGTAAAATGACTGGTCTGGCAAAAATTAATAATAGTCATAATCACAGTGGTGAAAACTAAAAAAGGTCTTTGAAACTTTCCTTTTTATAACAAAATATTCCTTGGACCATCAATTCTTCAAGGATAGCAACCACATAAATGGGTGGGAAAGAGAGGCAAAAAATGAAATTGTAAGTACTTATTATGCATCAAAGATATGGCTAACATTTTACCTATATAATCTCATTTAATGCTCATTCCTTCGTAGTGAGGTAAGTTTTACTATTTTTCTTTATAGATGAGATATTTGAGACTCAAAGTGGCTAAGTAAGTTACTCAAATTTACTAACCCAAAAATCCTGAAGCCCGAGTTTTAGTTGAGTCTTATTCCAAAATCAGCCTTATTAGTCAAGGTCATAACAGGAATAGCAGGAATGGAGAAGACATGGGTTTGATCCCTGGGTCGAGAAGATTCTCTAGAGAAGGAAATGGCAAACCACTCTAGGACTCCTGCCTGGAGAATCCCCATGGACAGAGGAGCCAGGCAGGTTATGGTCTATGGGGGTCACAAAAAAGTCAGACATGACTTAGCAACTAAAGAACAACAGGAATAGCACATGTGAGTTGGATAATTTGAAGAGTTTAGAGAGGGGCAATTTATTAAAATTTGGGCATGAAGTAAGAAAGCCACAAAGGATAGTGCCTTTCTCAGGACTGGTACTCCCCAAAGCTGAAACTGCAGAGAGCAGAAGTGGTTATGGGAAGACAGCTCTTTGAAAAAGCCATCTCTGGGAGCTGTGACCTTCCCTTTAAGATACTGCCTCTCTCAGGAAGTTCTAACCGCTTAGAGTAATACAATGTCAATGTGTTAAGGGGTTCCTCTTGTAATTAAGTCTGACTTTCCAGAGGCTTATTTTAGAACATCCAACGAAAGAGGAATTAAAGGTCAGAAGTCACCAGTCGAGGGTTTGCTGCTAATCTACAAGATTCACTCTCTTAAGACTATCCCCTTACACAAGGCATGGAAATCTTCTTTTAAAACTTTTATTTTCTTTTATGAATCTCCATAGTGATACTGTGAATGCATTGATACAGCCTGGTCTGTAGAACCATCCAATAATTGGATAAGTAAAGAAATTTTTTCCTGCCTCTTTCTTGTTTCCATGCAAAACCAATACAATATTGTAAAGTAAAAAATAATAATAACAAATAAATAAATAAAAATAATAAAATTTAAAAAAAGAAAAAAAGAAAACAGATCACTGTTCATTAGGATCTCATCAGGTGGGGAAGCACAGAAGAAAAATAACTGGAAGCTCACCCACTGATTTGACTCCTCTTATAAGCAAATACATAGAAATTTAAGGAATGGGATCTTAAAACAGCAGAAAAATAAAAGTGTTTAAAAATTATTTTGGCACTGTATGAACAAAGGATAAATTGAGCATTGGGATGCATAGAGGCCATTTGTAAGAGGAAGAATCTCAGACCAGCAGACAAAATATGTGAGATAAACCCATGTTTTATTTAATGAGAAATGATATGTTTGAAGTACGGGTGATTTATACTAAATTTTGTGTGCATAATATGAATGAAATGAATTTGAGTTTCTATTTTAGGTAAATAAGAAAAAAGAGAAAAGCACAAAATGCTTAAGTTTATGAAAAATAAGTCAGAGTTTTTAAAAACAGGAAGCATTAACTCACTGGAGATAGGAAAAATAAATTTATCATTAGTATTCAATTCAAAGAATTCAACAAAAGGGATCATGACAATATACTGAAAGGACAATGGCATTTTAAAGTACAGAGTTATTTAAACACAGGTGAGCTAACAAAAACTGTTAAGAAAATGTTCTCTCCTTTGAAATGTAAAACTATACCCGAATAAGTAAAACTTGCAAAATGGTTTTCAACCATGTATAAACAAAATATAGAATATTTAGCTATAGTACTAAATATTCTCCACAGTGTTCTGCATTTTTCACAGTAAATATACAGGCAATTGAGTATGTTTATGTATGATCTGAAAATTCCCTCCGGTTCTCCTGTAGACTTGGTAGGCTCTGCAAGAATGGCAAAGTAAGCAATTCTATCCTTTTTTTGAGGAAGGTGTGAGTGAGTGAAAGTCAGTCAGTTGTGTCCCACTGTGCAACTCCATGGACTGTAGCCTGCCAGGCTCCTCTGTCCATGGAATTCTCCAGGCAAGAATCCTGCAGTGGGTAGCCTTTCCCTTCTCCAGGGGATCTTCCCCACCTAGGGATCCAACCAGGTCTCCTGCATTGCAGGCAGATTCTTTACTACCTCAGCCACCAGGGAAGACCATGGTGGAAGAATGAAGGTGTTGGCAGACATTTAACATGCATTTGGTCATCAGAGATTCCTTTAATGCCAATAGACAAAAGGTAGCAGTGCAATATTGTGATGACCTTAGTATTTCCATGGCATCACCATCCCCAAAGGCAGACAATAGAGCATAATGCTTATGCTGCTGCTGCTGCTGCTAAGTTGCTTCAATTGTGTCCGACTCTGTACGACCCCATAGACAGCAGCCCACCAGGTTCCCCTGTCCCTGGGATTCTCCGGCAAGAACACTGGAGTAGGTTGCCATTTCCTTTTCCAATGCATGAAAGTGAAAGTGAAGTCGCTTAGTCATATCTCTTAGCAACCCCATGGACTGCAGCCTACCAGGCTCCTCTGTCCATGGGATTTTCCAGGCAAGAGTACTAGAGTGGGGTGCCATTGCCTTCTCCAATAATGCTTATAAGTGAGACTTTATTTCTAGTTTCCACATCTATAAAAATTGGAATAATACGACTTACCAAGGCTGTTGCATACAGCTACATAAACTGTGCACTCCACAAAATGAAAGGACGCCACCAGATAGTCCTGGCACTCATTATGCATCAGGCATTGCTCTAGGTATTTTAGGTATTAACTCATTTGCAATCCCCCAAGCAACCTGTGAGTGGACTTCCCTGGTGGCTCAGACAGTAAAGCATCTGTCTACAATGCAGGAGACCCGAGTTCGATCCCTGGATTGCTGGCAGATTCTTTACCATCTGAGCCACCAGGGAAGACCAAGAATACTGGAGTGGGTAAGTCTATTCCTTCTTCAGGGGAACTTCCAGATCCAGGAATTGAACCAGGGTTCCTGCAGTGCAGGTGGGTTCTTTACCAGCTGAGCTGCCTGAAAAACCCTATTCTGTATACACCTAGTCATTATGACATGCCGACCTGAAGTTTATCCCAAGACAGTGGCCCCAAGGTTGTTTTCTAACACTTTCATAGCAGAATTCATGCATCTAATGTCCGAATGATTAGTGCATTTTGCACAAGCTGTAAATCTATCTTACTTTCTTTCTATCATCTTCAGGGACGTAGGCACTATTATGAAGTTTTGTGATGAATGTTTGATGTTTGCTTTGAAAGACACACAGAAGCTTTATTATATCATGAGCATTCTATGTTTTGTATCTTAAAAACATGTACTAGCCTCATAACTCCCTCTCCTCAGATTCTCCAAATCTGAATATAGATAGTTAGAGCTGTTTCAAAAAATATCAGACTACCATTGAGTGATTTTCTTGCACAGACTCTGGAAAAAAAAAAAAATCCAAAAGGAGTTTACTAAGATTATGTTTGCAAAGAAACCTAACTGTCAAGGTAAATATTTTGTGAGGGCAGCATTCACTAGCTCTATCTGCTTAAAATAAAGTTACATGCTCTTATATTACTTATTCAAATAATTCTTTTATCATCATTAAATGAATTCAAACTACTTTCTATTTTTGAAAAATATATATTTCAAATGAACAATGATCTCTTAAAGATGGCTTCAGTATTGGGGGGACATTTAACTCATCACCATAGTCAGCAGAGCTCCAGTCATATTTTGGGCTTTTGCTGATACATGTGGAAGGAATTATTCTGTCTCATAGCCTAGTCAATTCTACTTATCCTTAAAGTATCAGCTTAAGATCACAATGTTGTCCCTTACCATTCTGCTCCATCATTTTCCATACTAACCACGTAGAAATCATGTGTCCTTAATTGTCTAAATAGTATTTATTTCACTCTTTTAATAAAATCAGCCAAATATATGATTAAGTATAAATATTTTTGTCTTTGGAAAGCTTTGCTAGACAAATTAAACAGAAGTTTCTTAGACCCCATATCCTTACCTTTGTTTTGCCATGAGATCTAGTATGTATCCAAATGTAGTTTATTAGGAAAATAATCTGGTGATTAAGGTTATTGGTCTGGTTGTAAGAAAAAAAAATGATGTCTTAAGTAGAACCATTATATAATGAAGAGTATCAAGTAACTTATAAAGCTTACATGCAGATTGGAGAATCAGGATCAGGAATAAAAAGGAGGCTATGGGAAAGAACAGAACACATCTGTTTGACATGATTTGACATCTGAACACCCACTATCATCCCTGGACTTTTAATTTCATCACTGTTGCTATACATGACATACCACCACTAAAATGAATAACTTTTAAACTCTTGTTTAATTTTTATATCACTCTTTTAGTTTCACTAGTCTCATTCTTCTAGTTTCAGGAAGACACTCAATCAACAATGTCTTTCTGATTATTTGGGAGGGGATGAACTGGGAATATGCAACCCCCTTGGATCCTCAGTTCATTTCAGTTCAGTCGCTCAGTTGTGGCCGACTCTTTGCAATCCCATGGACTGTAGCACCCAGGCCTCCCTGTCCATCACCAACTCCCAGAGTTTACTCAAACTCATGTCCATTGAGTCAGTGATGCCATCCAACCATCTCTTCCTCTGTTATCCCATTCTCCACCTGCCTTCAATCTTTCCCAGAACCAGGATCTTTTCAAATGAGTCAACTCTTCACATGAGGTTGCCAAAGTATTGGAATTTCAGCTTTAGCATCAGTCCTTCCAATGAACACCCAGAACTGATTTCCTTTAGGATGGACTGGTTGGATCTCCTTGCAGTCCAAGGGACTCTCAAGAGTCTTCTCCAACACCATGGGTAAAAAGCATCAATTCTTTGGTGCTCAGCTTTCTTTATAGTACAACTCTCACATCCATGCATGACTACTAGAAAAACCATAGCTTTGACCAGACAGACTTTTGCTGTGACAACACAGCAAAGTATTGTCACTGCTTTAATAGGCTGTCTAGGTTGGTCATAACTTTTCTTCCAAGCAGCAAGTGTCTTTTAATTTCATGACTGCAGTTTTTTGCCTGCATCTGCATGTGATTTTGGAGCCCCCAAAAATAAAGTCTGTCATTGTTTTCCCATCTATTTGCCATGAAGTGATGGAACCAGACACCATGATCTTAGTTTTCTGAAAGTTGAGCTTTAAGCCAACTTCTTCACTCTCCTCTTTCACTTTCATCAAGAGGCTCTTTAGTTCTTCTTCACTTTCTGCCATAAGGGTGGTGTCACCTGCATATATGAGGTTATTGATATTTCTCCCAGCAATCTTGATTCCAGCTTATGCTTCATCTAGCCCAGCATTTCTCTGCATGTAAGTTAAATACACAGGGTGACAATATATAGCCTTGACATACTTGACATACTCCATTTCCAATTGTGAACCAGTCTTTTGTTCCATGTCCGGTTCTAACTGTTGCTTCCTGACCTGCATATAGATTTCTCAGGAGGCAGGTCAGGTGGCCTGGTATTCCCATCTCTTTAAGAATTTTCCACAATTTGTTGTGATCCACACAGTCAAATGCTTTGGCATAGTCAATAAACAGAAGTAGATGTTTTTCTGGAAATCTCTTGCTTTTTTTGATGATCCAGCAGATGTTGGCAATTGGATCTCTGGTTCCTTTGCCTTTTCTAAATCCAGGTTGAACATCTGGAAGTTCACGGTTCATGTACAGTTGAAGACTGGCTTAGAGAATTTTCAGCATTACTTTGCTAGCGTGTGAGATGAGTGCAGTTTGCACCCCACTCCAGTACTCTTGCCTGGAAAATCCCATGGATGGAGGAGCTTGGTAGGCTGCAGTCCATGGGGTCTCTGAGAGTCGGGCATGACTGAGAGACTTCACTTTCACTTTTCATTTTCATGCATTGGAGGAGGAAATGGCAACCCACTCCAATGTTCTTGCCTGGAGAATCCCAGCGATGGGGGAGCCTCGTGGGCTGCCATCTATGGGGTCACACAGAGTTGGACAAGACTGAAGTGACTTAGCAGCAGCAGCAGCAGCAGCAGCATGAGCATTCTTTGGCATTGCCTTTCTTTGGGATTGGAATGAAAACTGATATTTTCCAGCCCCGTAGCCACTGCTGAGTTTTCCAAATTTGCTGGCATATTGAATGCAGCATTTTCACAGCATCATCTTTTAGAATTTGAAACAGCTCAACTGGAATTCCATCACCTCCACTAGCTTTGTTCATGGTGATGCTTTCTAAGGCCCACTTGACCTCGCATTCCAGGATGTCTGGCTCTAGGTGAATGATCACACCATCGTGATTATCTGAGTCATGAAGATCTTTTTTGTATAGATCTCCTGTGTATTCTTGCCACCTCTTCTTAATATCTTCTGCTTCTGTTAGGTCGATACAATTTCCGTCCTTTATCAAGCCCATCTTTGCATGAAATGTTCCCTTGGTGCCTCTAATTTTCATGAAGAGATCTCTAGTCTTTCCCATCCTATTGTTTTCCTCTATTTCTTTGCACTGATCACTGAGGAAGGCTTTCTTATCTCTCCTTGCTATTCTTTGGAACTCTGCATTCAAATGGGTATATCTTTCCTATTCTCCTTGCCTTTCACTTCTCTTCTTTTCACAGCTATTTGTAAAGCCTCCTCAAACAACCATTTTGCCTTTTTGCATTTCTTTTCCTTGGAATAATCTTGATCCCTGCCTCCTGTATAATGTCACGAACTTCTGTCCATAGTTCTTCAGGTACTCTATCAGATCTAATCCCTTGAATCTCTTTGTCACTTCCACTATATAATTGTAAGGGATTTGATTTAGGTCATACCTGAATGGACTAGTGGTTTTTCCTACTTTCTTCAATTTAAGTTTGAATTCATGGGCAAATAGATGGGGAAACAGTGGAAACAGTGGTTGTCTTTATATTTTTGGGCTCCAAAATTACTGCAGGTGGTGATTGCAGCCATGAAATTAAAGACACTTACTCCTTGGAAGAGAAGTTATGACAAACCTAGATAGCATATTAAAAAGCAGAGACATTACTTTGCCAAAAAGGTCCATCTCATCAAGGCTATTGTTTTTCCAATGGTCATGTATGGATATGAGAGTTGGACTATAAAGAAAGCTGAGTGTTGAAGAATTGATGCTTTTGAACTATGGTGTTGGAGAAGATTCTTGAGAGTCCCTTGGACTGCAAGGAGATCCAAACAGTCCATCCTAAAGGAGATCAATCCTGGGTGTTCATTGGAAGGACTGGTGTTGAAGCTGAAACTCCAATACTTTGGCCACCTGATGCTGACTCATTTGAAAAGACCCTGATGCTGGGAAAGGTTGAGGGCAGGAGGAGAATGGGATGACAGAGGATGAGGTGGTTGGATGGCCTCACCGGCTTGATGGACCTGAGTTTGAGTAAACTCCAGGAGTTGGTGATGGATAGGGAGGCCTGGCGCACTGCAGTTCATGGGGTTGCAAAGAATCGGACATGATTGAGAGACTGTACTGAACTGAACTGAACTTGGCAAGAAGGATCTGAGCCACGGTCAGCTCCCGGTCTTGTTTTAGCTGACTGTATAAAGCTTCTCCATCTTTGGCTGCAAAGAATATAATCAATCTGATTTCAGTATTGACCATTTGGTGATGTTCATGAATATGTATAGAGTCTTCTCTTGTGTTGTTGAAAGAGTGTGTTGCTGTGACCTTGGATCCTATATACCACCAAAATTTATTCAATGCAAGATATCTCAAATAGATTTCTATCCGTAAAATAATGAAAAATACCCAGTAGCAAAACCTCATTTATTGGAGATATCAGCACAGTAGGTCAAGGTTGAAGACTCATCAAAATATTCCAGAAATTATGAAATTAAATGGTCCCAGGTTCAAATCTGTCTTTACAATTGGTATGCTATGTAGTAAATAACATAATCTCTGTAGCAAAATCCGCCGTGGGAACTCATCTGTTAGGAGGTCTCAGCAAGGCTGTGACAGTGCTGGTGCTCCATTGCTCAGTCGTTTCCAGCTGTTTGCAACTCTGTGGACTGCAGCGCACCAGGTTTCTCTATCCCCAGAATTTTCCAGGCAAGAATACTGGAGTGGGTTGCCATTTCCTACTCTAGGGAGTCTTCCCAACTCAGGGATCAAACCTGCATCTTCTGTATCTCCTGCATTGCAGGCAGATTCTTTACCATTGCACCACCTTGGAAGCAAACCTATACATTTTTCTAAATGTACCAAATTGCAAGAAGTGACCCTCCCAGACACTGAGCCATTTCTATAGGTGGGAATTATCACACTCGGTGACCACAGCATAATTATCATGCAATTGTTCATTCTCCATTGGAGAGGGACTGACTTGTTTTCTGGTAGATAAAATGTAGATGAGACCTTCATCCTGTTTTCCCTAGGTTTTTTAAACGTTAAGATTTGTGACTTAAAAAGAGATAGTTTAAGAAATTATGGTCATGGGACTCATGACCATGAAGAAACCAGTTTTGGCTTGATAATGGAGGAAAGATCTGAAAAAAGAAAATAACAAAATTGTATGTTTAAAGGACAATTAAGAAATGCCTTTGTGTGAAGTTATGAAAGGAGAAGAGAGAGTGATAGAAGCAGGAGGAGTAAAAGGAAAAGAATGTATGAAAAAAGGAAAAAGAGAGAGGGAACAGAGGAACTTAGTTCCATCCTATGTAACACCCAGGGATCGAACCCAGATCTCCCACATTACAGGTGGATTCTTTACCAGCTGAGCCACCAGGGAGTCCCAAGAATACTGGAATGGGTAGCCTATGTCTTCTCCAAGGGATCTTCCCAACCCAGGAGTTGAACTGGGGTCTCCTGCATTGCAGGCGGATTTTTTTTTACCAGCTGAGCTACCAGGGAAGCCCAATTTCATTTAAGCTCCTTAAAACAATAAATTATGCCAGATGCATATTGAAAGAATACATGAAATAATCAGCTTATATATTAATAGATGAATCAGAGTGAGTAAAATTAGAAACAAGATCTTATGTTAATAATAAATAACTACATTTCATTTAAAAAGTACTTTAAGGTATGTATTGAGAGAGAAATATTTTGGGGAGATTGCCTTTAATACATAGGGCTTTTCAAATAGATTAAACAAACAAACAAAAAAAAGACTTAGGAAATTAGCTCAGTGTTAGAGAAAACTTGGAGTGAGTTAAAGATAATATCCACACACTGAGATTTATATACTGAGGGGAACTTCTGCTTTCTTTGGAAATAAACTTTGGAAATCAATTTCCATAAATTCAGAAATCTAATGACCTTGTGAGCAAGTGAAGATAAATTCTCGAAGACTATGCTGATTTTACAAGATGAGATTAGTAAGTACTGTTTGATTAAGTCCTTGCTCAAACCCCTCAGAGACAAATCTTTCAAGGTCTTAACAGGGAAGATTACACTTACTGGTTTCTGCATTGAATATTTGGCAGTGGAACAGAGAGGATTTCCCACACAGACCTTTATTAGAGATAAACTTCTGAAGGAATAATTCACTGAACATTATTTAATTAATCTGCACCATGCCCTGGGAAATTAAATTTAGATAAGATTCTCATTTTAGAATGAGAGACTGAAGTACAAAAAATAATTAATAGCCTTATGTCATAGATCAGAGCTTAAAGAAAACACAAATTTTCCCCATGTCTCCCCAGAGCTGACCTCAGTCAAAGCAGGGTAAGCAAATACCTATTCTTGCACTCTGAAGGGCACTGGGAAAGCCCTCAAATGTTTCTCTTCAAAAATATCAACAAGGTATGCAATGTTTTCTTTCAGATCAACTAGATTTTTGATGACCAAGAGAACATAATGCAAATAAATATCCCTGAGAGAATTAATGCATTACTATGTTAAGGTTTATTAGACAGCATATTTTCTTTTAATTTTCTACTTGATTAGGTCAAGACACTAAAGAAATTGTTTTAAGAACATCTATTTTGACATATTAGAGAGGCAGGTTGTGAAAAGCTGCACAATGAGATATTAGAAAGCATAAGATCCTCCTACTCATATTAAAGAGTCAGTAAAAAAGAATTAAGAAGTGGAGATCGCATAGTTAATTGTTTCTAAAAATGGTGGTTAAAGGAAATTGTATCTTCAGCTAAGATTTTCCCAAAATCAATCCCTAGTCACGTCACGTCGTCATCAGTGTTCAATTCTGCACAACCCCATAGACAGAACCCCACCAGGCTCCCCCGTCCCTGGAATTCTCCAGGCAAGAACACTGGAGTGGGTTGCCATTTCCTTCTCCAATGCATGAAAGTGAAGTCGCTGAGTCGTATCCAACTCTTAGCAACCCCATGGACTGAGGCCCACCAGGCTCCTCCATCCATGGTGGAGTTTCCAGGAAAGAGTACTTGAATGGGGTGCCATTGCCTTCTCCAATCAATCCCTAATGAATACATAAACTTCAGTGGATAACACAATATATGGAGCCTTCTAAACTATGTGTGCATTTCCCATTGCAGATTATTATGGCTTAAATCTGTGTCTTGTACTTGGGCTTCCCAGGTGGCTCAAAGGTAAAGAATCTGCATGCAATGCAGAAGACACAGGTTCAACCCCTGGGTCAGGAAGATTCCCTGGAAAAGGAAATGGCAACCCACTCCAGTATTCCTGCCTGGGAAATCCCATGGACAGAGGAACTTGCTGGTCTACCGTCCATGGGGCCACTGAAGAGTCGGACATGACTTAGCGACTAAACAACAAATGTGTCTTATACACTGGGCTATAACTTCCTTGAAGTAAAAAACTACTCATTCATTTAACATATTTATTAATCTCCCTCTGTTTTCCAGACAATCTGGTAAAATAATGAAAACTTCAAGGTTCTTGCCCTTAAAAATCATAAGGACTAAATGTCTCTTATCCTTAAATTTTCTGCACCAAGAAGAGTGATAGAAACACTCAAACAATTCTAATTCTTATTAAAATATATCACCTATTTTATTTTTTCTTCAGAAGAGGATAATATCTGTCTCATTCATAGAGTAATAAAATTAATTTGAAGAAATGTTCAGAGAGCATACCAAAAATTACTTCAGCAGATACCCAAGAAACAGCTAGAAAAAAAATGAATACATCTAGTTATATGGAAGTAAATTTGCCATTATGTGCTGTAAACTTAGCCCCTTGACAGCATTTACCGCACTATAAAGTCTCAATAAGACTTTCTCAATGAAATATAGAAGATGATGAAAACGCAAATTTCACTGTCCTCTCTGTCTTCATACTCCAATTGACTTGGAGATTTAGGAAGTTCAAGTAGAAACACTGAGATTTAGGAGTTCCTGGTGGTTCAGATGGTAAAGCGTCTGTCTACAGTGTGGGAGGCCCAGGTTCAATCCCTGGGTTGGGAAGATCCCCTGGAGAAGGAAATGGCAATCTGCTCCAGTACTATTGCCTGGAAAATCCCATGGACAGAGGAGCCTGGTAGGCTACAGTCCGTGGGGTCACAAAGAGTCGGACACGACTGAGCAACTTCACTCACTTTCACTTAGATATGTTTGCAAAAAGTTAAGGGTTATTTCTGAAAGGACCTATGGAAAATCTGATTAAACTTATCTTGTCAACATGGTAATCACTAGATATTTAGATATAAATTAATATAATTTAGATATAAATTAATAAAAATTAAATACTATTAGAATTCATTTTCTCAGTAACACTATACATGTTGCAAAGGTTTATTAGAGATAGCCACTACATTGGGTTGTATAGATAGAGAACATTTCCACCCCAGAAAGAAGTTCTAATACACTGTTGGTCTAGTCATGGGGCTGCACCTTGAGGTGAGAAAACAAATTAGATATTTGTCTGGGGCCTAAGTTATGCATTTGGGTTAGGCTTAAATTAACTTACTACAAAAGTGGAATATGAAAAAGTTAGTTTTTTGAGGAAGAAACAGTGTAACTACTCTGAACTGAATCTGTAAGTGGCAGAAAGCATTATGATGATTTAGTTAGTTTAATCTAACACTACTAAAAATAAGTGAGGTAAATTTACAGTACTATTTTTAAAAGCTATGCTTAAGGGAATCTAGAAGAATTCAAGGAGCCAATCCAACATGATAAGAAAATATCTGTGGCTCACCATTCTTCTAGCCATTCCTTAGGAATGAAACTGCATTTAATATATCATTTAATCTAAACTCAATCTAGTATGTACACCTTATCTTCAACAAAGGAGGCAAGAATATACAATGGAGAAAAGACAATTTCTTTAACAAGTGGTGCTGGGAAAACTGGTCAACCACTTGTAAAAGAATGAAACTAGATCACTTTCTAACACCATACACAAAAATAAATTCAAAATGGATTAAAGATCTAAACGTAAAACCAGAAACTATAAAACTCCTAGAGGAAAACTTAGGCAAAACACTCTCCATCATAAATCACAGCAGGATCCTCTATGATCCACCTCCCAGAATATTGGAAATAAAAGCAAAAATAAACAAATGGGACCAAATTAAACTTAAAAGCTTTTGCACAACAAAGGAAACTATAAGCAAGATGAAAAGACAGCCTTCAGAATGAGAGAAAATAATAGCAAATGAAGCAACTGACAAAGAATTAATCTTAAAAATATACAAGCAACTCTTGCAGCTCAATTCCAGAAAAATAAATAACCCAATCAAAAAATAGCCCAAAGAACTAAACCTACATTTCTCCAAAGAAGACATACAGATGGCTAACAAACACATGAAAACATGCTCAGCATCACTCATTATCAGAGAAACGCAAATCAAAACCACAATGAGGTACCTCGCACACTGGTCAGAATGGCTGCGATCCAAAAGACTACAAGCAGTAAATGCTGGAGAGGGTGTGGAGAAAAGGGAACCCTCTTACACTGTTGGTGGGAATGCAAGCTAGTACAGCCACTATGGAGAACAGTGTGGAGATTCCTTAAAAAACAGGAAATAGAACTTCCATATGACCCAGCAATCCCACTGCTGGGCATACATACCAAGGAAACCAGAATTGAAAGAGACACATGTACCCCAATGTTCATTGCAGCACTGTTTATAATAGGCAGGACATGGAAGCAACCTAGATGTCCATCAGCAGACGAATGGATAAGAAAGCTGTGGTACATATACACAATGGAGTATTACTCAGCCATTAAGAAGAATACATTTGAATCAGTTCTAATGAGGTGGATGAAACTGGAGCCTATTATACAGAGTGAAGTAAGCCAGAAAGAAAAACAGCAATACAGTATACTAATGCATATATATGGAATTTAGAAAGATGGTAACGATAACCCTGTATGTAAGACAGCAAAAGAGACACAGATGTATAGAACAGTCTTTTGGACTCTGTGGGAGAAGGCGAGAGTGGGATGATCTGAGAGAATAGCATTGAAACGTGTATTATCATATGTGCAACAGATTGCCAGTCCAGGCATGAGACAAGGTGCTCAGGGCTGGTGCACTGGGATGACCCTGAGGGGTGGGATGGGGAGAGAATTGGGAGGGGTGTTTAGGATGGGGAATACATGTAAACCCATGGTTGATTCATATCAATGTATGGCAAAAACCACTATAATATTGTAAAGTAATTAGCCTCCAATTAAAGTAAATAAATTTAAAAAATAAAACAAGACAGTAATAATAAATAAACTCAATCTAGTACAGGCATCATTGTTTTACAGTCATTTATAATAGTTCACATGTATTTATATACATTTCACACTACCCATTTCTGAATAATTATTTTCTTTAGTGGTTTAATAGGGATCATATAGTTTGAAAAATATCAATTTTAATATTTATCAAAATATTCTCCAGGCTAAAGGAATATTCTCTATTGCACCTTTAGTCATTTGTTTTTCTTATTTAAAATATGAGTTCTTTAGTTCCCTAGGTAGTCCATTTAATTTCTTAACACTGTTTTATTTTTCTGTAATCCTAAAGTTGAAAATAATAACACAGCTTTTCATCTAAAGTCTATAATCCTCCAGAGGAAAGGTCGTCTAGCCTCTGAGTCAACATTTCTGGTAATGCTTTTAAAGTCACTCACGTTCATTCAGATTGTAAGCCATGATGTTTCTTAGGTGTTTTTCTTACATGTACTGGAACACCGGTTCTACCCATTGATTCATTCTTTATGTTGCTAGGGATACACAGACAGAGTCTTATCCATCTCCCACAAGACAGCACTTTAATTACTTTAAGGTAACTATCATGCCTCACTGCCCTTCAAGGCTTCTATTTTCTCAAGCCTAAATGTCATCAGTTTCTTCATTCATTCCTCCCTGCCTAACTTTTCCTGCTGTTTGAATGGTCTTCTGTCAGTAGAAGTTATGGATGATTTTCTTCACCCCTGATGAGTTGCCAAAAGATTAAGTGCCATCTATGAAGCATCTTCCATATTAGACTTTACGTGGTTATAGAAAGCAGAATCAACAACTTCAATCTCTTTTCTTGACAACCAAGAATATATCAGGGAAAATCTTAACTGATCAGGTAACTGGTGAGCCTCTATTTTCTGTCTGTAGACACTTAAGTACATTTTAATATTATTATTATTATTTTTTACTTTATTTTACTTTACAATACTGTATTGGTTTTGCCATACATCAACATGAATCCGCAATGGGTATACACGTGTTCCCAATCCTGAAACCCCCCCACCTCCCTCCCCATACCATCTTAAGTACATTTTAATATTATTAAATGTTACAATTATTTTCAGAAAGTCCATTTATGAAGGGGGCACCAGAAAATGTTAACAATAATATGAAAAAGAAATGCATTTGATATAATCATGGCCCTGGGTATTGTAATAAGAAAGAGAACACACACACACACTGCCAGCTGGAAGGGACAAAACCATCAAGGGCAAGATTGGTAAACTGTAATTCAGTAAGTGGTTCAGACAGGAAAGAATCTGCCTGCAGTGTAGGAGATCTGGGTCTGATCCCTGGTTTGGGAGGAGTCCTTGGAGAAGGGAATAGCTACCCACTCCCATGTTCTTACCTGGAGAATTCCATGGAGAGGAGCATGGAAGACTACAGTTCATGGCGTTGCAAAGAGTCAGTAGAGAACTGAGCAACACGTTCACATTCTCTTTTCAAGATAAATCACATCTTCACACACACACAAAAAATTTCATGAAGGATTATAAAGGAAAAGCCATAATTTTGATAAAATTATTTTTAATACATGTAAACTTTAATACAAAGGATTAGCAGCCAGCAAGCATAAATAACTTCTAGAAATCAAGTAAGAATAATTTTAAACAACCAATATGAGAAACAAGCAAAGGTTTTGAACTCATGGGGAAGAAATTTAAATGGCCAATAATAGATGCTCAATTTCACTAGTAAAAAACACCATCAAATGTAATTAATTAAATTTACATCCACAAAACGTGCAACAAACATGTTAATATGAGTGAGTAAATAGTAACTCTCATTCATTGCTGGTATGAAACAAATGGCCTGCCAACTTTGAGAGTGATTTTATAATAATAATAAATTGATTTGAATAAGTAAAAATTAAATCTATGTATAGTCATTGAGAATGAGAAACAATGTATATTATTAATGTAATCTGNGAATAAGTAAAAATTAAATCTATGTATAGTCATTGAGAATTAGAAACAATGTATATTATTAATGTAATCTGACTCTTCTATATTATTTTAAAAGATGGACTAAATCTACTTGGGTTAAATCAAGTCACTAAATTTCAAAAATAATGTTGACAAAAATATGTATTTAAATATTGAAGCAATCTTGTAAATTCTTGGCAAAACAAAGAAATCACTGAGCTTCCCTGAGCTCAGTGGTAAAGAACACACCTGCCAATGCAGGAGACACGGGTTCAATTCCTGAGTCAGGAAGATCCCCTGGCAAAGGAAGTGGTGATCCACTCCAGTATTCTTGCTTGGAAATCCTATGGCTAGAGGAACTGGAGGGCTATAGTCCACGGGGTCACAAAGAGTCAGACATGACTGAGTGACTGCTGCTGTTGCTGCTGCTGCTGCTGCTGCTAAGTTACTTCAGTCGTGTCCGACTCTGTGCAACCCCATAGACAGCAGCCCACCAGGCTCCCCCGTCCCTGGGATTCTCCAGGCAAGAACACTGGAGTGGGTAGCCATTTCTTTCTCCAATGCATGAAAGTGAAAAGTGAAAGCAAAGTCGCTCAGTCGCGACCCCATGAACTGCAGCCCACCAGGCTCCTCCATCCGTGGGATTTTTCCAGGCAAGAGTACTGGAGTGGGGTGCCATTGCCTTCTCCGGACTGAGTGACTAAACAACAATAAATCATTGAGGGAAGGATATTGGAAAAGGTGGGGGGGGTATTTCAGGGAGAAAAAAGTGATTAATGTCAGGATAGTTATTCAGAGCACTTAATATGCTTAATATAGTTTAATATTAGAATTTCTACAGTGAAAAAGTTTTCATACATTTCCTTTCAAACATTTATTTTCACAACCAAATTAAAATAAAATTATATAAATATACAACAAAATCATATAGATATACATACAGATGGTATATGTGTATATCTGAAGCCTACACTTACTCAGAGAAATTGGATGACCATGAATAAGCTTATGTAGCAAATGCTAAAAAATTACTTTCTGGCCGTCATACTTAGGCCATCATATTTTTAAAATATTTTTAAAATCCACATGACTGCCTTCATGATCCCTAATGTGTCACTTTAAAACTGTGACACTCACACCTAAAAATTTCATTCCAAGTTGCATCTACCCAGCCTAAATTAAAAGTAAAGTTAGTTTTACTAACTAAAGTTCGTTAGTTTTTTGTTTCCAGTAAGTACTTTATGAAGCCTAAGACTGTTAACTTTTTATTGTAACTTCATCCTATAGTTATCCCGTATAACTATAACTGAGCTTCAGTTCAGTTCAGTCGGTCACTCAGTCACGTCTGACTCTTTGTGACCTCATGGACTGCAGCATGCCAGGCTTCCCTGTCCATCACCAACTCCCGAAGCCTACTCAAACTCACGTCCATGGTGTCAGTGATGCTATCCAACCATCTCATCCTCTGTCATCCCCTTCTCCTCCTGCCCTCAATCTTTCCCAGCATCAGGGTCTTTTCCAATGAGTTGGTTCTTCGGCTCACATGGCCAAAGAATTTCAGCTTCAGCATCAGTCTTTCCATGAATATTCAGGACTGATTTCCTTTAGGATTGACAGGTTGGATCTCCTTGCTGTTCAAGGGGCTCTCAAGAGTCTTCTCCAACACCACAGCTCAAAAGCATCAATTCTTTGGCATTCAGCCTACTTTGCTTATATCCAATCAAATGGCCTGATCAGTTTTCATCGATGATATTTGTAAGCCATGGACAGAGTCTTTACTTCAGTATTTAGATTCTCATCTCCTTAATATTCACCTCGTCCTCATATAACACAATGTGCAGACCCTTATCACACTAATCGCTGTCTTTTGGTCTCCACAAATGAAGTAGATATTTGAAGGCTGACACAAATATCTGTTGTGTCATGTCACGGATCCATGCCATTCCAGGGAAGTTGAAGGAAAGGAGAAATGCTACCCTAACCAAGTTAAGGGAGATCAATATATTGAGAGGTGAGTATATAACATGAGCCGTTCCATTGTTGTTTCCATTCTAGGAAGCAGATTCTCTCTCCCTCTCCTTCTCCCTCTGTCTTTCTCTCTTTCAGCAATGTGGGATACAACATGAGTGTGAAGCCTGGAACGGCAGCCGTTTTGCTATATGAGGGAGGCACAGAGAGGAGAGCCGAAAATTAGACCAACTGAACTGGAATCATCTTTCTGACTGTGCCTCACCCCCAGTTTCTATCCTTGCATACGTTATACATGTAAATAATGCACTCTTCTAACAGCCTTTAAGAGGAAGTAGAGTTCAGGGCTGTGGTCAAATCATTACCTTGAAACTTGCGCTTTTAAGTTGATGAAAAAATAATTCCTGTCATTATTTTAAAGAGTGGAGATGAGTCCTCTTTAAGTATAACTTAAAATTTCTTAGCTGGTAACAGAATTTGATTTAAGAAAGAGGAGTGTTACAGGTCCAAAATGTGAAATGGATCATAATTAGAAGGAAACAAGTGAACAGATGGCATTAATAAGCTGACAATCTTTACTATTAATTATTTTCTCAAATGGTAGCTTATTATTCCCTGATTAACAAAGTATATACCTCAAAACTACAGGATTAAGATATTTGGCAGGAAATTTTCAGCAGGCTAGACTGTGTTGGCTACTCACAGCCTTAAGGAAGTGCTGCTACAGAGAATGTTTCCACTAAAGCTGACCGTTCAGAGATCAGAGGGGGAAGAAAAAGGTACTATTCTGGAAGAAGATTTTTCTAAATATAATCCAACTTGACTGAGAAAAGGTATGTGATCATTTATACATATTCAGGGTTTAGAAAGCCAGACATCTGTCCTTGAAGACTGGTAGCATCAGAGACAAGGGGGAAGCAGACACAGTAGAAATAAGATTGAGGTCCAGGAATAGCAAGGCTAGCTCCAAAGCACCTTTGTCAGGCTTTCTCTACCTTAAAAAGTGTCATGACTCCTTATTAAGGAGATATTGCTGGGTTCAACCTAGAGCAAAATGCAGCTTATGCTTAACTCACTGCCTACCCTTCATTTACATCAGCCCACAAGGTGGACATCAAAGACACCCTAGACCAGGCAGTGCAGCTCCACCACGGCTGACCATCAGCACACAGAAATTCCCAGGTGATGTCCTAGGCTCAAGGACTACGACAAGCTAACGGCTCTGATTTTCTTGTAATAAATGAAAGCAAATAGACCAGACACCAAGTACTTTTAAAGTAGTGCCCTATGCCAGGAAGCCCCAGTCTGACTTATCACCCTTTGTTATCACAATTAAGAAGCCCACCTTAGTGTCTTAACTCACAGTAACAGGAAATGTGTTACAAAAGCAGCCCACACCCAGATTTTCACCTGACTTTCTGATTAATTAACTCCCTCTTCTCCATTTCAGTTAAAAGACATATTTGTCCAAGTCAGTTCTAATCTTCTTTCTATGACAAATATTTAAACCTTCGCTTCTTGTTACACTTGCCCCTTGAATTTGTTTCTGAAAAGTCAGTCAATTTCCATTACATGATAACTTTACATGATAACTATGAAGTGGCAAACGCATTAGCAGCTCACATAACTCAAGCCAGCCTGACCTTTAATTCAGTAATATGTTTTGGGATATACAAATTGAAGAATAGTGTATATTCAGCTCGAAGCAACAAAAGTGAGGACAAAACATTCACAAGGTTATTAGATTAAAGATATGGATTATGACATTATAGCATTCATTGTAATATTTATGAGAGGAAGCTGCATGTCTGTCCACAGATGTTTATGCAGCTCTGAGGAGTCCTGTGTAAACTTTGTCTGTGTTCAGACTCATGTATTTTTGTCTTCTATAAGTCACATTTTTTGAATTCATTTCCTTTTTTAAATTTTATTGAATTATAGTTGACTTACAATGTTGGGCTAATTTCTACTGTACAGCAAAGTGATTCAGTTATATATTCATAATATATACACACACACACACTTTTTGCATATTCTTTTCCATTATGGTTTATCACAGAATATTGAATATTGCTTCCTGTGCTAGAATCCTTCATTTCTGATAGTTCATAATTTGTGAGAATTCATACAGATGAAACATTTTACAAGTACAAGACACTATATGTAAAATTAGTATTTTGGGAGATAAGCAAAAAGAGAACTCAAATCCCTTGAAAAAACATTTAACATCTGGTATGTAGACCAGAACCATAATTTTTTTTTTAAGTGTTTTATTTAGGAATGAAAACTTGTCTGTGGAGAATCCTCCATAACAGTATTGTAAAGTGACACTATACAATTAATGTTCATACATTACCTTTGAATAAAAACTGGTGAATATCAATGAAAAATAATTCTTTAAATTGTAGTGCATTGCAGCAAAGCAATAACTTGGATACATCATTTAAGAGCAATGCAAAATCATAATAGGCTCACTAGCTGCAGAATGAAAGAAGCTATAAGAAAGCTGAGTGCCAAAGAATTGATGCTTTTGAACTGTGGTGTTGGAGAAGACTCTTGAGAGTCCCTTGGACTGCAAGGAGATCCAACCAGTCCATTCTAAAGATCAGACCTGGGATTTCTTTGGAAGGACTGATGCTAAAGCTGAAACTCCGATATTTTGGCCACCTCATGCGAAGAGTTGACTCACTGGAAAAGACTCTGATGCTGGGAGGAGAAGGGCACGACAGAGGATGAGATGGCTGGATGGCATCACCAACTCGATGGACATGAGTTTGAGTGAACTCCAGGAGTTGGTGATGGACAGGGACGCCTGGCGTGCTGCAACTCATGGGGTCACAAAGAGTTGGATATAACTGAGCGACTGAACTGAACTGAATTCTTATTTATCTTCAAGTGAAACAATTTTAAAACCTTCCTTTATTCCTTATTAAAATTTACTTGAGATATAAGAGTAATATATGAAATGCTTTGCTTTTTAAAAGGCATTTTAAGGGGATAGTATGGGATGGGGGAAATAAATCAGGAGTTTGGGATTAAAAGATATACACTACAAAATATCTATATCTATATATAAATATAAATATAAAACAAGGATCTCCTATAAGCATAGGGAACTATATCTTGTAATAACCTATAATGGAAAATAATTTTAAAAAAGAGTATTTATAAATACAAAATATGTGTAGCTGAATCATTTTGCTGTGCACTTGAAACTAACACAGTGTTGTAAATTAACTATACTTCAATAAAAATAACTATCAATATAAATGAATAAATAAATAAATGGTATTGCATTGAACAGTAATGCCTTATGACTAATTTTCTAGGTAGCTTCACTGGAAGACTCCAAGGTAAGAATTCTTTCCCATACACTGTGCAATGTGATGAGTTACAACACAGGCATCACACGTACACACACACACTGATATAAGGGAGATTCTGCATCTGAGATACATAATGACATCGGAAATAAGAAGCGAGCAAGCATCTCTGTTTAGAAGGGCTATGCTTCTCAGAGAATCTGTGTACAGTCCTCTGTTTCTCCCATGATCCTAAATTTTGTATTTTTATTATTAAAGAAGAAAGAGGTTATATTGAGTTGTGAGGAACACAGGACCCATCTCTACCTCAGGTATCAAGTGTCTGACTTGCAAAGGGATCTCAAGGTTGTAGGTTAGCATGTCATGTTTATAAGACTAAAAGTCTTTGTTAAACGATGTGTATTACAAGGACAACTAGTTGCTGTTTAAAAATAGAAAGTTTTTAGCTTTCTGGGTGAAGCTTCTGGATTTATAAATACAGTGAATTTTGCAACAGATCATCCTTTGTAATATTCTTAAGTCATTGATTTCTCAGAAAATATTTAATACTTTTTAGCATTACTTTTGGACTTCCCTGGTGGCTCAGACGGTAAAGCATCTGCCTATAATGCGGGAGACCTGGGTTCGATCCCTGGGTCGGGAAGATCCCCTGGAGAAGGAAATGGCAACCCACTCCAGTACTCTTGCTTGGAGAATCCCATGGATGGAGGAGCCTGGTGGGCTACAGTCTGTGGGGTCGCAAAGAGTCAGACACGACTGAGCGACTTCAACAAGTTTTCTGGCAAACTCTATTTGGAAAACTCAGAATGTTGAAGGTGAGAAATCATCTGCGCTTCACAGAAAAGAAATTAGAGACCCTGAGCATGTATATTGTGATAGTTAATTTTATGTGTCAATTTCACTGGGCTGTGAGGTGTCCAGATATTTGGTGAAATATTATTCTGGGTGTTTCTGAAAGAGCAATTTTGAATGAGGTGAATATTTAAATAGATAGACTGAGTAAAGCAGATTGGCCTCCTTGAGTGGGCCTCATCCCATCAACTGGAGGCCTGAATATAACCAAAATGATGACCTTCCCCAAAATAAGAGAATTCTTTCTGCCTGATGGCCTTTAAACTGGAACATCAACTTTTTCCTGCCTTTGGACTCAAGCTGAAATATAAATTCTTCCTAAGTCTTCAGCTTGCTGGCCTTTGAACTGGAACTATGTTATTGGATCTCCTGAATCTCCAGCTTGCCAACTTGCCCTGTACAGGTTGGGACTTGCCAACCTCCATAACTGTGTGAGCCAATTCCTTGTACATTCCTGTGGTTCTGTTGCAGAACTCTAATACATATATTTATATATGGTGAGAATTGTACATAAATCTATTACCAACTTCTGTTATATTCATATACATAAATACATACATATATATACATGTGTGTTCTTATTAATAATAGGAAAATGGGAAATATTTATATATTGTCTGTACCTGTATCAAATATCTTCTATTCTGCTAATCCTGGAAACAGATATATAATAAAATTACTAAACTCTCCATTATCCCACATAGAGAGGGTCTTTCTGACTCTCTTCAGAAAGATTTTTGCCCAAATGAAAGTATAATTTTTCAGATTTCTACCCCAATCCTCATGTATAATTTAGAGAATAGCTTGTGGGATCCATCCCTTTTAACTTTTCACACAGTCCTTAGAGTAACTTAGACCAAAAGAAGGATTTTTATTTATTTTTTGTTTGCATTTTGCTTTTGTTTGTTTCTGAGTATATGTAGGGAAAGCACTTGAAGGGAAAGAAAGAATTTTATAATGAAAGTACAGACTGTGTGGAGCCAATTAGAAAAGGCTTTTAAATATCAAATTCACAAATGGCTTTATACAAATCGAGGAAGAAGAGTGTCTGGGAAAGAATACATTGCTAATGTCTAAGAAGCCGCGAGAAAGCCTGAACAAAATGGGGCTTTCCTGTGAGCAAGGCACCGTTTCTCATTACAAGGTGTCTGTGTTAGAATCTGTTTCGTATGCCAGACCAGCGTGGCCTTTACAGACTACATGGATCCGATGGGCTGCCAGTCACGTTATCTCTCAGGCTATAAAAAGCTTCCAGCAAATGCCGTAAGACTACTGAATGCCTATCACAAGGCTTTATATAGAGACTCTGGAGTAAAGAGGTTGTCTCTTCCTTTTGATGTGACAAACATTGAGTTTTGTAAACCTGGATCTATTAACAGGCACGTTCCTCGTTCCTCATCTTGGTGACAGGAGAGAAAATGGCCCACACACAAACAGGGAAACAAGGGTCTGAAAGAGAACAATCCCCAGTAGCATCGTTTAAGGCCCCGGAGCCTTTGGTGCCAACTCTATCCCCAGACTTCAGAGTCATCTGAATTAAGGTCTTTTCTTCAAAACTAGTACAAGTTCAGGTTCTATTTGTGGCATATGAAATCTAATGCAGCTGTCTTTTGGACTGAAAAGATAAAACTGTCTGCATGTGAATGTATTAGTGATATTCTTAAAAAAATGTACTTGTAAGGAAAAATAATAGATGGTGCATCATTTCGATGACAACACCTTCCAAGTGTGGAAGGAGCTCAGGTCCAAACATAAATGTCCATCATACAATGTATTCTTTGAATGTAAGGTTCATGAAATACCATTTGTATAATGTTTAATGATGAAAAGCAGTTCAATAATAATTGGGATCTGGGTTATTAGCATAATAATTACTAATTAATTTGACACGGAAGCTTTCACTGAAAACAAGGAAATGAGAATATGTTTATAACCTGGTTGCATTGAATTTTTTATTGAGGTAACTTTCAGGGAAAATTTCCAAACTGAAATGACTGACTGTCTTTCCTGACTTTCCTGATATAGGCCCTATCTAGATAGTAACTTGAAACAAGAAAGTTACCTGGATGAAAACATGTAGATCTTGTGTAACTCTCGGTTATTTACAAATCGATATGATATTAGTAACTCATCAAGCCAAATTCACCGGTTCCTCATCCATTTCACTATCCACAATTTGGAGTGTGATTAAGTATTGATACAGCCATCAGCTGGGGAGGATGGAAGAATTCATGGCTGAGGGGAAATTATTAATGGGTATTCCTGTCTCTGAGTAATAAAGGTAAAAGTAAGTGATGGGAATAAAAGTGGGAGATATTGATCTAAATGAAGCTGAAATTGTTGCTTTCTATATTTTCCATTATGTTTTCCCAGTCTTTTTAAAAGTAGGCAATTTTTATACTAATTATCCCAAAGGTTAAAATAACAAGAGACTCAGATCTATAGAGTGGACTTTTGGACTCTGGGGGAGAGGGTGGGATGAGATGGGAGAATGGCACTGAAACATGTATACTATCATGTAAGAAACGAATCGCCAGTCTATGTCCGATGCAGGATGCAGGATGCTTGGGGCTGGTGCATGGGGAGGACCCAGAGAGATGTTATGGGGAGGGAGGTGGGAGGGGATTCATGTTTGGGAACGCATGTACACTTGTGGTGAATTCATGCCAATGTTTGGCAAAACCAATACAGTATTGTAAAGTAAACTAAAGTTAAAATAAAAATTAAAAAAATAAATAAATAAAATAAAATGAATCATAAAACAGTTGTTTATCTCCAACTTCACCTTGTAGGTTTGACTAAGGGGAATGCTTTTATAAACACCTTAACAGAGCATTTTCTTTCAAAATTATATTAGATAATTTATCAAAATAAAATTAATAATTCCTTCTAGCAACAGAGTGAAAGGATCTACAGCAAACTTTAAAAATAATTGCATTCATGATGGATCCTAGTCAAAGCAAAGAATTACAAAATGTTGATTCTCTGCAACAGCTCAGAATTTCATTATATGGGGGCAAATATAACATTTCAAATTAAATTAGAAATTTATCTCAAATATTCATATATTTTTAGCTATAAATGCAAAGTATCCTTTTAATTAGTTGTTTAAATTATTCTCCTTTAATTATTTTTCACTGGAATTTTAAATTTTTATTAAAATAATTTATTGTAAAGAATAATTCTGTGTATTTATGGAGAGGTTAACTATTATGCCTGCTCAGTCATGTCCAGCTCTTTGAGACTCCATGGATTGCAGCCTGCCAGGCTCCTCTGTCCATGGGATTTTCAAGAATACAGGATACAGAGAAGAATACAGACAAGAATACAGGAGTGAATTGCCATTTCCAAATAACTATTATAAACATATATACATGTTCTGAAAAGTAGTTTTTTACTTCAAGCAAATATTTTAGCTCTGATACTGCCATAAAGTAAGGTAAAGGTATACTATTAAAAGTAATTTAGATACATTACTTTTCATGATGCATAGGACTTTGATTAAGGAAGTGGTTTTCAACTTTTGGGGGTCACTGATTTCTTTGTCAAATTGATCAAATTTATACATCTATTACCCAGAAAAAAATGTACATATTACCTGATATTTATCACTTATTGGTGGTACATGTACTGTTGATTTAGACTCTAAATTTAGAACCAATTTAAAGTCAAATTTATTTTTTAACATTAATTGCAAAAATCAAATCACTGCCATCCATATTTGATGGTTTATATGGGTAGACTCAAATTCTCAAACAATGTAATCTAAATGATTGAAAATTTGATTATTACTTTGGTCAGCTGCCTGGAAAAAGTGTAAAAAATAAAAAATATAATGAACATGCCCAAGTCAGTATTCACATTGCAAAGAAAGACTCAAGTAACTATTTCACAGTGATTCATGAGAAAAGGTATTCATTGGTGTTCTAAGAGTTTAAAAGCTCTTCATAAAAAATAAATAAATACTTGTCTCATATTATTATATTCTTAAAACATATTATATTCTTAAAACAAAAACCATTTATGGTGTAAATGGGAAATTTTTTCCATATCAACAGAAAGGAAAACAACCTATTCAAGAATCATGAAAGAAGACTTGCTTACAATTTGGAAAAACATCAACTATTTGACATTTTCCTCCTCTTTAAGAGCTTATATTTGTAAACAGACAAACTCACAATTGTGAAGAAACACTCACACATACCTTCATGCCCTGTTAGTTATTTCTCTTAGATTTTATAATTACAACATGGGTTCCACATTGAGTGAGATATATAACATGGGTTCCAGAGTGAGATATGCCAGAGTAAAATCCTAGATTCACCAGTTGCTAAATGGCAAAGTACTTATTTTTATTTGTTTCCTTACCTGTCAAATATGTTTCCTTACCTTAAATGAGATTATGTGCTTTCTAAGGTTTTTGTGAAGATTAAGCAGTGTAATATTTTTAAGTATTTATCCCAATGTATGAAACAGTAAATATTCAGAATATTAACTATGAATGATTGTATAGTTAAACTGTAATAGTAGTAAAGGTAGTATTTTAAAAACTCAGCATTCTTCCAAAACTTTTTCTGGTAATGCTGGTTATATAGATAGATAAAGAAATAAATATGCAGACACACACAGCCTGCAGTTCTCAATATATGGTCCAGGGATCTCTAGAGATCTCCTGGATCCCTTGCAGAGTTCATGTGTTAAAACTTTTCATCAGAATACTAAGACCTTATTTTCTTTCTTTAGTCTCATTTTATCACAAATGAAAAGAGAAGTTTTTGAGGCCAAAAGGCATCAGCAGGTACGAGACTGCAGCTGCCCTCTAATAAGCAAGACATTAAAGAGATTTGCAAGATGCAAAAACAATGCCACTATTCTCACTAAATTTTTTGAAAATTAAAATTATTTTTATGGAATATGTTATAAATATACAATGGCTAATCTACTGCATTTTTAATGATTTAATACATATATCAAATATGGATGTTTTTTAATTTCTAGTAACTATGAATAGAGATAATTCACATAAACAAAATATCTTCGATGTCCTTCATGTAAAGGAGTCTTGAAGCTAAGAAGATTAGAAGCTACTGTTTCATAGTTTGCTTTATGATCTTAACCATCTATCAACATTTATCCATATCATGTCAATATATTCACATCTACAATTCCATTTTTTTTGGCTGAATTATACCCAAATTAGTTCAAATATCCTTCTTTAAAAGTACAACTATATCTAATTCAACCGAGAGGCGCTGAGCTCTTAGCAGGCAAGTTGACCGCGGATTAGTTTTCTTTGGGACATGAGCAGAGCTTGTTTAAGTTATAACAATACATTTTTACCCCATTAATGATTGTATTTAGTTTATTTGGTTTGGGATTTTATCACTATGTCTATTCTCTGAGCAAATTTGATAACCATGAAATCACACAAGGAAAATGGAAGGTGAGTCACTAATTAGGCATTTTCTTATCAGTTCTAACAGAACTCATATAACAATAATAGCTCTGGGGAAAGAAACCAATGGAAAATAACAAACATAGTTGCCTCTAAGTCCATGAGCACCTAATCAGTGTATATTTAATCAGTAACAAGGAGAACTACCTTGTGTATCACTAATCTGGTAGCATAAATGTGAACCAAGTGAATCCAAATTACAATTTAGTTATGAGCGTTACTCACTGATGCTGAATTTAATCTTAAAATTTCTAAATCTTTTAATTTCCACATGTTTTTGTACATAAAGGAACAACTGAAATATTAAGTCTTTGTATGTTATTCGTATTTTGCCGAGGATAGCTCATGCTTAGAACATCAAGGTCTCAATGTCAGTGACCCACACAATAAAAACTCAATACTATGGAGAAAAAAAATTCTATGTAAATACTTTAAGTTTCAATTTTTCTTTAAAGGGAACACCTTCATTAAGTTTATCTTGGCTTTCTATTACTGTTCTAACAAATTACTACAAATAGCAGTTTAGATAATGCAGTTATTCTCTTACAGTTCTAGAGTTCAGTGTTCTAAAATCAAGGTGTTAGAATGGCTACATTCCTTCTGGAGGCTTAAGGGGACAATTTTCCTTGCCTTTTCTAGTTTTTGAAAGTCACCTGCACCACTTTGCTAGTGGTCCCTTCCTTTATCTTCAAAGCATATTACACCAACCTCTGGTTTCATGGTCATCTCCTTTTTCTTATTTTGACTTACTTGTCTACCTCTTACAAAATGTGTGATTTCATTGGGATCACTTGAATAATCCAGGAAAATTTCCCAGTTTGAAGATCCTTAATTAAAATGGATCATCAAGAGCCCTTTTATATTCACTAATTCTGACGATTAGAATGTGAACATCTTTTGGGGGAAGAATATTATTTTGTCTACCACAATGATTAATGATTAACAGGTAATTTTTATGAAAGAAATTCTTGGTAGTGATACTGAGGTATCTCCATACCTGTTAAAAGCATCTACTATGAAATATATTAAACAGATTTCTCCAAAGTACATATGAATCAAAACAATTGCATATATTAACCTAACTACTGCATAATGTGCTAGTAAATCAGGAATATCAGTTGATTTGTCAGAAGTATCTACAACAAATCTTGCTTTTGAGTTTTATTTGCCTATTTTGTTGACATTTCCATTCACTCTTCAGATATATATTGAGAATCAGATACCATGGGAAAATCACCATGTTAAAATGAATGGTCTAACACATTCTTTTCATTAAAGAAAGGTACAATATTTACGGTGGGGAAGTTAACTATGTTTGGACACATGTCCACAAATAAATACTTCCCTGTTGGCTCAGACAGTAAAGGGTCTGCCTACAATGTGGGAGACGCCAGGTTCAATCCCTGGGTTGGGAAGATCTCCTGGAAAAGGAAATGGCAACCCACTCCAGTATTCTTGCCTGGAAAATCCCAAGGATGGAGGAACCTGGTAGGCTATAGTCCATAGGGTCGCAAAGAGTCAGATACGACTGAGCAACTTCACTTCACTTCACACAAATAAACACCATCACAAGTCATTTACACAAGAAATTTAAAAGAAAGTATCTATTCAGTGAGGAAAGGGCACTGCAAAGAGGGCAAAATGGAAGTGCAGAGAAAAGAGAAATCTGTACTGAGATGTGTTTATGAAGGTCCTGTGACCCCAGGTGGGTCCTGGGAAGAGCTGAGCTTTGATGGAAAAGGGCAAACTGGCTGGCTCTGGGAACTGCAGGAAGACACCACAGGTACAAGTAATCACCTGAAAGAGGCAGGGGACGCGTGGGACAGGAGACTCCTTTTTGACTGAATTGTATGTTTCAAAAGAATATTTTAAATTAAAGTTAAAAGTTTGTTTTTTGTTTTGTTTTTACTTCTGAATATGCTAAAAACATTTTATTTACTCATGGTATCAGAATGCTGGAAGGATTTTATTCTTTTGTTTCTGTGTACTTTTTTTTTCTTAATTTTTTTTTTTTTTTTACTTTACAATACTGTATTGGCTTTGCCATACATTGGCATGAATCCGCCACGGGTGTACATGAGTTCCCATTTCTGAACACCCCTCCCACCACTCTCCCCATACCATCTCTCTGGGTCATCCCAGTGCACCAGCCCCAAGCATCCTGTATCGAACCTAGCCTGGCGATTCGTTTCTTACATGATAGTATATATGTTTCAATGGACTGGGGAAATGTCTTGAATGACAGACAGGGTTCAGATATTAGATAAAGGTCTAATAAAGATGAAAGAAACATAAGGTAGTAGACGAGGCAGTAAACGACAAGTTAGATCCTCTGTGTTTCTCTAGCTGGGTGATTGTGACCCGGCTCCGATCTGTCAGAGTCTCAGTGTTTCAAGTAAAAAACACAAGAACCACCACCACCAAACAAGATTTGCCCATGCTATTTTTATGTTGCTTTGAGGATTATGTTAGATCATACATGCTAAAATGTTCTACAACTATAAAGCATCATAAAATTTAAGGTCTCATTGAAGTATAAAGAAGAAGATTGATGCCCTGGTATAAGGAAATGTTTTAACTGTCCCCCTAACTGTTGAGACACCCCTAAAGACAATGTAAGCAAGTACATAAAAAGAGAGATAGAGATCACTAATTTATTTTTCTTCTTATGGTACTATGCAAAGTAAATAACTTTATCCTAAGTTTAAAAATCAGAAAACAACAACAAAAAAACCAGGATAAAGTTATATTCTACAGAACCAAAACTTTATGCTGAGTTCTCATGGTTTGATTCAGGATTCCTGGATTTGGTTCTCTCATTCAAACTGCTTTAAAATCAAGTGTGTGTGTGTATATATATATATATATATTTTTTAATTTATTTATTTATTAACTGAAGATAATTGCTTTACAGAACTGTATTGGGTTCTGCCAAACATCAACATGAATCAACCACAGGTATACATATGTACCTCCCTCTTAATCCTCCCTCCCATTTTCCTCCCCATCCCACCCTCTAGGTTGTTACTGAGCCCTGGTTTGAGTTCCCTGAGTCATACAACAAATTCCCATTGGCTGTCTATTTTACATATGATAATGTAAGTTTCCACATTACTCTGTCCATACAACCCACTCTGTCCTTCCTCTCCCCACCCACCCTGTCCCCATAAGTCTGTTCTCTATGTCTGTGTCTCCATTGCTGCCTTGCAAATAATTTCATCAGCACCATCTTTCTAGATTCCATACATATGCATTAGTATATGATATTTGTTTTCCTCTTTCTGACTTACTTTGCTCTGCATAATAGGCTTTCTAGGCTCATCCACCTCATTAGAACTGACTCAAATGCATACATTTTTATGGCTGAGCAATATTCCATTGTGTATATGTACCACAGCTTCTTTATCCACTCGTCTGTCGATGGACATCTAGGTTGCTTCTATGTTCTAGCTACTGTAAATAGTGCTGCAATGAACAATTGGGTATGTGCATCTTTTTCAATTTTGGTTGCCTCACTATATATACCCAGTAGTGGTATTGTTGAGTCATATGATGGTATTTATTCCTTGTTTTTTAAGGAATCTCCATACCATCTTCCATAGTGGCTGTATCAACTTACATTCCCAACAGTGCAAGAAGGTTCCCTTTTCTCTACACCGTGTCTAGCATTTACTGTTTGTAGACTTTTTGATGATGGCCATTCTGACCAATGAGAGGTGGTATCTCACTGTAGTTTTGATTTGCATTTCTCTGATAATGAGCAACACTGAGCGTCTTTTCATGTGCTTGTTAGCCATCTGTATGTCTTTTTTGGAGAAATGTATGTTAAGGTCTTTCTCCCATTTTTTGATCGGGTTGTTTGTTTTAATCGTGCAGTCATCAAGACAGTAAAGTACTGAAAAGATAGACCAATGGAACCAGACAGAAATCTCAGAGACAAACCCATGCACCTATGGGTACCTTATTTTTGACAAAGGAGGCAAAACTATACAATGGGGCAAAGACAGCCTCTTCAATAAGTGGTGCTAGGAAAACTGGACAGCTATGTGTAAAAGAATGAAATTATAATACTTCCTAACACCGTACACAAAGATAAAATCAAAACGGATTAAAAACCTAAATGTAAGACAGAAAATATAAAACTCTTAGAGGAAAACATAGGCAGAACACTCTATGACATAAATCACAGTAAGATCCTCTATGTCCCACCTCCCAGAGTAATGGAAATAAAAACAAAAATAAACAAGTGGGAGCTAATTAAACTTAAAAGCTTTTGCACAGCAAAGGAAATTACACAAGGTGAAAAGACAAACCTCGTAATGGGAGAAAATAATAGCAAATGAAACAACCAACAAAGGATTAATTTCCAAAACATAAGCAGCTCATATAAGTCAACACTAAAATCAAAGATATACACTTTTAATATCCTCCTTCTTGAATTATCCTTTTTACCTCCCATTAGAAAGGATAATGAAAAATGGACTCCGTGATCTTCAGATAGAAATTGATATATTTTACATTTCATCAGCTTTAAGAAGTAACTAATTTCTTGCCTACGAGTGAAAACATTAATTTTACAGTGCTGTTCTTATGGGAACCCCTGAGTGGAAAAGTTCCATCATTAAGAGAAGGAATGTGATCAGCACATTGGAATGTAAATTTCTTAGGCACAAGGGTTTCCTTACAATATTTTAATAGACCTTGACTTCCTGGTTCCCTTAATTTAAGAATTTATCAGCCATCAACAACAGTTCCAGGCATTTCCAATAATCTTATAAACAGGTTGGAAAACATTAACAAGGTACAAGAGATTGCATTTAGTTTAGATTTTTGAAACAACCTAAAATATAATAGTATTAAACCCGGCATGATTTAAATTGGTGGTAAAATAGTACCTTTGAGATTGTTCTCTGGTTTTATGTCTATGCCCATCTCCAGCCCACAGTCAGTCTGGGTCACCACTAGAACCACACACATATATCATAGCCTTCTCTGGGGAGAGGATTATCTCCTCTTGGAACATTAGGAAACACTGTCTGCTCTACAGCATTTCCCACTTTAAGTTACTTTGTGCCTTTGCTTGTATGATTTATTAAATAACAAACTAAAAACTTTCTATGGATAATTCCTAAAGCATGTGTAGATTTTGACTCTAGTCCTGGATCTACTTCTCTTTTGTCGTTTGCACCTAGATTGGACTAGAGACACTTAACACTATTGGATACCTCAGACATGATAAGGTACCTGAAAGTAATTTGAAAATTATCTAAGTACCAGTGTAAGTTGCTCTTATTAGTAATGACGGTGGTAATAGCCTAGTTTGGTGATGTGTTTCATCCACTCTTACACACATGTACACAAGAGAAAAAGAGAGCAAAATTTGGGGACAGGGAGGGAGGGGAGGAGGGAGATGGGGGGAGAAGAAGAGAGAGAGAGGGCAAAGCTCCTCCCCATTAGTTCTTTAAAAAATGTTTTGTTTATATTTGCTATTAAAATTCAGAAAACAGAGTTCAAAGCCTGTGCCTCAGGTACTTCATCCAAAAATGAAAGTATAGAAACTATGGGAAACTGTCAAGATAATGAAAATAATGAATATCAGATAGTCCTTTAAGAAAACAGTGCTATTTATCAAATATATCATTATTATTATTCCTTATTAAAATATGCCCCATGATCATTTATAAATGCTTTCCTCTTGGCCTGGGGTATCCTCTTTTCCCCAGTCCCCTTCTCTTCCCATTTAGCATCTACACACTCATTTTGTAACTTACTTTTTCATTCCTTTCCCTCTGACATTCACAATATCTTGTTTTGAGTTGGGGAGGAAAAACAACATGATTCCTGGCTTAGGTCCCAGATCAAATACCGCTCACTCAAGGCAAATGTCAGAGAACATGACCCCTGTGATAAAATAGTACATGGATCCCCGCACCCCTTCTCCAATGCTCATTTCTAATATGTAGGCCATCCCCAGTCAAAAGTAAGTTCCCAGGGTAGGAGCATATTTATTATGCAGATTTTCTTTTCAGCACTTGAGTAGCACTTGGTCAAGTGTATGTGTTCAGAAAGACAATGCTGAATAAATACATACAGACACTTTGCCTATAGCATTGCCCTGAATCACTTTTTGAGGCAAATGGGGTAAACTTCATTTCAAATATCAGAAAATAGGAACAGCATTTGCAAGTTGTCCAAGGGTTACATTATATAACTTGTATATTGATGAGAGCTAGATTTCAGTGCAGTCCTATGGGACTCTAAGCCCTAGGTTTTGTTTTCTTGTTTTTATTTCACCTGGGACCTTGCTCTGTGGGAATGGTTCCTTTGTACCAGAGCTGGAAATTTCAAATAAAAGTATGATAAAAGAACACTTGCCTTATATACGATTTTTAAAAGTTCAAACAATGCCAAAAAAGTAGTATTAAGTTATATTGATAAATGCAAGGTTTCTCTAGCAAGACACATACAAAGTATCTCTAAATCATGGTGTCAAGTACTGTTTTTTTGTTTGTTTGTTTGTTTGCTTTATCATACTCTCCTCATATCAATAACCTCAGATATGCAGATGACACCACCCTTATGGCAGAAAGTGAAGAGGAACTAAAAAGCCTCCTGATGAAAGTGAAAGAGGGGAGTGAAAAATTTGGCTTCAAGCTCAACATTCAGAAAACTAAGATCATGGCATCTGGTCCCATCACTTAGAAATAGATGGGGAAACAGTGGAAACAGTGTCAGGTTTTATTTTGGGGGGCTCTAAAATCACTGCAGCAGAGAAGGCAATGGCACCCCACTCCAGTACTCTTGCCTGGGAAATCCCATGGACGGAGGAGTCTCGTAGGCTACAGTCCATGAGGTGGCTAAGAGTCAGACACGACTGAGTGACTTCACTTTCACGTTTCACTTTCATGCATTGGAGAAGGAAATGGCAACCCACTCCAGTGTTCTTGCCTGGAGAATCCCAGGGACGGGGGAGCCTGGTGGGCTGCCGTCTCTGGGGTCACACAGAGCCAGACACGACTGACGCGACTCAGCAGCAGCAGCGGCAGCAGCAAAATCACTGCAGATGGTGAGTGCAGCCAGAAAATTAAAGACACTGTCTCCTTGGAAAGAAAGTTATGACCAACCTAAATGGCTATTCAAAAGCAGAGATGTTACTTTGCCAACAAAGGTCCGTCTAGTCAAGGCTATGGTTTTTCCTGTGGTCATGTATGGATGTGAGAGTTGGACTGTGAAGAAAGCTGAGTGCCGAAGAATCGATGCTTTTGAACTGTGGTGCTGGAGAAGACTCTTGGGACTCCCTTGGACTGCAAGGAGATCCAACCAGTCCATCCTAAAGGAGGCCAGTTCTGGGTGTTCATTGGAAAGACTGATGCTGAGGCTGAAACTCCAATACTTTGGCCACCTCATGGAAAAGACTGTGATGCTGGGATGGATTGGGGGCAGGAGGAGAAGGGGACGACAGAGGATGAGATGGCTGGATGACATATCCGATTCGATGCACATTGGGTGAACTCCGGGAGTTGGTGATAGACAGGGAGGCCTGGCCTGCTGTGTTCATGGGGTTGCAAATTGTCGGACGCGACTGAGTGACTGAACTGGACTGCGCTGAACTGATACTTTAGGAGAAGGCAATGGCAACCCACTCCAGTACTCTTGCCTGGAAAATCCCATGGAAGGAGGAGTCTGGTGGGCTGCCGTCTATGGGGTTGCACAGAGTCGAACATGACTGATGCGACGTAGCAGCAGCAGCAGCCTGATACTTTATATTTAGTACTTAGTAGTAAATGATGATCAGGTTAACATTCTCACTGTTTCTTTTAATCTTAGACCTAAATGCTATATTTTTCAATAAGTCAACCAATGAAAAGTTTAACTTATTTACCTAAAAAAAGCAATCTAAAGGTCAAAGAGGAGTTTTTAACATAAGGACAGAAGTCTCTGGAAAAATGATAGCATTAATTATATTTTATCATGTGCTTATTATAGGAGGGACCGTATTTCATTTAATCCTAATGAAACTTTTAGGAAGTAAGAATTTTTTTGTTTTTGTTTTGTTTTGTTTTGCATCTTGCACATAGGTTTGAAAAAAAAGAAGCTTGAAGAGACTTAGTGACTTGCCTAAAATAAAATAACTATTAAGTAGCAGAGGAAGATATGTCTGATATCAAAATCCTAACTTTTGACAATGCCTCATATTAACTCATCAGATCTCTATGAACATAAAATATCAGGATATTTTGTCTTAAAAAGCCACCAGGATTTTAGTTTACTTTTTATCATCTGTATTTTCTTATTGAAAGTAATGGCTTATTTCTCCGCAAGTCTTAGAGTAAAATTACTCAGGTAATTTTAAAAGTACTCAAGGAAGTGTATCATGCTAGAGTCCCTGCCTTAGCCCAACACATGCATCATGTCAAGTATGAAATGTAGAGGTATTAAACACTCTGTGTGAAAATCATCTGGTTCAGCAGAGGCTGGGACTGAAACTAGATATAAAGAATACAGAATCCATTAAAGAGGGAAGGGTCTTGTAGGCTCCACATTTATATCCGTTATTCACTGGAAAAACTCTTTTCATCTACTCTCTATCTGGTGGGGAAGAAAAGAAAAGCAGAAAGAGAAGGAATGATAAGAAACATTCAGCAGGTTGTACTTACCACCTGTTCTTGAGTCAAAGACCAGCACTAACTCTCCTTCCCTCCAACTCACCCATATCACATTATTTTCTGTTTGGTTGGGTTGCAGGGTATATTCACTCAGGGCATACATTTGATTCATCATTCAAAACTAGATGATGAATCAGGAAAATACCCTTTTGCTTAAAGTTTCTGTGGCTGCTTGAAAATTCTCTTGGGAAATACATGACTCTTGTGCATCTTTCACGGTAGTGAATTTAGTGACATGTGCAATGTAGTAAAAAGAGGATGAAAAGAAGAAGAGAAACAGTTTGGTGTCTGGAGACCAATTTCATCTGACACAGTAAGAGAAGAAAATCACAAAGTTTGCTTTGTTTTGTTTGAAGAATCTGGCTTTGAGGATAGTGGCATTTTGCAGTCACCATGGGATAAATTTCTTTGGGGAAAATGTCTCTGCTGGTGAACAGTTCTGAAGGTGACCTGGTAGGCTTAGAATTTAAACAAGAAATGTCAACAGCAGAAATGAGGGCTGAAGAGAATAACATTAATGCCTTCTGAGAAAAGAGTGGAGGGACTTGACAATAAATAAAGTTGGAGTTTTTAATGTTTGGCATAATTTCCTCAAAGAAATTATGTTCAGTTACAGTTCAGATCCAAGCACTATTCTATGATAGGTAGGTAGATTTTCAGTTCTCAAAACAACAGTTCACATCCAAGTCAAATGGATTCTTCCACGTCTGAGGCAGAGAAGGTGTCAGGGCTTGTCAAATTTTCTGGAAGAGGTGAGGGAATTTTACATTTTGGTATGTGTGTTTGGGGAGGGTTAGGAATATTAAAAGCAACCTGTTGGTTGAAATCAAAACAGCTGAAAACCAGTCTGTAAAAATTCTGCATTAGATTGCTCATGACATAAGATTCCCAAGTGCCCGAGTTGTGTTGTAAGCCCAGTAACCTTCTAATGAAGGGGCAGTTTGATACTCATTTTACAAATGAAAAATTGAGGCTGAAAAATTAGATTTTTAGATTGTGATTTTTATCTCTACCAGGGAGGAGGCTGGGATAAATGACCTGAACAGTCTCCTACAGTCAGATCTTTTAAATGTATTAGCTAAACCTTACCTTTCTCTGAAAGCTGCCCATTTTTAAGCCAGTGTTACGAAAATCTTTATTTCATTTATTTTGTGTAAAGACAATTTTAAGTTTCATAGCTAATTTCAAACACAAAGATGTGGGGAATTCTTTTAGATAATTATGTAACATAAATTTTACTGTATACATCTTTCATAATTGATCTAATATGCTAGAATTCTAGGACACTGCACAATAAAGGCAAATATGCAAACTCAGGCGACTTACAAGCAGTCAACTTATTAAACAGCAAACTGAATAGATGACATCTGCAATATATGGCCTCTATTGAGCAACATTTCTTTCCCCTAAAACTTCACAGAGTTAAATAAATTCCTACAAAGCAACTAAAACTGGACATGATACCAAAAACACACTACTGTATTCTGGGTAGACTTTTGAAATTATAACCTAACTTCCTTAAGAGTTTATTAAGTTTCTATAATCAGCTTTATAGCTAATTAATCATTTTGTTTTGATAACTCTATATATCAGACTCCTGGTTTACAATTTCTTAAATGGAAGATATCTTATGTGACACAAACTTTAATCACTAGTTATTGACTTCACTGATCCCTGATGATGCCAGGGCTATGAATCCAGCTTCCTAATGTTCATTCCAGTCTACATCCACTGCCTCGCTCCAACTACTCACTCACAAGAGGATGCCTTTTTAGTTGGTCATAAGAGAAATGGATAAAGGAACAAAGATAAAGCAAAAATATTACCTAGGAAAAAATTCTCGGCATATGTTAGGCTCCAACATCTGATACAGATAGCAATTAAAATTTAGAGCGGATTAGTTTCCCAGTTTTATTATTTGAATTAATATTTACTCATTTAATCTAAATCTACTCATTGAATAGCTACCAATACAGACTGAGTAGAATATATATATATATAATTTTGATACATACATACATATATATAAAATTGTCAACACAGTTACTTGTCCCCATCAGTATATAATTTATAGTGCATATTTATTGGCCATGTATATGATCAGTATCTACTTATTGACAAGGATAGCTTATTGCCATCAATAAGCAGGTAATCAGATCTCATACACAAGGGATTAAAGTTCTGTAGTAGCAACATTTTCTTTAATACATGGAATCCTCCCTTGGAAATGCCTGGTTTTTATTCATTTTTTTAATTTTTATTTTTACTTTATTTTACTTTACAATACTGTATTGGTTTTGCCATACATTGACATGAATCCACCACGGGTGTACATGCATTCCCAAACATGAACCCCTCTTCCATCTCCCTCCCCATAACATCTCTCTGGGTCATCCCGGTGCACCAGCCCCAAGCATCCTGTATCCTGCATTGGACATAGACTGGCGATTTTTTTCTTACATGATAGTATACATGTTTCTATATACTTACTATGAAGTTTTCAAACTGTATAATCTGGAAATGTAGTGTTACATTAACATATTAGTCCTAATTGTTAAATAACAATTTAACCCACCATACTCATGTTTTTTAATCTTTATTTTGTCTTGTAGCTATCCAGGAATAAGCTATATCTTTCTTGTTTCCCTGTTTTCTCATTTCCATGTTCTCATTCACTAGTTAACACACCCCCATGGAATCCTGATTTGGCTCAGTTTTCCTATTTCTGTAACAGTCACATCTGATTACCCTCAGGTACATTTGACCATCTTCACTCACAGGGCTTCCCTGGTGGCTCAGACAGTAAAGATTCTGCCTGCAATGTGGGAGACCAAGGTTCAATCCGTGCATCAAAAAGATCCCCTGGAAAAGGGAATAGCTACCTATTCCAATATTCTTGCCTGGAGAATTCCACAGACACATGGACACACACACACACACACACACACACATGCTATGCATCTTCATTCGCTACTATAAAGCTGCCAAACAGCAATCTCTCTCTCCCTCTCGGTTCTCTCTCTCTTTTTTTTTTTTTTTGACATTTGCTTTAGTTGCAGAGATCTGCAACACACGTACCTAAGAAGCTAATAATAGATAATAGCTGTATAATAGATGCTATACAGTCCATAGAATTCTCCAGGCCAGAATACTGGAGTGGGTACCCTTTCTCTTTTCCAGGGGATCTTTCCAATCCAGGGGTCAAACCCAGGTCTCCCGCATTGCAGGCAGATTCTCTTACAGATGAGCCACCAGGGAAGCCTAAGAACACTGGAGTGGGTAGCCTACCCCCTCTCCAGTGGATCTTCCCGACCCAGGAATTGAACTGGGGTCTCCTGCATTACAGGCGGATTCTTCACCAACTGAGCTATCAGGGAAGCCCAATAATAGATAACAGCATCAGCAAAACCAATGAAGTACAATTATTAATAAGACCAAAAGGGGGGGGGAGAAATGTTGAGAAAATAAATTACAAAGTAATGCTGGTAGACTCAAGCCTTTCAGATCTCCCATTTATGTGGAAATAAAAACTAACTGCCTTAATTTTTTTTCTCTACTAAAGTCTATTCTATACCTATATATGTGCAGTGCTCAGATTTATATTAATGTTAGTATATTCAGTGAGAAGTTCAAGGATTAAAAGAATGCTTGGATGCCTTTCCACTTCTTGTTTAATTGCAGGATCACTTTATTTTGCAGTATTTAAACTCATTGAATTGTGACACTAAGACTCCAACTTCTCTATTCAGTCTGTGCTTTAAAGAAGATTCACTTTCTACTGGTGTCCATCTTCACCCTATTACGCACATGTGAGATATGTATAGTTTGTTGAAATCAACTCTAGTTTGGAAATATTGAGACTTCAAGTTTTCCAAAACTGCCAACTGGAGATGAGTTTAGTACTTAAATAATGGAGAATAAAGATGTCTTATACTCTTGAATATAGAAATAACAGCAAAAAAAGAAATAAGGGCTAATCATAACTGAATATAACAGGTATTCTTAACTCTTGGAGAAGCATATTGTATGTATTTAGATATATTTCACAAACAAAACAAATCATTTTGTAAACTTATCAGGACATTTGAAAATTTCAAGGGTCACTTTTGCCTCAGTAACTTTTATAATACAAGGAGCTGGAGGAAGTGTATATAAGTCATGTAAGATGAATGATACCTAATCCTGTTCCCACTTCAAAAGGTCAGCAAACCAAAATAATATTCTGCCATAAAACATTCATTTTTACAGTTACATCCTTTAGTATATGAAATTTCCAAGGGCATTCATAGCATTGAACCACTTTAAAAAATAGCACTCCCACATCTTCAGGGCCCCACAGCTCCTTGGTACTTCATCCAGAATCTCAGATTTTTTAAAAAATATATTCTCTTCTTGTCTTTCTACTATCACATTGTACTTTATAAAGACCTTGTCATTGTAAAAGCTATTTTATTTTACATTCTAAAATACCATCAAGTATGTGGGTGAGAACAGAGAAACAGCTTGTTGAGAGGTCAAAGTGAAAAAGACAGAAAAAAGATTTTGAATCTTAATGTCTGAAAACAGAATAACAAAGACTGTAAAATCTATCAAGAAAGAAATGAAGAATTAAAGATGTTTGGTAAGTAGGTTTGTATGACAAAGTAACTGACCTTTAAAGATGGTTATTTCATTGATTCTTCCATACAGTAGCAATAACTGGTTTGATGCTCCCTCTCCTTTTAAAATAGATGATTCACTGTTAATGCAGCCACTTCAGAAAACAGTATGAAGTTTCCTCAAAAACCTAAAATCAGAATTGCCATATGATCCTGCAATCTCACTCCTGGGCGTATATCCAAACAAAACTAGTGAAAATGAATATACTACCCAAAGCAATCTACAGATTCAATGCAATCCCTATCAAGCTACCAGTGGCATTTTTCACAGAACTAGAACAAATAATTTCAAGATTTGTATAGAAACACAAAAACCCTCGAATAGCCAAAGCAATCTTGAGAAGAAGAATGGAACTGGAGGAATCAACTTGCCTGACTTCAGGCTCTACTACAAAGCCACAGTCATCAAGACAGTATTGTACTGGCACAAAGACAGAAATATAGATCAATGGAACAAAATAGAAAGCCCAGAGATAAATCCACGCACCTATGGACACCTTATCTTCGACAAAGGAGGCAAGAATATACAATGGAGTAAAGAAAATCTCTTTAACAAGTGGTGCTGGGAAAACTGGTCAACCACTTGTAAAAGAATGAAACTAGATCACTTTCTAACACCATTCACAAAAATAAACTCAAAATGGATTAAAGATCTAAACGTAAGACCAGAAACTGTAAAACTCTGAGAGGAGAACATAGGCAAAACACTCTCCGACATAAATCNATATATATATATATATATATATATATATATATACACACATACACTAATATACAAATATATATATATTTGTATAACTGAATCATTTTGCTGTATACCAGAAACTAACACAACATTATGAATCAACTATCCTTTGTCAATGAGATTTTTCCAGGTAAGAATATTGGAGTGGGTTGCCATTTACTCCTCCAGGGGATCTTCCCAACCCAGGGATTGAAGCTGCATCTATTTCCTTAACACATTGATTTACAGAAAAATATTTTGCCCCCCAGATTGTTTTCACAAAGAGATACCTTCCTATTACCCAAGGCCTAAGCTTTTATCTTCCTGTCAAAGTCTGCATATTAAGACTGCTCTGATATAGTAGTTCACATGGCAGGATTAAGACAGTTTCTGACTTCAGCACCTTCTTGAAGTAGCAAGTCTTTCTTACAATTCAGGAACTCAATCATGCAGATCATACACCTTATCATCAATCTGAAAAGAACCACAGTTGCCTTAAAGAACAATTAAAGACTCAAGATTGGTATTTCCTTCCAGAGAGCTAAAGGAATTCCAGGGTACATTTGCCACATACATATTCCATATGACAGATATGTAGAATCTGCTCCCTATGATGACTGACTTTCATGTTTCAAAACCAATGTTTCCCCATTGTAGTTTGCTGTTGTCCAAAACAGATTTTGTGTAAACACACACACACACACACACACACACACACACACACACCTCTCTATGCTCACATTTGATATATTGCTTAATGCTCCTATTGATTTTTGCAAAATATTTTGGGATTATTTCCATCAGTTATTTTCATCCACTTATAGGAAGGGCTAAATTTTTACATAAGGAATCTGCAGCTGTGAAAAGTTAAGTGGTTTCCCAGAACATCCAAGTGTAGAGAGCCTTCTTCTACTTTTAATGGAGACTATAAATGTTCTAAACTATTGAAAGACATTTTGCTCACAAGGCATATTTTGGATTAGAATGATTGAAATCTTGAAACACATAACTGCATATCTATTGAAAAACCAAGGGATGATAGGGTGTGGGGTGTTGCTTGTAGGCAGCTTGCCTTGAATGGCGATGAAAGGGACATTAATGGGTCTCCAAGCTCATAATGATCTGGATCTAATTTTTCCATGACAGACCACATCAGTTCCCCATACTGCTTAGGTCAGCCCACAGTAATCCAGGCTGTGGGAACAGAACATTCTAGGTCTTCATCCAGACTATTTTCTTATTTATACCACTCCAGCAAGGGGGATACAGCATACAGCCACCAGAGGACAGTAAAGAGCCAGGAGCAGTTGCTGAGGTGGCTTGACACAACAGACCCATTTGGTGCACAAGAATCTCACCAGCTATTTCACCCCTGAGCCAGGCCAGCTATCTTACCCATGAGCCCGACTCCCACTTAATAGAAGAAAAGAAAAATATTTAAAAGAGGTTTAGGATGCAGTCCTCAGCTATATCATTATGCTAGTATAGAGTTTAAGATTCCAAAAGGACAAGTAACACAGAAAAATGGAAATAACAAATGCTTAGGAATCAGACAAATGTTGACCTGTTCAACATCTACTGAATGCCTACAATATACCATGTCTTCAGCGAGACTTCATGAAATTGAAAGATATAGTAAAGTACAAGGAAGAAAACTGACATGATAAGAATGCTTAAGGCAAATCCTTATGAATGTAAAGACATGGTCTCTATGTAATTTGAGATCTAATTTGGACAAGGTAGGATTTCAGGCTTTCTCAAAAGCTATTACTCAAAATGGTAATATGTAACAAAAAATAAGAACGGTAGAGAGAAATCATGAGAACAAAATGGAAATGAATAGAGTATAATAAAACATAAAGGGAAAGTTATCAATAAGCATACATTAATTCGCTGCATAAAATGCAACCAAGACATAGGAAGAAGACTAAGGATGTTAAACAAATAAGAAACATATACACACTATATAAATTGGGCTTCCCAGATGGCACTAGTGGTAAAGAAACTGCCTGCCAATGCAGGAGACATAAGAGACTCGGGTTTGATCCCTGGGTTGGAAAGATCTGCTAGAGAAAGGCAGGGTAATCCACTTCAGTATTCTTGCCGGGAGTATCCCATGGACAGAAGAGCCTGGCAGGCTACATTCCATAGGGTGGCAAACAGCTGAACAAGACTGAAGCAACTTAGCACGAATGCACACATATATAAAATAGATAACTAGTAAGGACCTACTGTATAGCACAGGGAACTTTATTCAATAGTCTATATGGGAAAATAATCTAAAAAAGAGTAGATATATGTATATATGTAATATATATAACAATTCACTTTGCTGTACAGCAGAAACTAACACTGTAAATCAACTATACTCCAATAATTTTTTTAAGAAAGAAACTTCTAGATTTATCCATATCATTATTGGTAACCTTCCATAAAACTGAATCAGTATATTGGAGAGGACAAAACAAGAGTATTTCTCTTTTTAAATTGAAAGTGGGTGGAAAGGAAATCAAATTGACAGGTGAAGACTACTCTTTCACAGGTTTGAAATTAAAAGTAAGGAAAGAAATAAGATTGTAGAAGGGGTAACATTTTTCAAAAGGAAAGAGAAAATATATGAAACTTGGATCCAGTCGTTGGTAAAATGTTTGTTAAACACTTCAAAAAAATCCAATTTGAATTTGTCTTAGAGAAAAAAATAATTGCCAAAACCAGGCAGAAACATAAACAGAGCCTTTCGTGTTTGGAGTGTGGGGGAGGAAAAGTAATTTCCCCTCTATCCTTCTAAGTTCTTGGCTGAGATCCCCCTGTCATAAAAGAAATTAACAGGAGGAAAACATAAGTTTAATGACATGTATACCTTCTGTATACATGAAAGAAACCCAGGAAGACTGGGTAACTCCCCAAAATGGTCCATGTCACTATCTTAAATACTATCTCCAGCTAAAGACAAAAGATATTGAGGGGGAGAACGAGCTATGAACAAAAGCACAGTGAACAAGTGTTAAGTTTCTTCTGTAGACTTATGTCCACTGCCTTCTCCACTGATAAGTTTCTAGAGATTTAGTCATCCTGCTCTTCCTGGTACAGAGAGGGAGACATCCTTATAAATGAAGGCCTCCCTTGCAAATGTCTCTTGCAAAAGGGTAACTTCTATTCAACTTTCAGAACATTTCCTATGTCTACTGTTTCTTAAAAATAATCAGTCTGAAATAATCTATATGACCAAAAGGCATATTTTGTAATGTTAAAGGCTGCTTCCCTTTAGGAGCCCTAAATAACACATTGGAAACCTGTACTTAATCATTCTCATAGAATCATATTATAGTCCTTCCAATATCTAACTGGACAAAGTACAGAATGACTTACTTATACAGAGTTCCAGGTTGTTTTAGTTTACGGTTATGACAAAAGTTTTATGTGCTAATTGTGTCTGGTGAGTTGGATGGAACCCAAGTAAAAACTGTGTTCCTAGAGTGCATTGGGTTCATTTTATTAGGCTGCAAGGAGATTCTGTAATAATGATGTATTACATTCATATACAAGTGTTTTCTCCACAGAGCTCTAAGCACTATCCGTTTCTTTAAAAATTCTGCATACTTATTAACCCCTGAGATACTCCTGAGGAGAGAAGTTTGTACATTTTTTTTTTTCTGGCAAAGGGACAAAGAGGCAATATAATGTGTTTATAGAGACACAGCAGGGCAGTATTTGATTAGCTTAACCTGGGTTTATGAGATATCAGTTCAGTTCAGTCATTCAGTCGTGTCCGATTCTCTGCGACCCCATGAATCGCAGCACACCAGGCCTCCCTGTCCATCACCAACTCCCGGAGTTCACTCAGACTCACGTCCATCGAGTCTGTGATGCCATCCAGCCATCTCATCTTCTGTCGTCCCCTTCTCCTCCTGCCCCCAATCCCTCCCAGCAACAAAGTCTTTTCCAATGAGTCAACTCTTCACATGACGTGGCCAAAGTACTGGAGTTTCAGCTTTATCATCATTCCTTCCAAAGAAATCCCAGGGTTGATCTCCTTCAGAATGGACTGGTTGGATCTCCTTGCAGTCCAAGAGACTCTCAATAGTCTTCTCCAACACCACAGTTTAAAAGCTTCAATTCTTTGGCGCTCAGCCTTCTTCACAGTCCAACTCTCACATCCATACATGGCTACTGGAAAAACCATAGCCTTGACTAGACAGACCTTAGTCGGCAGAGTAATGTCTCTGCTTTTGAATAGGCTATCTAGGTTGGTCATAACTTTTCTTCCAAGGAGTAAGCGTCTTTTAATTTCAAGGCTGCAGTCACCATCTGCAGTGATTTTGGAGCCCAAAAAAATAAAAGTCTGACACTTTCGATTGTTTCTCCATCTATTTCCCATGGAGTGATAGGACCAGATGCCATGATCTTTGTTTTCTGAATGTTGAGCTTTAAGCCAACTTTTTCACTCTCCTCTTTCACTTTCATCAAGAGGCTTTTTAGCTCCTCTTCACTTTCTGCCATAAGGGTGGTGTCATCTGCATATCTGAGGTGATTGATATTTCTCCCGGCAATCTTGATTCTAGCTTGTGATTCTTCCAGTCCAGCGCTTCTCATGATGTACTCTGCATAGAATTTAAATAAGCACGGTAACAATATACAGCCTTGACGTACTCCTTTTCCTATTTGGAACCAGTCTGTTGTTCCATGTCCAGTTCTAACTGTTGCTTCCTGACCTGCATACAGATTTCTCAAGAGGCAGGTTAGGTGGTCTGGTATTCCCATCTCTTGAAGAATTTTCCACAGTTTATTGTGATCCACACAGTCAAAGACTTTGGCATAGTCAATAAAGCAGAAATAGATGTTTTTCTGGAACTCTCTTGCTTTTTTGATGATCCAGTGGATGTTGGCAATTTGATCTCTGGCTCCTCTGCCTTTTCTAAAACCAGCTTGAACATTAGGAAGTTCAAGACCTTTTAGAACTAACACCCAAAAAAATGTCCTTTTCATTATAGGGGACTGGAATGCAAAAGTAGGAAGTCAAGAAACACCTGGAGTAACAGGCAAATTTGGCCTTGGAATACAGAATGAAGCAGGGCAAAGACTAATAGAGTTTTGCCAACAAAATGCACTGGTCATAGCAAACACCCTCTTCCAACAACACAAGAGAAGACTCTACACATGGACATCACCAGATGGTCAACACCGAAATCAGATTGATTATATTCTCTGCAGTAAAAGATGGAGAAGCTCTATACAGTC
>SJYQ01094254.1:165886-189460 GCA_006410935.1 Redunca redunca | reverse complement strand
ATATCATGTGACATTGCTAAACACAGTTATTTCTTCCAATAGTTTTATGTAGTTTTTTTTAAACAGAAATTTTGTGAATAAATTTAGTTTTATTTAATGTCTGTTTCTTTTCTTGGCATTTTATTCTGACTAAGCTCTTCAGTACATTCAGAAATAAAAGTGGTAAAAACAAATATTTATGCTCTGCTCACAAGCTTGGGAATGAGCCTTCAGATGTCGATATTAAATATGATGCTAATCAGTTTTTGTAGGTGCATTTTATCATGTTAGAGAAATATCTTTCTATTCCTAAACTATTGAGAGTGAATATCACAGAAAGCTATTGACTTCTGTTAAATATTTTATGAATATATTCTAAAAATCATATAGGTTTTCTTTTCTCATCTCTTGACATATAAATTACAGTGACTGATCTTGAATGACAAACCATACTTGCTTTCTGGGGATAAAGCCCTCTTGTTCATAATATATTATACTTTTTACACATAACTATATTCCATTTGGAAATATTTGGCTAGATATTTGCATCTATATTCATGGGTGATACTGGTATTGAAATTTCTCCAATGTCTTTTTCTGGTTTTGCTATCAGGGTAACGCTAGCCTCCTGAAATGACTTTAAAAGTATTCCCTACTCATATTTTGTGGAATATTTTCTATAGAATTTCAATAATTTCTTCCTTAAATGTTTGAGGAAATTCATTTGTTGAAGCCATTTGGACCTAAAACATTTTTTGTGAGAAGGTTTTGATCTAGGAATTCTATGGGTTTAGTAAGACTATTCAGGTTGTATGTACATATGTATGCATGTATGTATGTATGATTGAATGAGCTGTAGTGGTTTGTCTTTTGCCTTAAATTTATTCATTTTGTCCTGATACTGCCAATTCATGATATAAGCAATTTTATGTCCTTTTTGCTTGTATTTACTTGGTGAGTTGAGTAAGACAGTCATTAATTTTATTGAAATATTTTTTTAAAAACCTATTTTTTTACTTTATTATTTCCTTGCCTATGTCATTAATTTCTACACTTCATTATTTTGTATTTTTCTTTGGGTTTTATTTTGTTTTACTAGTTTTCTAACATGAAACTTTGGTCATTGATTTAAAACATCTATTACATAAGTGTTTAATAGTGTTATGGACTACATTGTGTCCCCTTAAATAAATTCACATATTGAACCCCTAACCTCACAATGTGACTGCATTTGGACTCAGGGCCTTTAAAAGTTAAGAGAAAATGAATCGATTAAAATTGATTAAGGTGAGCCCTAAACCAATATGTGCTCCAGAATGATATAAAGTAGGAATGAATATCTTTGCCTTGCTTCCTTCTTAAAAGGAATACTTTCAGTCTTTCATCTCTAAGTATTTTGTTAGCTGGTAGGTCTTTTACAGATGTCATTTATCAGATTAAGAAGTACTCTTCTATTCCATGTTTCCTGAAATTGTGTCATAAAGTGATGCTAAATTTTATCAATTGCTTCTCTTTTTTAGTCTATCTGATCAACTTGCTGAATCACTTTTGCATTTCTTGGATACACCCCATTTAGTGATATATATATAACTTATTTCTTACATTTATGATTATGATTAATATTAATCTATGTCTGTTTTTTCCTTGTGATTTCTACTCTGATTTCAGAACCAGGTAAACTTTCTTTCCTAAAATAGTTAAGATATATTCACTCCTCTTCTATATCACAGAAGAGATTGTGGTGAATTGGCATTATTTCTTCCTTAAATGTTCAGCAGAATTTCCCAGAGAAGCCACATGAATCTGTAGTTTTGTTACAATGATTTAAACTATAAGTTCAACTTTTTAAATAGGTATAAACTATTCAGATTTTCTGTTCTTCTTCAGTGAGCTTTTGGAAGTTGGTATCTTTCAAATAATTTGATCCTTTTATCAAAATTTTCAAATCTGTGGGCAGAGAGTTATTTGCAACGTCTCATTATTTTCTTGTAATTTATCCAGTGGCTCTAGTTTTTCGTTACCTCTTTCCTTTCCTAATGGTTGTAATTTGTGTCTTTTCTCCTTTTTTCATGTTCAGTTAGGCTAGAAGTTCATTAACGCTATTATTAGAATAATAATAATAATAATGCTATTATTCTTTTCAAGGAATTTACTTTTGGTTTCAATAGTTTTGTCTATTGTTTTTCTGTTTTAAATTTTAGTTGTTTTCTATTTTCCATTTAAATTATTTCCTTCCTTCTAGTTCCTTTTAGTATAAATTCCCTTTTGCTTCTTCCCAAGTATTATGTTCTCTCCTAAGTAGTCCATATTCAACCTTTAAGACTTTAACTTTTATGTCTGAGTTCTCTTACCTTTCCCTTCTGTGCTCTGCAGCAGTTGAAGGACCATTTGTGTCCTGGCTCTTCAAAAGAGCCTATCTCCTCTTAGATTGCATTCTATTTCTCTGCAACTTGTTATCAAAAAACTTCAATAAAGTTATGTTTTAGTACTTTTTCTATTTTGTTATTATTATTATGAGAAGGATGTTCATTTCAGTTTTCTATACATTAGACAGAAGCATAACTCTACCTGCCTCTTTCTTACAATTTGCCAACTGTATTACTATACATAATTTTCTTACACTTTCTTGTTTTCCCTTAAGTATGTCTTTTTATAGAGAGTATAAATTGGATTTGTGTATATGTGAGTGTGTGTGAAGAGTCTATGCTTTCTAGTCATGGAACATAAACTTTATGTTTTTCTTGCATTATTACAATCTTATTGTCTGGAATAATTTATTTCCTTTTGAAAAAGAATATTCTTCCTTTGTGGATATAGTAACATTTTAAAAATTGCATTTTTCTCCTTAAAGCAATCAAAATATTTTAGCTAGATCATTTAAACTATTTTTATTACAAATTTAAGCTAATACAAAGTTGAAGCTTTAGATCATATATATTTCAGACATTCCTCAAATTTTTATAATCTGGTGATTTTCTATTTAACTAAATAACATGTATTATCAAATCTTGTGTTTATTGATTTGAGTTTTTAAATACATACAGCAGAACCTACTATAAATCTTTAATCACACTGGGATTTTTTTTTTTTTTTAAGATGTTTGAACTAGGACAAAGACTGGAAGAATACAGAAACTGACACGAGCATGTCAGAAAGGTTCTCACAGAATTTAGCTGCCAATGAAGCTGCAGTATATATATCACCATGATCAGAAAGCTGTGAAATCCACTGTTAGGTACAGAATCATACCATCTCAGATTAGTTTCACCAGCAAAATAGAGGTCTCAATTCTTTCTGTGTCCTTGTATAATTTAGTTCTGAATTAATATTGTGTGGAAATGAATTAACTGGCACATCATAATCATAACCAAAAATCTGGTTTTAGGAGTCTTAGAAATTTAGTTTTTAATTTAATTTTTGTAGCTTCTGTTAATAAACTCCTGTTAAAAGACAACTAGAATAGGTATTTAGGTAAGCCAGTGTCATGGATCTGTCTCAAAAAAATAATTAAGAAATATGCCTTCTGGATAACCAAACCAAAATTTTAGCGAAGTAAAATAGCATATGAATAAACAATATCATTTTCTAACCTCTGTTGATGGTAGGTCTGGCCAGTTGGCTTCATTCTAGCCAAAGACATGTATGAGAAAAATGTTATATATACTTTCAGAATGACTGGTTAAAAGGAATCAATGCATATGGAAGAGCCCCCATGTCTTTGCCCATGTTTCCTCCTTTCATTGGTCGATGATGCAAATAGTTGCTGAGGCTCCAGTGGCCCAGAGATGACCTTGCACACATCTAGGAAGACAAAGCAGAAAGAACTTAATATGATCTTCAGTGAAACCATGAAGCTTTCATGCCAAGTCCTTGACTTCTTACTTCTGGACTTCATTTTAAAGAGAAACAGTTTCATCTTATTTTAGTCACCTTAATTTGGGGATCTTCATTAATATAAGTCCATATTAATTCCTTAGTAAGAAGCCATCTTGATCCAATCTTTATAACATTTTTGATGAGATAAAGATATTGTAAATGTCTCCCTATTTCCATCACTCCAAATTAGGGAGAAATCATAGGATTTTGAGTGAATTTTGTCCTCTTTCTAAAAAACCTGTTTGTCAGTAGAGGCAAATTTGTCAAGTTAGTCTTCGATACCATTGTTAATTGGTTGGATCTATACTTAAAAGAATTCTTTCTGACTAGTTTCCAGGACTAATGTAAAAATTTCCATTTAAGAAAATGTTATCTTAGTGAACTTTTAGTAGGATTGCTACCTTACTCTGAATTCCCCAATATGCTATGTATACATTCATATGTGAATGTATTTGACATATATATGATATGCATGTATATCATAAATACTTAGAATGACTTTAATTTAATAAACTTTTATTGAGCCTACATTATATGGTAAGTATAGCAGATTCAAATATAAATATCTTTAAAGATCATAAATAGGCTCTATCTAACTCAGTGTAGCAAAATGTAGGGTGAACAGAAGAACTTGAAAATACAGTGGGGAAACATGCTAAAACAGAGAAATACAAATTGCACCTAACAGAATTTACTTCTAGAATGATGACTACCCTTCCAACATAAAATGAAAATAACAGAGATTGTTCTCTAAATGCAGAGCAAAGAGAAAATCCTATCCACGAAACAAAGTTTTCATTATGGTTCTTTGAGTTTTGCCTCTGACTCAGATGAGTCAAAACAAATTAAACGCTGAAGTGGAGTTAATTCAAATAAATTAAAATTTAGAATTTGCACTTGGTTAGCTTCATTGCAATTGTAGTTACTTTTGAAATCAATAGGCAGTGAATTTTCATTTATAACCTGAACAGTATTATTTCCTAATATGTGTGGAATATAATACAAAACATGAATAAAATCTGACCTTAATTCCATTGCTGATTAGCCTCCAGGAACATTCTGGAATATTATGATAATATGTTCTATCTTTATATATTGATACATTCTGAAGTAAAAAGTATTTCTTTTCTCTAATTGTATATTTTGTCCTGATTTTAAGCAGAAGCATGTTCTCTTGTATATGCACACATTAATCCATCACATGACAAAAAGAATTCCAAATTTTGAAATCTATTTACAAGCTAGAATTTCTGCTCTACTGCTAATTGTGTGAACTAAAAGGATTAATCTAACTTCTTCAAGTATGTTTTTTATCTGTAAATGTGAATGATAGTACTTGTGCTACTTTAGTCTCCTAGATATTGTGTAAATAAAGCTTGGAGTCGTGCAAGAGACCTTTACTAGAAATCAGAACAGAGCACTGATATTTCATTCCTAGCTCTATCACTGAAGCCCTCTACAACTTTAATACATGATTTTCCTGACATATTCCTGTTTGCTAACCTGTAAATGGGGGGTTGGAGGCTGAACCAGATACATCTTAAGTTCTTTTTTGTTAATTTGATTTAAAGTAATCCAAACTTACAGAAAAGTTGCAGAATAGTAAAACATATACACGTACACACACAAAATCTCTCATATTTCCTATACCCCATATATCCTTTACCCAGATTTCTAACACTTTGCACAATTCTTTTATCATTCTCCTTCGCATACATATGAGTGTGTATATATGTATACATAATTTACCTTAATATAAAATATAATTATTTTATGCACAACTTGATAAGTGTTACATATGTAATTATCACTTACCCATTTATACTTCATTGCATACATCCTAAGGAATAAAATGTATTCTAATATCACTAAAATCTTTAGATTTTAATTATTTTTAACTATAAATAATAACATGTGAACTCATATTGTAAAATACAAAGCACTACTATAATTGTAAATAGTTTTTCTGAAGGAACTAGTCCAATATTATTTTATAAAAGTTTATTTCAGAGAAAATTATAGTTTATTTTTGTCAATTTGGAAATATCATACCTAGGAATATCCCTACATGAAAATCTAATGAGTTCCAATTCTTATTTTTACAAGTGATAGAATTAGATATACAATCTTCTGGAAATCAAAAGAGAAAAGAATTTAGACTACTGAAGATGGAACATATTTCATACATCAAACTGTCAGTGAGGCTTACATTGATCGAATGAAAAAGTATTTTAATCACATTGTGTAAATGACCTATTAAAAGATGATCAGTCCTGAGAATGAAATGATAAATTCTTTCTGCCCTTATGGCATCATGTTTTTAATGCATATTTTTTCACTTCAATACATTTAATGTGTAGGATATATTTTAATGAGGCCTCCTTTTAAATAGAATATCACCAATAACAAATCATATTCATTTCTAGACAAGGCTTGAATAATATAAAAATTTAGCTAGTAGAGAGAAAGATCTGTGCACACTACTACTTCCCACCCACCAATGAGAAAACACATCACCTTATTTGGGATGATGGGTCAATTTTTGCTTGAATTGTCACATGTAAGGCAGGGCTAGATTAAACCATAGCTTCAGTGACTAATGAGTTTTTCTCAAGAAACTGCTATTCAGCCATCATGCTCCGATTTTTAAAGAACACACCGAGCAAATTCATTTGAGCTCGAACAATCACTGAATCAACTCTTTGGAGAGAATTATTCTGACAGAGAAAGGAAATGTTCCCATTACCTCTTCACTGCTGACTAGATGCCAAGTTTTATTGTGACTATTGTTTCCTTGCCAGTTACCATTGTGAATGATAGCATGGATTGCTAAGGTTCCACAAAGAAAGGCTTTTTTCTTTTTAAAACAAACCTTAATTTCCAAAGAAATGCTATACACACAATTTAGTACTTTAAAGCTTTCAAGTATTTTGACCTTTAAGATTTCCTGAAGCATTCATGCAAAGCTCTTTTACTAAAGACTTTTTTAAAGTCTCTGGCTGATTTAATAGTTTATTTAAAAAATACATTGCAGAAATTTTGTTCTTAACTATACAAACACATTAATGTTTGCTCATACCCAAGGCCCATCCTAAATATAACAATGGGGATGATGATAATAGTAATAAGTTATAAACATGATGAGAAATTCTGCAGATGCTATGCTAGTTTAATGCACCTAATAACCTGTCAAAGGTATAATTTTATAGATATCCTTCAGATTATTTAATTATGTGACAGGATTCTAGTGTTTGTTTCAAAACAAACACAAATATATGGCTTGATCATGTTCCTTCCCTGCTACCTGCTATAAGGAAAAGATGTTAACAGAGATTTTGTGTTAGATAATATGTGGACAACAATAGAGACTTCAAGGTAACTCCCTTCTCCCACAGAACTAGAACTTCTGTTTTTAATATAAGTAACTAGTAATCCAGAATAAAGGCTGCAATTCTTAGGCAACTTCCAAAGAGTGTAGCTATATAACAAATCTCTGACATAAAAGGTGAGAGTGAATAATATATGCAATTTGGAGAATGTATCCTTGAAAGGAAAAGTGTGTCCTTTTTCCTTCCTACGTCTAAATGCTCTGGGAACATCAACATCTTAACTGAAGTACAATTTGGGACTTGAAGCCATGGGCTATAATATAAAAAATTATAGAGCAGAAAGTTGAAAACAACCCCGTCTTAAATATAAAATCCTAAGCTGTTTCCATCTTGAGGTTAACTTTTCTCCCATGTGAAAAAGGAATAAACTCATATGTAGCTTAACCAATTTAATTTTTATTTTATAAATGTTTTGAGATAATTATAGATTTACATACAGTTGTACAAATTATAGGGAAATCTCTTTAGCCCTTCAGCCATTTTCCCTCAATGGTGATATAATCAGAAAATTGCAATTTTATTAAAGGTCTCTGCTACAGACTTATTTAATGTTTTAATGGGTCTCTGTTACAAACTTAAGCCAATCATATCTCCTGCTATATTTCATGCTACAAATTACTTAGAAATAGATACTAGAATAAATACTTTTAAGTCCTTTAAAAATCATAATTGCTCCTGCATAAAATTAAAGAATTATCAGAGATTAAAAATGAAGAGTGTATACAAAATGAGAGCATTAGATTCTCAAGAAAGGGTGAACTAAAGCAAAATTAATTAATGCTGAAAGGATGGCCAGGACAGGAATAAATATTCTCAAGCAATATTCTCAGGGAATTTTTCACAATTAACTGCCCTACTTACCCACAGTCTGCAGGGCAGGGTCACATTTTTACTATCGAATCCCTTAAGATCTCAATGTATAAAAACATTAACATAAAAAACAAATAGATAATTGGTCTAGGCTGGTGACAGTTCTCAGTTTTATGGAATAATCAAATGTATAGCCTTTAAAAAGGGACATGTCCTTAAACCAAGTCTGCACAAAACACTTATTAAACAAGAGCTCAAAAAAAAAAAAAAAAAAAACACAAGAGCTCACAATCTGAAAGTACCAAGTGCCTAGGGAACTAATCAACCCTGAAAAGAATAGGAAAGCAAGATTTTGTTCTGTATAAACTTCCAAGGACTGACCTCACAAATTACTATGAAGTTGATGGCTTAAAGCAAAAGAAATTAATTCTCACAAGGCCAGACATATGAAGTCTAAGGGCTAGGAGGACTGAACTCCCTTCAGAGGCTCTGAAGAAGACGGTGTTCTTGCTTTTTCAGCTACTGGTGGCTGTGGGCACTTCTAGTATTTGCCTGCATTGCTCTACTCTCTGCCTCTGTCATCCTCAGATATGCAGATGACACCACCCTTATGGCAGAAAGTGAAATGGAACTAAAAAGCCTCTTGATGAAAGTGAAAGAGGAGAGTGAAAAAGTTGACTTAAAGCTCAACATTCAGAAAACTAAGATCATGGCATCTGGTCCCATCACTTCATGGGAAATAGATGGAGAAACAATGGAAAGAGCGTCAGACTTTATTTTGGGGGGCTCCAAAATCACTGCAGATGGTGATTGCAGCCATGAAATTAAAAGACGCTTACTCCTTGGAAGAGAAGTTATGACAAACCTAGATAGCATATTCAAAAGCAGAGACATTACTTTGCCAACAAAGGTCCGTTTAGTCAAGGCTATGGTTTTTCCAGTAGTCGTGTATGGATGTGAGAGTTGGACTGTGAAGAAAGCTGAGTGCTGAAGAATTGATACTTTTGAACTGTGGTGTTGGAGAAGACTCTTGAGAGTCCCTTGGACTGCAAGGAGATCCAACCAGTCCATTCTAAAGGAGATCAGCCCTGGGTGTTCCTTGGAAGGAATGTTGCTAAAGCTGAAACTCCAGCACGTTGGCCACCTCACGTGAAGAGTTGACTCACTGGAAAAGATTCTGATGCTGGGAAGGATTGAGGGCAGGAGGAAAAGGGGACGACAGGGAATGAGATGGCTGGATGGCATCACCGACTCGATGGGCGTGAGTCTGAGTGAACTCCGGGAGTTGGTGATGGACAGGGAGGCCTGGAGTGCTGCGATTCATGGGGCAAAGAGTCGGACACGACTGAGCGACTGAACTGAACTGAACTGACTGATACCTTAATTATTTATACTTACTATTTTTATTACTTACATTGATTATTTTTTCCAATATTTATCCTTAAACTCCTTCCTTTATTAGACGGAAAGTATAAGATTTCTCAGACTCTCTCTCAGAGTTACAGATGTATTTTTGAGCTCACGAATCAATGGACACATGCATATAACCTCATTAAATGGAGTAAAAGATGGAAAGGGAGACTCTTTCCTGGTTCTAGCAGCACAGCTTGAACCAGAAGTTTCAGCAGTGGTTTCCTGACTTCTGCACACACCTAAGGTATGATCCCCAAACCAAAAGTTGGGATGGCAATTTCTAGAATCCAACAAAGGCAAAACACACACACTATTTTTTGTTATGACTCCTTTGCGGGTTGGCCACAGTATATTTTATGTTGTCTGCATCCTGGAGTCCAATCTGAAAGATTAGGACCTTGCTGCAAATTGCTGGTCTTGTGGCAGCAGCAGACCTGCCAGTGAACCACACAAAGGCTTGAACACTGTCAGTTTGCACACACCAGTTCTACTCACATTCCACTTGTCACAGTTAAGTCTTACAGCCAAGTTGTTAAGTCAATCAGACAGAGATGTGCTAATTTGCTATAGGAGGAGAGCACAGAAAATATTTTAAAAACAAAAATACCATCTACCAGTATCTAGAACTTATTTTGGCATGTTAATTTTCTGCTTCTTGGCTTGATATTATAAGTGGCCCCTGTGCCATGCTGGGATCTGATACTAAATTTAGCTCTGAAGGAAATTAGATAGTAGTGATAGAGCAAAAAGTAATTGTTATTCTCTTCCAAGGTGACCTGTGAGGTCATGTTATCTCTCCAACAAAGTAGGCGCCTATTCAAAGATGAAGGGGAGGTTTTGGCTTGCCTGGGAGGCTCTTTTCAGCTTGGGCATTTAGCATGCTTACACTTACAAAATCATTCAAATATCAAATTTTATTTTTGGAGAAGGAGGAGAGGGGGATCTTTTTTTTTCCTTTCCCATAATCAGTGTTCATATAAGGGACCTAGGGAATCTGTAGGCTTTAGTCTATTTTGCAAGATATCATCTCACAGGATCAGAATTTATTTGATCGTTGTTTATTTTAGCCCTCAAGCTAAATAAGGAAAGACATTAATTTACAAGGATTACAGATATTTTTGTTTCTATGATTGGTCCTTAAGTTAAGAATGTAAAGCCCTGATTCTGTTATTCTTATTTTTCTGTTATTCAGTATTATTAGAAACAGCCCATCTCACAGGCTGTGGTTGTTATAGTATACTACAGAAGCTATCGCTTAATCTGATATAATTGTACTTTCATCAACAAAACCTTTAGTAATATTTTTCACATTGGGAACCATGCTATGAAGATACCATTCTGTAGTAGAAGAGATATTTTCTCCTTCTAAACCAGCAATGGCAGGGAACTATTCAATTTTCATCCTTAAGAATCTGTTGCCTGCAACTATTTTTGGTGCCAAATACTTTATCAATAGAGAGTTGGCTTCATTCAGATAAATTAGGAGTTTGGGGTTAGCATATGTGCATTATTATATATAAAAGAGGTAAACAAGAACCTACTGCAAAGCAAAGGGAACTAAGTTCAATAGCTAATGGGAACGAATGTGAAAAACTGAATCACTTTGCTGTATACTTGAAACTAACTCAGCATTGCAAATTAACTATAATAAAAAATGGTTGAAAATAAGGACTCAGTTTCAGATAATAAATCCCCTAGCAATTTTAAGCAAAGAATATTTGATATGGATGAATGAGTATTTCTAAAATTATTGGAAGGCCTTAGAGGAACAAGTTCCAGGCTGGGCCTTCAAAATGGCTCCTAGATTAGCACTTCAGAATTGGATCACTAAGAGAAATTTTGGCTTTGCTGAATTCTGGAAATTGCCATCTACTCTTTAGGTTCCAGGATTACAATACCTTAGCTGCATGCAAGAATCAGGAAACTACAATTGGAAGTGTTGGTTCAAGCTACAACAAACAGTGGAGTACAGTAACTTAAAAGTATTAGCCAAAAATAAGAGAACAGCATGTTCCATTAAATGGTTTTAAGTTAAGTCACTTCAGTCGTGTCCAACTCTGTGCAACCCCAGAGATGGCAGCCCACCGGGCTCCCCCATCCCTGGGATTCTCCAGGCAAGAACACTGGAGTGGGTTGCCATTTCCTTCTCCAGTGCATGAAAGTGAAAAGTGAAAGTGAAGTCAGTCAGGCGTGTCTGACTCTTAGCGACCCCATGGACTGCAGCCCACCAGGTTCCTCCATCCATGGGATTTTCCAGGCAAGTGTACTAGAGTGGGGTGCCATTGCCTTCTCCGATTAAATGGTTTCTCTATGCGCAAAAGACCCTTAACTTTAGGGTTCAAAACTGATAAAACAGTTAATCATTTTAAGTTGCAAGGATTATTTGTTCACTTTTTTATATTTGAAAATCCTAACCAATTCACAGATCACCGAGGAAAATGTCAGCATGTTTCCAGTAATGTCACACAGTACCATCATGTGTGTAATAATATCTTAAAATTGTTTCCTAATAACTTGAGTTTAAAAAGCTAAAAATGCTCTCCTTATAGGAAACAAGTCAAATAGAATAGCTGATGCAGGATTCTTGAAGTAAACAGAACAGGATTTTAAACTTTTAGAATCATGCTCATCTGTATGCTACTGAACATAAACTCAGAAAATATATAAGCTTTGTAAGTTCTACTTTTGAATGTTTTACTGTGTCCTTCAAGAGTATAATATAACTATTTCAGAAAGATGTAGAAGTGAAAAATAGACTGAGTTTAAGTAGGCCCCTAGAGTTATCCTTGTTTTGCCCTTTTCTTTTGATCATTAATAACCCGTTTCTTATTGAAAATAAGCTTTTTTTCTTTCTGAATGAGTCTCCTAAGTATCTTGAAAAAGTTATTTCTTAACTCTGACATCCTAATGCGATATCTCTAAGCTCCACCCTTGAACTGTTCATTTTCAAGGATATAGCAACATAATCCTTGTGATAGGGGCTGACTTTATGGAGAATAGCATGACTGAGACCCTAGAAGAGTCTCCCATCTCCACATCTTTCCTCATGCTAGAAATTCTACATGTAATTTCATTTATTTAATCACTGCCTTTTCTCTTCAATGTATCTTTTTAAATGCAAATTGTTTTATAAAAATAATGAGTACCAAAAACCCTAGTGCAAATATGTTCATTTGTCATTTTCTTTCGGTGACCAGAAATGAAAAACATTTTAGTATCAAGACAGAAACTAAAAATGGAGACAAGAATTTCTAAAGTAGGTGCTGGGTACCAAAGAAGATTGCAAGACTGTAAGGTTTGATCAGTTTTGTTTTGTTTTGTTTTGTTTTGTTTTAAGCTAGAATACACTGCTTATAATTATTCCAATTCTGTTCAAAACTTACCCTTAATTAAGAGAGTAAATTGTACTTTTTTTTTTTAACCAATGTTCTCTTTCATAGTATTGCTAACATTTAGTGGCCAAACACTAGAAGATACCATAATAAACTGGTATCCACTCATGGGTGAACAGAAATAGGCACTCCACCTGATGGGACTATGGAATGTGTAAACATGGGTATCAGCACTGCTGCTGTCTTAAATGACTGAGTATTGATATTAGGTGCTCCACATCTGTGAATAACAGCCTTTGCCAATGAGTGCAGCTGAGGGCCAATCCTTCTCTTCTAAGAATTTCCAAATGTAACAGGAATAGACTTTTCAAATTAAGAAGATAAAAACAGATATATTACCTGTACCTTTTTTTTGATATTTGCTCAAAACCACCAAAGTGAACAAAAATCAGAAACACAACACAAACTCTACCTAAATTTTAGAAAGAAAGATCTAATTATTATAACCAAAATATCTGAAGATAGAACAGGGATGAAATAAAAGCAGATGATTTATCTAAGAGAGAAAGGTCCATGTTTAAGGGTAATGAGTCATAGTGAGGGAAAGATACTTCTAAGAAGCAAATGTATTGATCAGTTCTACAGATATTCAAAAGACAAAAGAATTCAAGTAACAAATTAACATAAAAGCAAGCAGACGGTAGGGGGCCTCAAAGTAGGGAATTTTTCAAGAGAAGTATGACCCCAAGATCCATGTTTTGCTCCTCATTTTGGAAAACAAAGGTTTATCCTCTGTTGTGTTCTTATACCAACTATGTCATCCTCTGGTGAGAATTTTCTAATAACTTCCCTTCACATTTCCTATGTTCTATCTTTGCATTTGAAAAATAGAACCAAAATGTTTTACTTTATTTCAAGGTCTTTAAGATGCTTAATTTTAAGTGGCGGTAATAAAATTTGAAAACTTGAAATCAAAATTTTTTTCTGAATCTTGAATGGGAGAATAGCCAACTGCTGACAAGTATGGTTTCATATAGCATTCAATCTACGTTCATTAGTTGTGTGTCATTGGTTGAGTTACTGAACCTCTCTGTAACTTAGTTTCCTATCTGTTAAAAGGATGATCATAATCCTTTCCTTAAAAAGATGATCATAATACATTTCTCATGAGTCTTTTAAAAATGTTAAATATGTAAAGCATTTGAAACACTGGCCAGCACATAGAATGCTCTATTGGGATTCCCTATATTATGTTTAAGTTCTATTTTGATGACTACCTCCTAAGAGCCTCTGCAAGTTAAAGACTAGAAAAATAACAAAGTTTTTTTTGAAATTATTATTACAGTAGTAAACTGTTAGGAAGGAAGGTATTGCTAGTTGCTCACCCAAGATCAATTCTGTACTTCTCCTTACCAACAGAAGCTGATGTTATCCAGTGCAACAAAATAACTAAATAATAAATTATATTTCACAGTCTTATTTGCATCCAGTGAAGTATAGTAGGAGTCATCAGATAGGAGATATGAAAATTTTTTTAAAGTGGGACTTTTCCCTTTTAGCTTTCCTGGATTCCTTATTCTACCTTCTTGGAATATAAACATACTGTCTGGAAGTACAATTGTCCTCATGTAGCCCGAGACAACTTCAAAGATGGAAAACATGTGCTAGCGAAGGAAGAAGAGAAAAAGATAAAAATACAGTATTTCCTAATATTAGTGAGGCAGCCATTCCACCCTTATTTTCCCAATTTCCATGAGACAAAATTAAGTTTCAATCAATTAAAGCCTCTTTAATCTGGATTTTGCATTCTATGCTGCTAAATTCAATCCCAACCACAGAGGTCTATGGTGATTTCATTTGCAACATAGTAAGAATACTCTTAGAAAGATTGGTCATTGAGTAAAAAACAAAAGTCAAGTCTTTAAAATAACATATATTCAGAATTTACTGCGCAGAGAAGGCGATGGCACCCCACTCCAGTACTCTCGCCTGGAAAACCCCATGGACAGAGGTGCCTGTGCAGTGCATGGGGTCGCTAAGAGTCGGACACGTCTGAGCGACGTCACTTTCACTTTTCACTTTCATGCACTGGAGAAGGAAATGGCAACCCACTCCAGTGTTCTTGCCTGGAGAATCCCAGGGACAGCAGAGCCTGGTGAGCTGCCGTCTATGGGATCGCAGAGTCAGACATGACTAAAGCGACTTAGCAGCAGCAGCAGCAGAATTTACCACAAAGCCTACATTTTCCAGCCAGTTTATTTAGTTTTTGGATAAAAAATTTCTCTCTGTTTGTATTATATTTCTCCTCTGTATCATCAGTCTCTTTTGTATACTTCTTATGAAGCCAACAAAATTTAAGTGTTTTCTTTTACTATTGGATTTTCCAGCATTATGAGCCTTAAGCTTTGATCAAAATTTTTGTTAACATAGCATGTCTCAGACTCCTGTGCAGTAAGGAACAGTGGACCTTTACTGTGATCATTATGATCATAGTCAATAAAAATACCCCTGTGTATGTGTTTGTTGGCAATGCCTGAGTATGTGGGTTTAAAGATTAGGGGAGAGGAGAAACTGCAATTTTTCTTATTTGTCAATTTCAAGATTCTCATTTCAAGGACTTATTGAGGTTTTGGATATGTTATATAGTTATGTCTTTATATTTAACACTGTCTTGGCTTCCAGTAACTTCACAGATTTTTATCAATCTTGCACCGCACTGAGATCTAGAATAGAATCCCTTAAATATTTAACAAAGGTAAACATTTTTAACATAGACTTAGTTCAGAAGATTTTTTTTCACTCTGTTTATAGCCTCACATACTTCTGTATTGTTCTAGATATCCATCTGATATTATTAGAAAGCAGAGAAGATGAGGGGTGATTGGAGGAGCCTTTACAAAGAGAAGCAGAATACAGCTATTTGCTATTGGAAATTGACTATTCATAAGGTATGTCTCTGATCACCTCTTTATGAACCTTTGTATTCCAAAACCAACCACCAACACCCAGAGATCTAGACTTTACTGAACTTCTTACCATTTGGGATCCTTTGTCATGTCTGCAAGAATGAACAAAATCATTTAGCTCCTATACAATAACTACACTAAAGGAGAATAATGAGTGATCATGAGCATCGCAGGGTATCTCTATTAAAGAAAGAGGGAAATTCAGAATTTCTTTCTTCTGGAATACAAGCCTCTCTCTGTTTTGTAATACCTGCCTACCATTTTCACAGATGTACTCTTCACAAAATGAAATACCAGAGGAGAAAGGTGGTATACTGCCATATCTTTAAATGCAAGTTATTTCAAGTCACTTTTATTTCCAGTCTGTTCTAGCTTCATTTTGACAGTGTTACCTCCTGTTAGAGAATGGGAAGAGGGGAATCAGCTCATCACCAAGTGTCTATTCCCTGGATTGGAAAAGGCAAGAGAGGCTTGTGTGAATAGCAGTGCTGGTAGCACAGTGATTCCTAAGGGCACAAATGTGCCAAATATGTGGAAGGAAGCTCCACATTTGAGGCTGCAGAGTGGGTATTCAGGATAATGGAAGAGGAGCCAGGGGCAAAAGTCTTCAGGACATGTTTTGTCAAACTGCCATGTTATAACAGTAACCTTAATTATGGCTACATTGTACATATATATGTTGACAGTTAGCCATCAAAGATTTTTATGTATGATTCAGATGTGAACCTTCTGACAAGAATGCTAAAAATGTCCTCAGTGATCCTGGCTCAATGGTTCCTTGGTTATCCATGAGCAGTAAGTAGTCAATGGCATCTCTTCCCTTACAGGACAATTCAACTGCACAAAGCAAACCGGGTGGGAAAGATGGTTAGTTAGCAAATCATAACTCTTTCAAATCTTCTACCTGGCGTTGCTACATTTAGAAAACAAAATACAGGAATTAAAATTAAATTTGAGTTTTAGATAAACAACAAATATATATAAATTAGTATAAGCATTTCCTATGCAATATTTAGGACATACTGAAAAAGATATCTGTTGCTTATTTAAAATTCCAACTTACACAGGTAGGTATCCTGTATTTTATTTGATAAGTCTACTGCTACCTTATAATGGTGCATTTAAAATGTTCTTCTCTTATTTCACCTACATGTGGAACTGAAACAAGACCATTTTTAATAGTCCTAACCCAGCACAACAAACACTTTGTTTATACCATCACTTTCCTCATTAGAATGGAAAATAGAGACATCTTTTATTTATCATAACATAGTAGATAAGATATATACCCATCATTAGGTAGCATGTTTTTAATTTTATTTTTTATACCACCTTTTCATGAAACAATCTTCATATTTCACTAAGCCATAAAACATCAAAATAAGTCTTTTAAAAATATATGAAACAATAAAACAATATTATTCAACATTCCAGTATTTACATCACAAATTACTCNTAGATACACCTTAACTAACCACTTTAAATTCCTATACTTTCCATATATTTTAAATTGGAATAAGTGTTTTAAAATGAGTTCTATGTTTCTTTAACTTCTAAAATGAAACACCCAGAATGTACATTTCTCTCTTTGAAACTCTGGAACATAATTGGAGTGCCAATTATACTCATATGCATAAAAGAAACAAGAATCTAAAGAAATATTATCCAGTAGAACTTTCTTCAATGACAGAAATATTCAGTATCTGTCCTGTCCCAAATCTTACATACAAGCCCATGTAGCTTTTGTGCACTTGAAATGTGACTAGTGCCACTGAGTGTTCTAAATTTTAAATTTAATTTTAATTAAATATAAACAACTGTACACTGATGTTTAAATTTAAATATGCTGATTGTATGTTTTGCTACACTTGATCCATCATTTTCTTTGTTTGCCTAAGATGGAAAAGTATGAGACTTCATAAAAATTGCAATAAATCAGTGAGCTCTAACAACAACAACAAAAAAAACTTAAGAAAAATAATACATTAATTAAATTTCTTTTAGACAAACTATTTTTTCAATAAGGTTGTTATTGTTTAGTTGCTAAGTCACAACCGATTTTTTGCAACCCCATGGACTGTAGCCCACCAGACTCTTCTGTCCATGGGATTTTCCAGGCAAGAATACTGGAGTGGGTTGCCATTTCCTTCTTCAGGAGAGCTTCCAGATCAGGACTGAACTCGCATATCCTGCACTGGCAGGGGGATTCTTCTTCACTGAGCTACCAGGGAAGCTCTTTCAATATGGTATCCCTTAATGTTTTTATACCTGTTGTAGTTCAGAAAGAAAAGTACCATGGTCATCCTAACAATGACAAAAACAAATCTTTTGATTCTGCCTACACTCTGAGAACTCTAAATAGGATATACCATGCTGCTCCTGCTGCTAAGTCTCTTCAGTCGTGTCCGACTCTGTGCAACCCCATAGACGGCAGCCCACCAGGCTCCCCCATCCCTAGGATTCTCCAGGCAAGAACACTGGAGTGGGTTGCCATTTCCTTCTCCAAGGCATGAAAGTGGAAAGTGAAAATTGAAAGTGAAATTGCTGAGTCCTGTCAGACTCTTAGCGACTCCATGGACTGCAGCCCACCAGGCTCCTCTGTCCATGGGATTTTCCAGGCAAGAGTGCTGGAGTGGGGTGCCATTGCCTTCTCTAGGGATATGCCATAGAGACCTGTAAAGATCAAGAAATCCTTGATTAAGCGATAATCTTATTTGGAATAAGATTAAATCTTTTAAATCATATTGAAAAGTTTAACTTAGTTTCTATTGGCTTGTGTAGTCCCATGGACGGAGGAGCCTGGTGGGCTACAGTCCATCAGGTCACAAAGAGTCAGACACGAGTGAGCGACTTCCCTTTCACTTTTCACTTTCATGCATTGGAGAAGGAAATGGCAACCCACTCCAGTGCTCTTGCCTGGAAAATCCCATGGACAGAGGAGCCTGGTAGGCTGCAGTCTATGGGGTCTCTAGGAGTCGGACACGACTGAGCGACTTCACTTTCACTTTTCACTTTCATGCATTGGAGAAGGAAATGGCAACCCACTCCAGTGCTCTTGCCTGGAAAATCCCATGGACAGAGGAGCCTGGTAGGCTGCAGTCCATGGGGTCTCTAGGAGTCGGACACGACTGAGCGACTTCACTTTCACTTTTCACTGTCATGCACTGGAGAAGGAAATGGCAACCCACTCCAGTGTTCTTGCCTGGAGAATCCCAGGGACGGGGGAGCCTGGTGGGCTGCCGTCTATGGGGTCACACAGAGTCGGACACGACTGAAGCGACTTAGCAGCAGCAGTGACCTAAAATTCAAGGAAGACATCAAGTTGTATTCAACTGTCTGTCGAGAACTGCGAGTCAACGTGAAGCTTATTTTCTCCATGTTTGGTGTGTCTCTATAGCTCATGGTAACCAGGAAATGTGACTGAACCTGTTCTCTCTAAGGAATTCCTAAAGTAACCAAGAAAATTTTGGCCCTAAAACTTTGCCCTTATCCTTGTTCTGCTGACAATTTACACTAAAAACAAATTCATACTAAAAAAGAGGTGAAGGGAGAAGAAAGTCCTCAAACAATTGTATACCAAGATTTGCCTTTACATGAAAAATTATGGACAAAAGACAGAGGAGTTCCATGGCTGCTAGTTCTTGCTCAACAAAATTCTCCAAGTATTGCTTTTAAATTGTTTGGCCTGGAGAGTTATGGAAGCAGCAGAATTTTCTATTAATAGAGTAGTTTTTCACCACTTAGTGTATATAATCACTACCAAGGAAGTTTGATAAGCATACCCAGGCCTATTTAGAAGGCATGTAGTGAGAGCTAAAACATGTTATTTTAACAAATAATATGTTGACTGAATTTAGATTGTGCTTAGAAATTCTACTTGGGTATAAAATTTCACATTACTGGTAAGTAGCCAAAAATCGTTACAAGTTCCAGGGCTGAGGAAAACCTACCCTCACCATGCTTTGACCATTCCTAGTGGTAAATGAACAGTAGGAAACAGCTATTAAGTTGTGGTAATGTATATTCTTTTATACATTGTTGGATTCAATTTACTTATATTTTCTTCAAGATTTTGAATCTATGTTCATAAGAGATATTGGTGTGTAGTTTCTGCATTTTGTAATAGATTTGTCTGGTTTGGTATGGAGATAAAACTGGTCTCAAAGAATGAGGCCATACCCAGATCAAAATGCAAGAAATAAAACTTTGTTTGCAAATGAGGTAGAAAAACCAAAAGAATCAATAAAATTTCCTGAAACTAATGAACAATTACAGGTCATTGCAGAATACAAGGTTGCAAAATACAGGCTAATATACAAAAATCAACTGCTTTCCTACATACCAGCAATGAACAAGTAAGAGTTCAAATTAAAAATGCAATACCATTTATATTAGCACTCCTAAAATTTAATACTTAGGTATAAATCTAACAAAATAGATATAAGATTTCTTTGAGGAAAGTCGTGAAACTGCTAATGAAATCAAAGAACTAAATAAATGGAGAAATATTCAGTGTTCATTGATAAAAAAGATTCAATATTCAGCTCTTCCCAACTTGATCTATAGATACAGTGCAATTCCAAAGAAAATTTCAGCAAATAGATACTGACAAACTGACTCTAACATTTATATGAGAAAACCAAAGGCCCAGAAGAGCTAATACAACACTGAACAAAAAGAACAAAGTTGGAGGACTGTTTACATGACTTCTCAAGGCTTATCATAAAGATAGTTATCAAGACAATCTGGTTTTGACAAAAGAATAGACAATAGTTTAATTAAACAAAATAGAGAGCTCAGAAATAGATCACATAAATATATCAACTGATCTTTGAAGAGGGAGCAAAGGCAATACTTTGTAGTAAAGTACTTGCTCCAAAAAATGGAGCAAAGGTGGCCTTTACAAGACATTATGCTAAAACAACTAAACAACCACATGCAAAAAAAAATGAGTGTAGACACAGAACTTACACCCTTCATGAAATTAACCCCAAATGGAAAATAGACCTAAATATAAAATCCAAACTTATAAAACTCTGAGGCAACAAAAGTACAGAATATCAAGATGACCTTGGGTATGAATATGACTTTTTCAGTTCAGTTCAGTTCAGTTCAGTCGCTCAGTCGTGTCTGACTCTTTGCGACCCCATGAATCCCAGCATGCCAGGCCTCCCTGTCCATCACCGACTCCTGGAGTTCACTCAGACTCACGTCCATCGAGCCTGTGATGCCATCCAGCCATCTCATCCTCTGTCGTCCCCTTCTCCTCCTGCCCCCAATCCCTCCCAGCATCAGAGTCTTTTCTAATGAGTCAACTCTTCGCATGAGGTGACCAAAGTACTGGAGTTTCAGCTTTGGCATCAGTCCTTCCAAAGAAATCCCAGGGTTGGTCTCCTTCAGAATGGACTGGTTGGATCTCCTTGCAGTCCAAGGGACTCTCAAGAGTCTTCTCCAACACCACAGTTCAAAAGCATCAATTCTTCGGCGCTCAGCCTTCTTCACAGTCCAACTCTCACATCCATACATGACCACAGGAAAAACCATAGCCTTGACTAGATGGAACTTAGTCGGCAAAGTAATGTCTCTGCTTTTGAATATGCTATCTAGGTTGGTCATAACTTTCCTTCCAAGGAGTAAGCGTCTTTTAATTTCAACACCAAAAACAAGATCCATAAAAGAAACAACTTCCTTAAAATTAAAACTTCTTTGCAAAAGACAATGTTAAGAGAATAAGAGGACAACCCATAGACTTGGATAAAATCTTTGTAAAAGGCACAAATAATAAAGGTGTGTTACCCAAAGCAGACCAAGAACTTTTAAAATTTAATCATAAAGAATTAAGCATCACCACTGAAAAATGGGCCAAAGACCTCAACAGAAATTTCACTACAGAAACTAAACACATAGCAAAAACAAAGAACACATGAAAAGATATTTTACATCATATGCCATCAGGGAAATGGAGACTAAAATAGCAATGAGATACCACTACGTGCCTAATAGGATGGCCAATATCCAGCACACTACCACCAGAAAATGCTGGAGAGGATGTGGAGCAACATGAGTTGCTGATTCATTGCTGGTGAAAATGCATAGTTGTGCAGCCACTTTGGAGAACAGTTTGGCAATTTCTTACAAAACTAAGAAAACTCTTACCTTATGAACTAGCAATCACACTCCTTGGAGATAAAACTTATGGCTACACAAACTATTCCACACACGTTTGTAGCAGCCTTATTCATATTCTCAAAGTATAAATGCAACCACAATGTTGGATGGATAGACAGATAATCTGTGGTACACCCAGACAGTGCAATATTATTCTGTGCTAAAAAGAAGTAAGTCATCAAACGATGAAAAGACTAAAAACCTTAAGTGCATATAGTTTAAGTGAAAGAAAGCAATCTGAAAAGGCTATTGGCTGTATGAGTTCAATAGTAGGGCATTCTGGAAAAAGTAAACCTATAACAATAGTAAAAATATCAATGGTTGCCAGGGTTTCCTAGGAGGGATGGATGAATGGGTGGAGCACAAAGAGTTTTAAGGCCAGTAAAACTATTCTTTAAATACTATAATGGTGTATACGTGTCACTGTGCATTTGTACAGATGATTTCTGCCCTGAACCCTAGAATTTTCAAGTTTGAGAGATAAGACTGTTTAGTGTATCACTATTAAGAAAAAATTGACTTGGAGGACCAGAAAAAAGCATGTAACTCTCCATTTAGCTGGAAACTAGTTCTGAGAAACTGTAAAAATGACTTACCTTTTCAACTTTCTTATCTGTGGTCTGAAAGACCTCTAGTATACCTTTGAACTATGAAATTCTAGGACTCCACAAGATATAATTACGTCACATCTACCAGTGGATGAAATGTGTAGACAGATTTGTCCTTCTCTTAGGTACTGGTTAGTACAGTTCTGCTTTCTCAAGCATATAATTTTCTGTGTACGCTATGTCTTCCTGTCTTCATCGTTTCCCTGAAGGAACAATTTGTACTTTGATTACTGAAAACACAGCCCTTCCATGAGAGAGAACAAGTTAGTTGCCTGAGGAGAAGACTGGTTCCACTGTTTTTGATTTATTAATAGTCATGATTTATGTGGGCTGAATAGCAATTGCCATGTAGAAAAAGATGAAGAAGTACTGGTGGCCTACATGACATTTAGAATAAGTGGTATATTTTACACTACTGTTCTGGGGGAAATTTCTTCAGAAAGTGCTTAAACAATCTAACAGAGGACAAACACTACTGCTTTCTGTGCACTTGTGTGTTCATGAATGTATACTGTTTCGATAAAAAGGGAAATTGTGCATAGGTCTGTGTCTGTGTGTGTGTACAGTCTTTTTTGAAACAACAACAAAAAAGTGATGTGATCTTGGAAATGATATTGGCAATGATATTGGAAAATTCTCAATTTAAAAGGGGTGCTGTGCAGGATCCTCTATGATCCACCCCCCAGAATTCTGGAAATTAAAGCAAAAATAAATAAATGGGATCTAATCAAAATTAAAAGCTTCTGCACAACAAAGGAAAATATAAGCAAAGTGAAAAGACAGCCTTCTGAATGGGAGAAAATAATAGCAAATGAAGCAACTGACAAACAACTAATCTCAAAAATATACAAGCAACTTATGCAGCTCAATTCCAGAAAAATAAATGACCCAATCAAAAAATGGGCCAAAGACCTAAATAGACATTTCTCCAAAGAAGACATACGGATGGCTAACAAACACATGAAAAGATGCTCAACATCACTCATTATCAGAGAAATGCAAATCAAAACCACAATGAGGTACCACTTCACAC
>SJYQ01094254.1:135090-165623 GCA_006410935.1 Redunca redunca | reverse complement strand
ATGCAGGATGCTTGGGGCTGGTGCATGGGGATGACCCAGAGAGATGTTATGGGGTGGGAGGTGGGAGGGGGTTTATGTTTGGGAACGGGTGTACACCCGTGGCTGATTCATGTGAATGTATGGAAAAACCAATACAGTATTGTAAAGTAAAATAAAGTTAAAATAAAAATTAAAAAAAATAAAAAAAATAAAAAATAAAAATAAAAGGGGTGCTGTGAACTTTCAGTTATAAAATAAATATGTCATGGGGATGTACAGCTTTCCCGTGTCAATATAGCAAATGACACTACAATTTGTATGGTTACTAGATTTATCACCAAGATCAATTTGTAATGTATATAAAAGTTGGATCATTATGATGTACACCTGAAAAGAGTATTTGCTGTCAACTATCCTTCAATTTTAAAAGAGAGTAAATTTCATCTCTTTTTTATTATTTAAAATGAAAAAGTGAACATGTTAGTCGCTCAGTTGTGTCAAACTCTTTGCAACCTCATGGACTGTAGTCCACCGGGCTCCTGTGCCCATGGAATTTTCCAGGATAGAATACTGGAACAGGTTGCCATTTCCTTCTCCAGGGGATTTTCCAGGACCAGGGATCAAACCCAGGTCTCCCGCATTGCAGGCAGATTCTTTACCATCTCTTCCTACAGTTAGAAAAACTAAGTGATCTGATAACTAAAAATACTTAATAAGGGCAATTTGTCTTTGGGATAATTCTAATGTATGATCTATCAAACCACATGTTCCAAGTAAACTAAGTAAAGAATAATTTAAAAATAAAGAAACTAAACCAGTTTAATATAGCAACTGAAATACTTCTTATTCAACGAAAATATAGCTTAAGTCAATCTTGGGTCAATATTTCACTTCCAGAAATACCATTCTTGAACTGAATTTCAAAATAAATAATAATAAAACTGAACTAACAATTTGAGACATGAATTTACTGAGTTTTGTGGGTTGTGTGTGTGTGTTTCTCCCCCTGGTGGCACTTCACCTTGAAACTCATAGGCCTTTATTCTAGCCAATGCTCACCACTCAGAAAGCCTTAGTTTCAAACAGGAAGGTACAAATTAGCTTGGAAATAGTGGTCAAGAAGCTTCCTGGGAATTTTCTACTCTGTCCAGGCCCCAACTTTATATACCTATCTTGTACTTCTCCTTTCATCCAAACTACCTTGGAGGGACATAATTTTAGCATCTATAAGGTCCCTGAGACTTACAGGGATGTGATACAATAAAGAAGTGTTCTATAGCATCATTATTCCCTTCAAGCCAATTTCAAAGAAGCAGGGGATGTTATGGTCTACTAGGAGTTTACTTAACAAGCACCATAAAGAGATCATACATGAACCTTTGACTAAGTCCTCCATTAAGGTTATCAAGGAAGAACTACATGGGGGCATAGTGAAGAGGATTTTCCTCTTCATTCCTCCCATAACAGTCTGCTGAATAATGATGCACTTGTAGCAGGCAGGTCACGGCCAACATTTATTTCCAACTTACTCAGCTACAGGCTAAAGATTTCTGTGGATTACCTAATGTAACCTTCACAGCAAGCATATGAGGTGATTACTATGATCAGCTCCATTATATAGATAAGGAAACTGAGGTCCATAAAAAAGAATTGATCCATGGACAGTCACATCACTTGTAAGCATCAGAGCTAGCTGGTATGTAGAGCAGTCTGATTCCAGAGTCTCTCTGCAGCATGCTTAAGTCTATGAAAGTCTCAAAGTCACTTCTTAAGCCAATGAAGTTAATGGTTGAGGGCAGGAAGAAAGGTGTTTGACTCAGAAATAAAAATGGCAGAAACAAGATCTGCCTAGAGAAAGCATGTTTTATTGACTGATTTTTATGGACATTCAGCAACCCTATCCACCTTGGAAAGGGAATCAGCAACAGTGAGTTCCACAGGATATCTTACAACCCAAGTTAGGAACACTGGCTACCCTGACTCCATGGTAAAGCTGAGTTGGACACAGCAGTCTCTACTCGAAGTTATCTACCCCACCTCCATTCAGCTAGACTTTCATAAGCTCATACTAAGCCCAGAGATTTCATAAGATCTGACCACTGAAAGACTAAGATATCAGGACCAAACATCTCCTCATCATCCCCAAAGACCGATATTAAATAAGCACCAACTGAGTGGAAGATTTTAGTCCCAGCTCTTAGGAATTCTAAGGTATTTTTATATTTCAGGATTCAATATCTCCCTTTAGGAGAAACATGATTCACCATCTGCCTCCAAGCTATTCTACTCTAATAGGGATATCATTTATATCTCCAGCCTGGAAATCTCTCCTTAGTCTCAGACTTTGTAACCAAATGCTTCCCTGATGTTCCTACCTAAATGCTAATAAGATATCAAACTTAACATATGCAAAACTGAACTCCTAATCTTCCCCTCCAAATGTACTTCTTCCTCAGTCTGCTTTATTTCAGTAAATGACAAGACTTCCCTTCCAATTTCTCAGGCCAAAACCTGTATTATCCTTACCTCATCTCTATTTTTCAAGTCTTTATCCAGTCCATCACGAATCTCTCTCAGTTCTTAAGTACATCTAATTTCTACCTACCGTTTACCACTCTCCCCACTATTGACTCCTCTCAAGACACCATCATTTCTTGCCTGGATGATTAGAGTAGTCCCCTCAATGGGCTCCTGCTCCTGCCATTGTCCCCACCCCAGACTCTCCACATGGAAGCAGAATAATCCTACTAAAATAAAACTCAGATGCTGTCTTTCTTCTGCTCAAAATACTCCAGTGATTCTAAGTTGTACCTGGGGCAAAAGCCAGTGTTTCCTCGGTGGATTTCAGGCCTTGGACAATCCAGCCCCTCCTGCTGTTTTCCTCTGGGACCTCATCTCCTGCTACTTCCCCTGGATGATTCCCTTCAGCCATATCAGCCTCCTTGGCTTCCTCATGCGAACCAGCTGTGCTCCCACTTCAGGGCAGTGACCTAATATGACCACTTGACCTGGATTCCTCGTCACATAGCAACTGCATGGTTACTTCTTCACTTCCTGCAGGTCTGTATTCAAACATCAGCCTCTTACGAGATCTTTCCTGGCCACTCTACCTCAAATGACAACACTTTCATTGACTGCTTCCCCTTCCTTATGTTTTTCATTAACGTTTTCTTGTCTTAGGATTTAGCATCATCTAATGTGCTATATACATTGCTTGTTTGTGTTAATTCTCCTTTCAAACTAGAATGCAAGCTTTATAATTACAAGGATTTTTTGGTTTTATTTCCAAAATGTAATCCCAGCTCCTAAAAAATTGTCTGTAATAATTAACACTCAGAATGAAGTATATAATGTATTTTTATTTCTCTTTAAATAAAATTATTTAGCCTTATTTTTGGTTTAAATTCTAAAATATTATATACCATGTGCCAAAGCAGAATCTTTTCTCCCCCATGTTAAGGGTATAAACAAAGTTAGAAGTCTAATAGTTAACAAAGAATTTCTGGACAAAGAGAGTTGGTGTACTGTGAGTCCCATTATAAAGTGGAAGAAGGGAAGGATGTCTACTCTTCACCTCAAGACTAGAGAAAAAGGACTCCGCAGGACTTTGGAGAGTTTGACTGACATATGCAGTGGTCTAATTTACGCCCTAGAAACTTAAAGGTTAAGAGGTTGGTTGAGGTATTGTTCCATCTCAGGAGGGACCAGTTTGATACCTGTAGTCCTGATGAAAGAACTAAAGGTGAGTATTCCAGAGGCAGATTGTGTTCATAAAAGAAAAATTGAGCTGGAAACTCCTTAAAGGAATCTTGCCCAAGAGGGTCAACTGAGACCCAGCAGAGAGACGATCTGTGCAGAAGTGCAGCACCAAGCAGCCAGCTAGTGGGGAGCTTATCATGCGCATCAAGGGAGCAGCAGGGGAGGCACGTCAGGCAACAGCGACCTCTTCTCAGAACATATGAAAGTGTTGCGCAAGGTTGTGGCAGCTTGAAATATTTTCAAAGCTCAGAGAGCATTACAACCATTCAAAATAATATAAACCAAATAAGGAATTTTCCCCGCCCATTTCCTTCTCTCATTTTCTCTCATTTTTTGATCCTAGAAGGGTCAGAAAGCACTATTGGGAAGAAACAGAAAAAACCTCAAATCACAACATGGGGAAAGAAAGAATCTGCCATTGCACCTCTTTCCTCCTCTTGGCAGAAACTTATTGGGACAGAGAGAGGTAGAAAAGATACTAACTCTAGAGAATAAACTTGAAACAAGAAGAATTGAAAATTAAGTTGCTTATAATTCTATCCCATGAAACATTTGCTGCATATTTTTGTTACATATTCAATGAATATGAAAACACTATGTTCATAGTATAATCATTTCTGTATGATGCAGCTATTTTTGGCATATGAAAGATCACCCTGTGAAATTTTCATTTTCCTATTAGAATTTGCTCAACTTTTATACATAACAAAAATGTTCCTACTTGACACCTCTTCTTGACCAAGGAGAAAAAATATTCACCCTGATATATTTTTCCAGTAAAAGGGAAAGGGATCTTGCTCAATGTATAGGTAGATTATAACACATATTAATTGACTGTGGTGAATAGAAGAAATTAACCTACCTGTTCCAATCACTCTATAAAAATGTCAGACTCAACAAAATGCTGGCTTTCAATACTGTGGGATTAATTATGACTTGCTAACAAAGGAGCTGAAATTTCTAATGCAAATCTAAGTATAGTCTTCCAGATGAAAGGAACGAGAACTATGATTTATTCTGCACTGTTCAGATCACTTAAAGAATAATGAGTGTCATTCTCATATTGTATTATAAAAGGAAAAAGCCAATCTACATACCTGAAAAGTAATCCAAGAAATTATATAGTTTAACAAACATGAAAGAACAGAAAACTAAGCAGAAATATGAAGCATGTCTTCATTTTAAAATGCTGTCACACAGAAGAAAATAAGGCATATTACAAAAAAAGAAAATTCAAACAGCCAATAAACATAGGGAAATATGCTCAATTTCAGTAATCATAAGAGACATGCAAATCACAATCAGACCCACCATTTCAGGCAAAAAAATTTAAATCTGATAGCATACATTTGGGGAGGATATGGAGCAAAAGGAATTTTTGTTCACTGTTGGCTGGAGTATAGATTGGAATAATTAGAGATTTCAGCAGTTTCTAGTAACATTTAAGATGCATGCATCCTGTCACGGAAAAACTGAACTGCTGGATATATATCCTACATAAATCATAGACTCATATTTTCTGGACACAGTGTACCATGGGGTTTACTGGGCTGAGGAAAAATACCACATAAAGGCAATATATTTAACAAAATCATATTATAAAGCACCAAAATTGAATAAACTATTGCAACTCATGTCTTAACAACTATAAAGTTAAGTATAAAAATCAAGGCACAAAATAATACAAATTCCATTTAAATAAAATTCAAAATAGATAAAACTAGGATATAAAATTTATACCCTAAATGTTCATCATAGATAAATGGATAAAGAAGGTATGGTATATACACACACACACACACACACACACACACACACACACACAACAAGGAATACTAATCAGCTCTAAAAAGGAATGAAATTTTGCCATTTTCAACATGGATGAAACTGGAGGGTAATACACTTAGTGAAATGAGCCAGAGAAAGATAAACACTAATACTATAACTTGTATGTGGACTATAAAAAGTAAAACAGAAAAACTTGTCCTTTGTTTGTAGTTTCTTAAAAATTCCAAGCCAAAGGAATTGAACAAAGTGATAGAGTAGGAGGACACAGAAATCACCTCTCCCCATGAACACATCAAAAATACATCTACACATGGAATAATTTTCACTGAAAACTAACTGGAGACTAGCAGAAAGACTCCTGTAAAACCAAAACTGGAAGAAAGATACATGTGGAATTGGGTATGCAGATAAGAGAAGTGATCAAGTCAGGACTTATGCCCCTGACAGGGAACTCAGAGAAAAAGGTAAATTATGCTGGTGGAACCCTACCCTGAGGAGTGAATGGCTCAAGTCTCACAGCGGGTGTCCCAGCCCTGGGGTCTGACAAAGGAAAGCCCACTCGGCTTACCTGGTTGGAGGGCTGTGGGAAGCCTAAACTCTTCCTGTAAGTAACATGCAAGCACCTGCTTGCCCTCAAAGCAGGGCTGAAACGGTGGCTTGAACCCTGTAGCTGGCTGACCTGTTTCCTTTGACTGCCCTGGCACCCACCCCAACCTGAGCTGAACAAAGGCTAAGCATTGTTGGCCTCATGCAAAACTCCATGCTGAGCATGGGTGCCCGTGGCCAGTGAAAAAGCTTGACCTTGAGATGCTGAGGAGGCAGCCATTACTTGCAATTGCGCAGGAAGCACATAAGAGGCAGCGTGGCTCACTGACAGTGCGAAAATCCCACACGCTGCGTTTCGATCCTGGCCAAACGCCCTGCCACCTCTCCTGTTCTAACACTGCTCATCTCTTGGACCGAGGGTGCAGTGCTAGGAAGGGCAAAAGCACACACTGAAAGGGAACTCGGCCAGCTGGCACCCAGCCCTGAGAGCTTCTGCTCTAGCGTGGGACCTGACCCCTCCTCTGACAGAGAAGCCAGAGCCACTGAGCAGAGGGGAAGCAACACTTCGGCCTGGCTCTAGCCCTAGTCCCCCCTCCTTGAAGCCCACCCCCTACCAAGGCAATAGCTGCCAGGCCGCTCTGAGAAAAGCCCACTCCGAAAAAAAGACAGGGACATATGATGTTAAATCCATTTCTCCCACCAAAGCCGTTGGGCAAACACAGACCATATACCAGCACAGACCATAACCAATATGCCCACATAAGGATACCCCTTCAATAGCTCCCCAGGTAACTACTTCACCTCATTTCATAGAGACAGAAAAGGAGAGGCAAAATGAAAAGACAGAATTTGTTTCAACTGAAAAAGCAAGCAGAAACCCCTGTGAAGACAACTAATAAGACAGAAATACACAACTTACTCGATTAACAATTCAAAGCATTAGTAATAAGATTGGTAACTAAATTAGGGAAAGAGGTGAGAACAGTGAGAATTTTAACAAGGAACTAGAAAATACAAAAAATAAACAGCCAGAACTGAGAAATACAGTACATAAAATGAAAAGCACACTAGAGGAAATGAAGAGCAGACTAGGTGATACAGAACACAGAATTGATCTGCAAGACAGGATAACTGAAATCACCCAATTACAACAGTAAGAAGAGAAACAATTTTAAAAATGAAAACAACTTAAGGGATCTTTGGAATAATATTAAGCATACCAAGATTCAAGTTATAGGGCTCCCAGAAGGAGAAGAGAGAGAGAGAGGAGGTCAAAGAATAACCATTACTTTGTAATATCATATAATGGAAAATAATCTATAAAAATGCTGGACCACTATGCTATGCATATAAAAGTAACAACACTGTAAATCAACTATACTTCAATTAAAAAAAATAAATTATATTTAATGAAATAATGACTGAGAACTTCCCAAACCTGAAGACAGAAACAGATACCCAGGTACAAGAAGCACAGAGGGTCTCAAACAAGATTAACTGAAATAGAATCACAACAAAACATACAATAATTAAAACTGTAAAAATGAAGATAAAGAGAGAATTCTAAAGTTAGTAAGAGAAAAACAAAAAATCATTCATATACAAAGGAACCTCATAAGGCTATCAGTTGATTTTTCTGCAGAAACTGCAGGCCAGAATGGAATGACATGATATATTTAAAACTCCATGGCAATGAAAGAAGTACTTTCTAATACTTAGAGCTATTCATCCAGGAAATGAGCTACATTCTTTTGTCCTTTGATCTTCCTGTCACGTGAGAATTCAACCAGATTCAGATGATCGTTATTCGGGAGAGACTGTGTGATTTGAGTGGAGATTTGACTTCTGTAAATTCTAATTTTGACATTCTATAAGTTTGTAATTCTAGATTTCTTTTCTAAACATGCTTGACTGACCTATAGAACTCATCCTCAGTGTTTTCCATGTTATAAGAACACAGAGCATTTACTTGGGGACAATGAGTACCTTGCTCAGGATTTGAAGCCTTGATTTTTTTTTTAATTTATTTTTTATTGAAAAATAATTGCTTTACAGAATTTTGTTTTCTGTCAAACCTCAACATGAATCAGTCATAGGTATACATAAATCCCCTCCCTTCTGGAACTCCCTCCCCTTTCCCTCCCCATCCCACCCCTCTAGGTTGATACCGAGATCCTGTTTGAGTTTCCTGAGCCAGGATTTTAAAAAGAATCAAATCCAATGATTGTTGCCATCTAGTGGGTGCCCTTTCAACCTGATACATTTTAAACCAACCCAGCTGCAAAAATATGGGGGAAAGGACCACTATACAATTCTCCTCTCTGAAACTAAATACTTATAATATAAAGATGACTTTGAAAAACATATTATTTTCATTTAATTTAACCAAATGACTTTTAAATGTAAAACTGAAGAAAGTTCTTTGTCATTTATTTTTCCTAAGAGTATATGAAGTTGTCCTGAATTAGAAATCATTAGAAATTAACTCCAGTACTAAGCAAACCAAAACAGATGAAATAAATGGAAAAAAAAAAATGAGAAGGAAAAGGAATTATCAGACACTGACAGGAATATGACAATGCCAAGAGAACAAGTCAAATTTAATAAAGATAAATTCTGCTTGAGATGTTTTAATCTATTCAGGAAACATTAAATAGTGGCTAAAACATTTTTTCTCTGCTTAACTTTAAGAAATAGAGGGTGGAATATTTGAACTGTTCTCCAGTTGTTTTGCCATATGTGATATATCTAGGAGGCAATAATCATTTTCTTTGAATAAATCTCTTCCCATATGTAAAAACTATCAGAACTTCCACATGACAATAAAGTTGGCAGATCTTAGTAGTCAGGGAAGGTGATAAGGAAAGTGGATACCCAGGCTACATATCCGTCAGGATGAACTAAGTTATTGTATACTTATGAATGACTCCCAAATCTTAGTACCTTAAATTAAGGTATATTTCCAGCTTACACCATAGGTCCATTATAGGTTGATGAAGGTCTCTACTCCACGCCTCTTCACTTTTGACTCAGTTTAATCTCTCAAATGTTATCAGGTTCTATGTCTAAGGGAAAGAGACTTCATAATTCTTGAAAGAGAAATAAATACCCTAGTCTGGAAGTGACACAGGACCTTCTGCCTACAACTTATTAAATCAGAATTAGTCGCAAGAACCCATTCAATTCTCAGGAGGTCAGATTGTAATCCTGTGGCTACAAATTTTTGGGGTCTCTTTCCCTTGAGAAGTTGGTTCTATAATCCGTTTCTTTGAATCTGAGTAGGTTTTATGACTACCTTTATAAATAGAATATGAGGAAATGACCTGAACCGATACCAATCTCCAAGCCCAGCCTTTAAGAGATAGGCAGTTTCCTACTCTTAGAATGCTCATTCTGGCAGAAGTCAGTTCCTATACATTTCTGACCTCTGTCACTGCTGTGATACAAGGAAGCCCATGTGGGACACGTAGAGAGGATGGATAGAGAGAGCTGTCTGGCCATCAGGTGGGGAAGAACTGAAAATCCATTCCAGCACCCCTGTCTGAGACCCCAGCCATATGTCTCTAGTCAAGTCATCAGGGACAGGGGAAAATGTTCACTGCTGCTGCTGCTAAGTCGCTTCAGTCATGTCCAACTCTGCAATCCCATAGATGGTGGCCCACCAGGCTCCGCCGTCCCTGGGATTCTCCAGTCAAGAACACTGGAGTGGGTTGCCATTTCCTTCTTCAATGCCTGAGAGTGAAAAGTGAAAGTGAAGTCGCTCAGTAAGTGTCCGACTCTTCGTGACCCCATGGACTGCAGCCCACCAGGCTCCTCCTTCCACGGGATTTTCCAGGCAAGAGTACTGGAGTGGGGTGCCGTTGCCTTCTCCGAAAATGTTCACTACAGAGACTTTAATCTGAGGATTTTGGTTGTATCCAGTATATTTTACCCAAAGAACTGAAAGCTCATAAGCCCCTTGCACGCTATGATTTGAGAAGAACTCCAGGCAAAGATGAACTCATGCATTTATGTACACAGAGGAAAGGAAAACTAATAGAAAAGAAGGATTTCCATAAGTGAAGTGAGAACAGTCTTGATATTGGAAAATATAGTGTTTTTCCCCATATTTCCCCTCATAGGAGTCAAGAGTGAGCTGAGAAACCCTGCAAGCTCTGAGTAGGAGGACATCTTTCTGGCCTCTCAATCTCTGGCAAAAGAGAAGACCCTCAGAATTCTGCTAGTTCCTGACAAGATGTTTTCTTTTCTGCAGCAACTATGGCTTTACCTCTGTTCTCCACTGGAGATGATCAGGACTAATCTCAAATTATCTTTCATTTCTAGGAATCTACGCCTCATTTGTTTCTAAGCAAATTAGACATAATACCCATCTGTGTGCAATTATGGCAATTCCTATTTCCCTTCCACTGACATAGCACTTATCATATATGACATATTGTATTTTAACTTATTTATTCAACCATTTTATTCTATACCCCTTTCTCCAGGATGAAAGTTCCATGCATGTATGAATATCCATCTGTGCCCTTACTAGTTGTACTCCCAAGACCCAGATCAGTGCCTGGCTGGTTTCCTTTTAATGTATGGCTGCAAGGAGAGATGAACAAATGTAATGGGAAAATAACTGAAAGATTTTAGTTTTTGTATATATGACCCCAAATTTTTAGGTACTGGAATTATCCTGTAAACTAGATACATTCTCCATTTTGATTTAATTTAACCCATAATTTCAATGGAGTTTAGGGACTGCAATATCTTTAAAGGTATATAATGAGAAATTCTAAAAATAAATAATATAGGATAGAGACTTGGTTGACAACTCTGTTGGCAACTGAAGATAATGGAATCACATTTGAGTTTACTATTTTGTTGCAATTATAACTTTATTCATTGATTTCCATTTCAATACTCTGCTTACAATTAGGATTAACCATCACAAAGTGAATGGTAGTTAATATTTGGTATATGAGTGATTTCATTTCTGCCAGATATGTGTTAAAAATTTTAGAGATCAGAGACATACCATCCCTTAAAAGTTTTCTTCCAAGTTCTAAATTTAGAAAAATTTTAAAAATGTATAAAGAGACATGCAAAAGAAAGTAAAAAGAAGCACCTGTTTTTTCATGAAATATTTATTATTATAAACTATAAGACATGACAGGTGAGAGAATTTCCACATATTTTTTAGAAATGTCAAAGACACTAAAATGAATACAAGCCTGAGTAACTGCATTTCAAAGAGAAAAAATACAATTTCAGAATCATATCTAAGTATACCAAAGAGAGGAAATTTTAAAGGAAAACAGTAAACAAATATAATCCTTCTAACTAACAGAGGATGAGATGGTTGGATAGTATCACCAACTCAATGGACATGAGTTGGAGCAAATTCCAGGAAATAGTGAAGGGCAGGGAAGCCTGGTGCTCTTAGTCTGGGGGTCACAAAGAGTCAGACATAACTTAGTCACCAAACAACAGCAACTGATACTAAATGACATTAATATCAACTATTCTCAGGAAGTTTCCTGAACTTCAGTCCTTATAAAGATAATCCAAGTTGTCTTTAACACTGTCAAATTTACAGTCCGCCTGGTAAACTGAAGTGGTGGGATTTTTCTTGCCCTGTAATTAATTTCCAGCAACCAGCCCATCTTTCTAAAACATCTTCATTCCACAGCCTTAACCATTTCAAGAAATGGCAATGCTATTCTTCTAGAACCAATGGAATAGAACACAACCTAGAGGACATTACTAAATACTCCCTTACATGATTCCAATTCACCATCAAACCATAAATATTCTCTCTTCAAAACACATTCTTACCACCCCTCTCTCATCTAAAAAACCAAACTCTCTCTCCTAGGTTATTGCTGTAACATCCTAGGCAAACACTTTGCATCCCCCATTGCCTTCCTAAAATTTACTCTCAAAACAGCAGCCAGAGCAAACTTTTAAAGCATATGTCTGATCATGTCACCTTCTGTTTAATACATGGCAATGATTTTTTTTCCATCTCAATTAGCTATTACCACAATGACTACATCTTAACTAGATTTTGCTGTCCCTCCAGACTTATATCTCATGATTCTCCTCATTCTACCCAACTCATTCTATATCAATCATATTTGTTAGTCTTCAAAAAGTCCATATTTAACTCCTGCATGATTATTTTCACTTTCCACTAATTCAACCTGGAAATGCCTTTCCACATATAACTATAATTGCATTGCTTGTTTTGTCATTTTCTAAAGGTCTCTACTCAATTATCATGTTATCAAGGAACCTTTATTTCTTTCTCCCCTTCCCGCCATAACAAGCATGCCCTATTCACATAAGCTTACACTATTTTTTCCAGTGATTATTACTATCTGATAGTTTGTGTATTCATTTGCTTATTCATTTGTTTCAAGTAAAAATAAGCTCCATGAAGGTAAGGAGTTTGCCTGTTTTGACGGATGCTATATTTATAGCTCTGAATACAGAAACTGGCAAATGATCTAAATTATATCTTGTGTGATTCAGAAAGGACCCTGAGGAGCTGCATCTTGAAATGTCCTGGGATGTCATGGCTTGACTGTGCTTTCTTTCTCCTACTCCGTTATAACCTTTACCTTCATTAAATGCTCAAATGAGTAACCCTTGAAGAGTCTTGGGAGTACTTTCAATTAACCAAGCCTCTGTAATCAATGTAAAAGAATACCACTAAAGTGAAAAACAAGCTCTAGAAAGAAAAACTGTAAAATGTATATCTGACAAATAATTAATATTCAGAATATATGTCAATAAGAAAAACTAAGATCCCTAAATTTTAAAAAATGGGCAGAGGACTTGAACAGGAATTTTGCATAGCTGATTTGACAGTGACAAAGTTATAAAAACATTAGGAGAAGTTCAAAATAAAATCAAAATGCAATACTATTTCCTATTCATCAAATTTCTTACATGAAAATTTCAGATAAGACCAAATAAACATCAAGGATATGAGGCAACCAAGGACTCTAATGCACTGAAGCTGCTGCTGCTGCTGCTGCTAAGTCACTTCAGTCGTGTCCGACTCTGTGTGACCCCAGAGATGGCAGCCCACCAGGCTCCCCCATCCCTGGGATTCTCCAGGCAAGAACACTGGAGTGGGTTGCCATTTCCTTCTCCAAGGCATGAAAGTGAAAAGTGAAAGGGAAGTCGCTCAGTCGTGTCTGACTCTTCAAGACCCCGTGGACTGCAGTCTACCAGGCTTCTCCGTCCATGGGATTTTCCAGGCAAGAGTGCTAGAGTGGGGTGCCGTTGCCATTTTCCAGGAAAGAGTACTGCAGTGGGTTCCATTGCACTACTAATGGAAATAAAACTGGTACAATCACTTTGAAAAACTGTTGTCAATATGAAAGTTTACCCTATTCATCCATTGTGACCTACCAATTTTATTCCTAGTGATATGACTGATGACAATGTGTAGTTTATGAAAATTATAAAAAATAAGTTATTAAAAGCACTATTTGTATTAGTTCAAACTGAAAATATTCCAATTGTCTTTCAACAGTAGACTAGGTAAATAGTCTACAGCCATACCACCCTGAACGTGCCTGATCCCTTCCGATCTTGGAAGCTAAGAAAGGCTAGGCCTGATTAGTACTTAGATGAGAGACTGGGTAAATAAAGTTTTGTATATTCATATAATGGAACACTATATTCCAATGATAGTTAAGAAATTAAGCCACATGCAACAGCGTGGATTAAATCTGTCAAAGATAATATTGAGCAAAAAGGTCAGACACAAAACAATACACTCTATATGATTTCAATTAGAGAAACTTGAAAAAGAAGAAAAACTGATTTAGGCTGTTAGAAGTGAAGGTAAAGGGAACACTAGAGAAACTTCTGGTGAGCTGACATTATTTTACTGATTGACTTGAGCTCCAGTTTACACTGGAGCACTTTACAGTGTTGTGAAAAATGCATCCACTTATAACCTTGGAGTTTGTATGTTTTACATGCCTATATTTCAACAAAAAGTTACTAATTACATCATGAAAACATGATGTTTATTTTCATAATATCACATAGCATTAGGACCAAATATATTTAATTAATGACTAAATGTTGGACATAAAATTTCTCAAATTTGTTACTACTTTAAATGCAGTATGTCCCTGTACTTACTTCAGTGTGGTTCTCTTTAGTTATTTCCCTAAATATGAGAAGTGAATGTATTTAAAACTAAGAGGAATTTTTCAGAAACTGTTGGTGTGGAACTTCATATTTGGTATAAGTAACAAATTACCCCCTACAGAGTTGATGCTAGTGAAGACTATGCTATCATCTTTGGGTTATCTTCTGTACAATAATATAAAACCAAAGGAGTCAGGATAAACATGCAGTTATTTTATGCTGTACTAAGAAGCTCTGAAAGATACTTGTTTTATCAGAGTATATTTCCCTTGGCATGAGATTTTTTCCATCAAAGGTTTATTCAAGGCAACGGTGCGTGAAAATTTCCACATTACCATCTACATAACAGTCTTTTAGAAACAGTATTACAATAGGTTTCCATTCAAGGCAAGGGAAAAAGCCTACTTTGTCCAAGCCCCAATCATTTTTTATATCTTATTTTCCTTTCATTAACCCTCCTTTCCTGGAGAAGGAAAAGGCAAATCACTCCAGTATCCTTGCCTGGAAAATACCATGGACTGAGGAGCCTGGTGGGCTACAGTCGGTTTCAAAAAGTCAGGCACACCTGAGCGATTAACAAACAGACAGAACCCTGTTTTCCATGCAGCTGCCTGTTTTCCTGTTCCTCTTCCCTATCACACGTATTTTCATTTCCATGATTTTATTAGTTTTGCTGCATGAATCTTGGTTTTCTAGATAGGCATTTTCTACCAAATTATACCTTACCCAGACTTTGAAGCCTAGTTCAAAGACTGTCATCTTCACAGACATTATTCTAATGTTTGCCAATTTAAGATTCTTCTTTGCTAAATATCCAGAGTGCTAAACTGCTACGTGTCATTTTGGAAGCAATGACTACTAAGTGCCATTTTCAATTTCCTGCATTCAAGTCAAGTATTGTACCTAGGTTTTATCTTCTTTGCTAGAATGAGTGAACTTTTGTAGGCATGGTTCTCATGTTTACCTCTATGTTCCAAACTCTCAACAGGAATATAGAATATCACAGGGGCCAAGCAACTATTTTGGAAACACTTAAATAATCATCAAAGACTTACCATATTACATTAGCTACTCAAATTGGGGTATTTTACAGTAAAATAACAGAAAGATCACCTAGAGCCAGACATCCTGGAATGTGAAGTCAAGTGGGCCTTAGGAAGCATCACTACAAACAAAGCTAGTGGAGGTGATGGAATTTCAGTTGAGCTTTTTCAAATCCTAAAAGATGATGCTGTGAAAGTGTTCCACTCAATATGTCAGCAAATTTGGAAAACTCAGCAGTGGCCACAGGACTGGAAAAGGTCAGATTTTATTCCAATCCCAAAGAAAGGCAATGACAAGGAATGCTCAAACTACCACACAACTGCACTTATCTCACACACTAGTAAAATAATGCTCAAAATTATCCAAGCCAGGCTTCAGCAATACATGAAGCATGAACTTCCAGATGGTCAAGCTGATTTTAGAAAAGGCAGAGGAACCAGAGATCAAATTGCCAACATCTGCTGGATCATCAAAAAAGCAAGAGAGTTCCAGAAAAACATGTATTTCTGTTTTATTGACTATGCCAAAGCCTTTGACTGTGTGGATCACAATAAACTGGAAAATTCTGAAAGAGATGGGAATTCCACCTGACCTGCCTCTTGAGAAATCTGTATGCGGGTCAGGAAGCAACAGTTAGAACTGGACATGGAACAACAGACTGGTTCAAAATAGGAAAAGGAGTACATCAAGGCTGTATATTGTCACCCTGCTTATTTAACTTATATGCAGAGTACATCATGCAAAATGCCAGGCTGGATGAAGCACAAGCTGGAATCAAGATTGCCAGGAGAAATATCAGTAACGTTAGATATGCAGATGATACCACCCTTATGGCAGAAAGTGAAGAAGAACTAAAGAGCCTCTTGAGGAAAGTGAAAGAGGAGACCAAAAAAGTTGGCTTAAAATTCAACATTTAGAAAACAAAGAACCTGGCATCCAGTCCCATCACTTCATGGCAAATAGATGGCAAAAGAGTAGAAACAGTGACTGACTATTTTGGGGGGCTCCAAAATTACTGCAGATGGTGACTGCAGCCATGAAATTAAAAGACACTTACTCCTTGGAAGGAAAGTTATGACCAACCTAGACAGCATATTAAAAAGCAGAGACTTGACTTTGCCAACAAAGGTCTGTCTAGTCAAGGCTATGTTTTTTTCCAGTAGTCATGTATGGATGTGAGAGTTGTACTATAAAGAAAGCTGAACACTGAATAATTGATGTTTTTAAACTGTGGTGTTGGAGAAGACTCTTGAGAGTCCCTTGGACTGCAAGGAGATCCAACCTGTCCATCCTAAAGGAGATCAGTCCTGAGTGTTCATTGGAAGCTGAAACTCCAATATTTTGGCCACCTGATACAAAAAGCTGACTCATTAGAAAAGACCCTGATGCTGGGAAAGATTGAGGGCAGGAAGAGAAGGGGACAACAGAGGATGAGATGGTTGGATGGCATCACCGACTCAATGGATATTAGTTTGGGTAAACTCTGGGAGTTGATGATGGACAGGGAGGCCTGGCATGCTGCAATCCATGGAGTCGCAAAGAGTCAGACATGACTGAGAGACTGAACTGAACTGAACAGAAAGAAATATTTTAACAAGGGTGAAAATTAGCATTACTATAAAATTTTGTTTGGGTTATACATAACAGATGCAGTCTACACAGTAAATAGTCAAGTGTAAACTATCCAGTATGGCATCCATTATCACAGGCGTGCATTAAGCACTTGTAATGTGGATAAACAGAACTAATGTGAATAATTGTGCCAAAAGAGTAAAATACACATTAAATTTTGAAGATTTTAGGCAAAAAAGATAGAATGTAAAATATCCTAAAATTTTACATTAATTGTGTATTTAAATTCCACTGTGTGCGTTAGTCGCTCAGTCATGTCTGACTTTTGTGACCCCAGGGACTGCAGCCCACCAGACTCTCTGTCCTTGGAATTCTCCAGGCAAGAGTACTGGAGTGGGTTGCCATTTCCCTCTCCAGGGCATCTTCCTGACTGAGGGATCGAACTTTTGCATTGCAGGCAGATTCTTTACCATCTGAGCTAAAGGGTACAGGAAATGTTAGTATCTTGGCTATATTGTGATAAATAAAATACATTATTAAAACTAGTTTTGTCTGGATTTTATCTGCTTTTGCCTTCTTCACATGTGTCCTAGAAAATTTAAAATTATACTTTATATTTCTGTTGAACAGGCATGTCCCTAAGTCCTTTTAGGATAGAATCTATTACTGAAATATAGGGAAATGTTAGAAAATGCTTGTGGATTTGTTCCTAAGATGTGAAAATGTTTGTGATGCTAAATTTTATGGAGACTTGGTCATTCTTCAAAAAATTTAGAATCACAAACATTCTGAATATTTATGTTAGGTCTTCCTGAAATAATTGCAATATATATTTCCATATTACTTTACCTCTTCTAGAAATATCTGATGCTACAAAAAATATTGTGACAGAGGTCTATGTGTATAACTGAAATCAGTAAGATTTTTAAGATCTTTATTTTATCAAGAATAAAAACTGGAAACATGAATATTGAAAATAAACTTTCAGATTAGTTTCTGTCTTCCTTTTGAAGTACATTAAGCTACTTTTGTGAGTCAATTAATTCTTACACAAATATTTATTATTCTATTGGCTTATGAGGATTAGTGCCATCATTTGGAATTTTTCTCATTCTACTTGCATTCTTCATATTTCAATTTGTCAAGAATATACAAAAAAGAATGATTTTTATTAATAGGCAACAGGAAGCTGTGTTTGTATGTGTATGTGTGAAACAGAGAGAGAGAAAAGCCTTCAATCTGCAATATACATGCATTGTACATGTTTGCCCACATCCCTAATTTTTCCTTTCAGTGACAATCCATAAAATTTAGGTTACTACTCTTACTGCTCTCACTAAGTTCACCAATAGCTTTAAAACTGTAATTTCAAGATATTTTACTCAACTTTTTTGGGTACTTATCACAATCAAATATTTGTTTCTTGAAATTCTCTAGTCTCTCAATTTTCATACTTTCTGCCTCTCTGATCATTTCTTCCTGATAGTCTTCATAAAATTTAATGGTTACACATATATTGGCAACTTTCAAATCAATGTCTTTGGGCATTTTTCCTCCTGAGATGCAGTTGATGTATACAGCTAACTCCTGAGGTGATGCTGAACCTCATTTAGAAATGAATATGCCAAGTCTGAACTCATCTTTTTGCTAATACTACCTTCCATCCAATTACTCTGAAATGCCTGCAAGCAACTGTATATTCCACTCTGCTCCTTATTTATATTATTAATAACTCAGCTCCTAAGTCCTGCTGCTGCTGCTAAGTCGCTTCAGTCGTGTCCGACTCTGTGCGACCCCATAGACGGCAGCCCACCAGGCTCCTCTGTCCCTGGGATTCTCCAGGCAAGAACACTGGAGTGGGTTGCCATTTCCTCCTCCAATACATGAAAGTGAAAAGTGAAAGTGAAGTCGCTCAGTCATGTCCGACTCTTAGCTACCCCATGGACTGCAGCCTACGAGGCTCCTCCGTCCATGGGATTTTCCAGGCAAGAGTACTATCACTTGTCACTTCCAGCTGTTACATTTTTTAAATGCCCATTTCCTACTTCCTATTCATTTCCACTGCAGCCTTAGGAAAGGCCTTTATTATCTCCCTCTTATAGTACTGTCATAACTTAACAAGCAAATATATCATTTTATCCCCAATATATCTTCTATACTTTGCTCGTGTTAACTATTAACAATATGAAAATATATTCATGTTTCCCGTGTTAAATTTCTTTAATGTTGTGTTGTTAACCTGAGAAGTGCTTCTCAAAGTAGTGCTGATGATCAGCATCAGAACCCGTGGATCAGAAACACAAGAGGCCAGGAGTCTTCAGTTACATAAATTCTCCATGTAGTTACAGAATGCATACTACAGTCTGTGAGACACTCACATGGGAGTAAAGCAACCAATCTACTTGCAAGGCATATACTGCCCTTCCTTATCTGATTGAAGTCTATTTTTTTCTAATCACATTCATTATTCGCTCCATCACTACTGAACTGATTTATAGCCCTATGAAGGTACTATTTCCTGTCACAAATTCATTTCTTTGCACAGACTGAAACTTCAGCTTGAGATTGCTTTCCATGTTCATTCCCTGGCAGTTTTTATTTAAACTTCAAATCCAGTTATTTGGCATTGGGGAGTTATTTTAATTCTGTGTCCTCAGTGTCTATAAGTATCAAGCATCTAATACAGCTGCCCCAATTCACCATCCCTACACGCCATACTGTTCTTGAGTTACTTCCTCAGCTTTTTATTTCTGTTCATTTTAGGCAGCCTTTCTTCCTTTCTTCCATCAAGGACTAGCTCACTGAGTACAGAGATGCTGTTCTCTGCTATACCCCTTTTACTTAGAAGAATGGATGACAAAAATTTCCTGACTGCCTCAATTAATAATTTAATGCTGGAAGTTAATAGATGATAAACCCTGAAATTTCACAATGTATGAGAAAACAACAAACTCTGGAGAACTGTGTTCTCAGCCCAGTTTTTGTAGTGATAAGCACTGTGAGTAAGTCTCTTTACAACCTCTGATGCTAAGGTTTCTAAACAGGAAAATGAGGCTTTGGAATGTTGGATTGGCTCTCAATCCTGGCTGGGTTTTCCTATGTGTGGGGTAAAAATTCAATGAAACTCCTCTGAGGTGAGGGCCCACCATCAGTAGTTCTGAAGTCCTTCTGTGGAGTTTCAGGGAAAAAGCAGTTTCGGCTGAGCCTCTCTTCAGCAAATGTGGTGTCATGTGCCCACAATGTTCTCCTCTATCCTTTGTGACCTTCTGAATTTTCATGCAAAAAGAATGACATTTATCAAGCTCTTAAAAGCACACATGGAACAGCTAAGTGACTTTTTGCATGACATTGCTGTTTCTGGTTATATATATTTTTAAAAAATAATGTCTTTCTGTTTTAACCTGAAGTCTGACAGGAAGTATTTGAAACTGGAAAAATATTAGAGCATTCACTTCTAAGAAGCAAAACAAAAGCACTGAGGTGAACAAATGCATTTTGTTTTGATTTCTCCAAACACACATTCCCCCACCTCTTGCTGTTCTGAGAACAGCATGTTCCCAAACATCTTTCAGAATCTCTGTCCTTCTATCTTTCAGTGGGCATTCATTGACAAGGCATTTATGAGATGTCTGGAGAAAAAGATAAACAGGCCCTGACTCATTCTGAGATCAAGAGACCTGGTCAATATTGCTCCCTAACCTTGGTTCTATACCTACGGCCTCAGTCTGTGAGCTAAAGCAGAGAAGGAAAAGGAGAGACAACACACAGGGCATTTAAAGGAAAGCTAAGCTTAAGTCAGCTTTATGATACTCCATCAGGGAGAAGGCCCAGGGAAGAAGCTGAGCCAAGCTGAGTATGTAAAGAGGAATCAACACAAACAGAAAGAGGCACTATGTTTAGTCCATGAAAAGAAAAAAATCAACAGTCCTTACCCAGTATTTAAGATTTTCTATGATTTGACACTATCCTCTTTCACAAACTTTCATCTTTCTAAGTTTTCTATCTTTTTCTTGTATTCTAGCATCCAGATAAATTAAGCATATTACTTAGTCCCTGTAAAAGGTACATTATTTTGTTTTACTCACGTTATGCTCACTGTGTGAAGTCCCCCTATCTCCAGTAACACAGGCTCAAACCTTAGCTTAACTTCAAGCTCACCCTCATGTGCCTTTATCCACTCACCCAGACACACCCAGACATCTAAGTGTATCATCTCACATTTGGTATCATAGTCATATTTGTATAGATATTACATCTCCAATTTTAAGTTCTGTTAAGGGGCAGTCTGAGTCTAACTCATTTCTCTGGCTGACTCAGTGCTTAAATCATCATCTTTTGTTTCCCAGATTTTTTTTTTTTTTTGAGAAATAATTGACATATCACTGTATACATTTAGGAGTTTAAGATGTACAGCATGGGTTTGATTTACACATATAAAATGATTATCACAATTAGTTTAGTTAACATCTATCACCTCATAAAGATACAATAAAGAGAAAATATTCTTGTGATGAGAACCCTTAAGGTCTACTCTTTTATCAGTTTTCCAGTGTATTATACAGCAGTGTTAACTACAGTTAACAAGTTGTACATTATATCCCTAAGACTTAACTTCCTTGTAACTGAAAATTTATACTACCTTTTGACTGTCTTTCTCAAATAGCTCCTCCTCTTACTCCCAGCCTCCAGTAACCATTAATATGATCTCTTCTTCTAAGAGTTTGGTGATTTTATTTGGAGTCCACATATAAATGAGATCATACAGTAATTTGTCTTTCTTTGTCTGACTTATTTCACTTAGAATGCCCTCGAGTTTCATCCATGTTGTCACAAATGGCACAATGATTCCACTGTCTGTTGTGGATGAACCATGCCACATTTTCTTTATCCATTCATCCACCGATAGCAATTAGGTTATTTCCATGTCTTGGCTACTGTCAATAATGTTGCTATGAACATGCGGGTGCAGATATGTTTTTGATTTACCATTTTTGTTTCCTTTGTATAATATTCCCAGAAATGGAAATGCTGGATCAGATGGTGATTCTATTTTAAATTTTTTGAGGAACCTCCATACTGTTTACCAGAATGGCTGTACCAAGTTACATTCCCACCAATGGTGCACAAGAGGTCCCTTTTCTCCACGTCCACAGCAGCATTTGTTCTCATTTTTTTGATTCTACCAAGCATGAGGTGGGCCCTCAATGTGTTTTTTACTTGTACTTTCCTAATGACTAGTGATGTTGATGTTGATCATTTTTTCATGTACTAGGACCTAACACAGCATCTCAATTCTAGTTAGGCATGTCATAAAAGTTACTGATACAAGAAAGATAAAAATAAGTATTATTTATTCTAAGTACATGTTATTCCCTGACAAGAAAAAAAGCATTCACACTTGAAAGAGTGTAAGCAATCCCAGAAACTCTTGTTTCCTACAGAATAAACTGTTGATAGAGAACACACACACAAACACACACATAGATGGAAGAGTAAATTTAGTTATCATTTATTATGCCTCAACTGCTGTCCAGGATGCTTTACATGCATTATCATTTTCAAATGTGACATTAACCTCACAAGATAGATTCTATTTTAAAGTAGGCAAACTGAGGTACAGAGAAGTTGCCTAAAGTTATAGGGCAAGATAAGGCTTAAAATTGTTTTGTTGATTCCAAAACCCTTGCTCTTTCCATTATACCGTGTTGCTTGGATAGATGTAAAATTTGAAGTGCTGGGATTCTTTGAATGTGGTAAAATAAAAATCCCCAAATCCCTAAGGCCTAAGATTACCATCTCTAAGGCAAGAACAAAAGATAAGAATAGGCAGAGTTTCCTATCTTCTGCAGTGCTTCATTTTCAGTATTTTAATTTTGTTATACTTTGAAAGAAACATAATTATAGCTATAGTTATTATTATGAACATGGCCCTCCAATTGCAATGTGTAGTCAATATGTTAAAAAGTTCTGTTTCAATAAATAAATATCTTTTATACATGTTGTTTAATTTTCTTACAAGAAGATTACAAAACCTTTTCATTTGTTATTTTAAAATACAGTCAAATAAACAATAGGGATGATTGAAGAGATATGTGGTTTTCAAAACCTCTCTGGGTTCCAGTTCTTTCATAAAAGTAGTGAGCTCTGAATTTTAAACATTTAAGGTAATCAAAGTGTGAAAAAAATGATCCTGGCCTTAATTTGATAGCTCTTGTTCCATTTTAACATCTTTGGCATTTGAAACAGCATTTCACTCATGTTAATTCAAGGGCATCTGAAGGTTGATTGGTACTCTGAGATTGCAGTGATTTGGTTTTGATGCAGTTGAGTCTATCTATGCCAACTGTCTCTTTCTGCTGATCCAATCACCCATGCTAAAGGAGTATTTTCACATGAAGGTAAAATAAGGATGACTGAGTAGAAAACCATTTTGCAAGTTTTAAAAATATTAGGTTAACCAAGAAGTTGAAATTCTCAAAACTTAAGAGTGGTGATACTTATGTAAGGAAGCTACCAAATTTGACTCACTTTATTTCTCAATTTTTTCATGATCTGAAAGACTCACTTGATTTTCAGGATTTGCAGGGACTGTGCTTAGACAGTATGCAAATATACTGAAGCACACTGCTTGCCTTCAGATAATGTCTTGAACAATCATAGAAGATATGGAAAAGAAGAAGCATAGACTATACATCAATTCATCAACACAGGCTTTTCATATAGGTTTGAAAGCTTATCTGTTTAAATATTAAGTTGTTGGTTTAACAGCTACAAAATGAAAATGACTAACAAATGTAATCTAAACAGAAGCTATTAAGGCCTATATTTTACAAATGGATGCCCTTGAGAGGCTTCTATAAGAGATGAATAGCAACTCCAGAGTCTCACATGAATTCAGACTGCTCAGACCAACATCTGTAATTACTCTCCACCAAGATCTGTCAGCATTGACAGGTGACTGACGCCACTGTGAGCTGCAGATTCTGTAAATGATACTGTTTCAAACGGGCATATAAAATTTTACATCCATTAATTTCAGGAAACTATTCTCAATGTAGTTATACAGATAATGGTTTCTCTAGGGTCTAGAAAAAGGCAAAATCAAGATAGATGTATTTCAATGAACAATGTGTTTCAAAACTATTATACTCTAATGCTAATAATGGGCCTGCTGAGTAAGAACATATACTTCCTACAATTTTCATGTGAAAAAGTAAAAGTGAAAGTGTTAGTCACTCAGTTGGGTCCAACTCTTTGCAACCCCATGGACTGTAGCCCGCCAGGCTCCTCTGTCCATGGGATTCTCCAGGCAAGAATACTGGATGGGGTAGCTATCCCCTTCTAAAGGAGATCTTCCTGACCCAGGGATCAAACCAAGGTCTCCTGCATTGCAGGCAGATTCTTTACCATCTGAGCCACTAGGGAAACACTTGCTATCTATTAAATATATCTTAATGCCTCAAAAATTTTACAATCTGTGCTGTTAGTTTCATGCATGCCTCTGCTATTCCAAGAAAATTATTTATCTTTCAACGGTCTTATCTTATTTCAAATAATATATTCTAAATATGTTTATATAATTAAGTTTGATAACAAATACAGAAATCTTTCTTCTAATGCAATCTTATCATAAAGGAGCTTACTGAAAGTTGCTACATTCTTCAAAAGTGTTTTGTTTGTTTTAACATTTAATACTTTTTTCATTTCTGAAGTATAAAAACTGAAGACAAAATCCTTCCTTGGTTATATTTATAACCACTAGCCAATCCTTCACTCAAGACTCAGCTAATTTAACAAAATATAATAAGAGCTATTAATCAACACTTTTAAAAATTGAGTTTACTGTGTGTTAATCAAACAGGTTTAATTAACAGTATTCAGTAAGCTAGTATTAAAGTTGTATGCATTCTAATGATGAGTTCCCTTGACAGAGAGAAAGCTAAGCTGATCAGTTTTACCCAGAACTGTTTCATCACATATAATATTTGGAAAAGTGAATCCAGTTGGTCTAGCTAATTGATTTTTCTAGCCTTGTGATGCAAGTTTTTTCATCTTTCCCATAGTGAATGTTTAAAGAGGACTGTTCCCCCAATTTACAGGCTAAACAATGGTCCCCCCAATTTCTACATATCTCAGAAATACATCAAGAAGTAGTATTGAAACAGTAGCACACTATGGTCCTTGTCCCTTATGTCCTCTGCCTGCCTTTTGCCTCTGGAAAAACTGTAGCTAAATAATGTTTAATCAGAGAAGTGAAAACATGCAGAAACAAAGGAAAATGGTCAAAGGAGACCAAATAATAATGGTTTAGTCAGTAAGCATAGTCAAGGACCTTTAGTTCCTTCTCACAGGCTATAGATAATATTCTTAGCCATAGACTATGAGCTGTCTTATAGATACTGAAACCTTCACCCATTGGAGAAGTTAGCTACATGATGACCAGACTAGAGCCATGACTTAAGCTGCCACAATTCCAAGACTTGGCCTCAAGGAAATGGAAACGAACCAACTCTGACAGAAGTGAAAATTAACTGCATTTAAAACAATCAAGATGATGATGGTCAGACCACTAACGATCAATTTCATGAAGACTGTCAGAGCTGACTGTGCTGCTTCTACGTGGGAGACCCTTCCCTCTGTCTATAAATGCTCTTGCCCACTGCTTGTTACAGGGCGAGTGGACGTCTGGACAAGCATCTATCCCTCCCCCAGCCACCAACCCCAGTTACAGGCATCCAATATAAAGCGAACTATCCATTCTGCCAACCTGGCCTCTTTATTGGCTTTTGAGCAGTGAGCAACCAGACCCCACTTTCAGTTACAATATGACAAGTCACCCAGAGCATGCAACATTTTAGTGGCAGACTGCTCGCACAAATGTAATGTAATCATTCGTTTTCCAGCTCCCCTTGCCAAGAAGTAGAGTGTGTTGTTCTATAAAATGAATTGGACTGGCCCTGTGACTTGTTTTGACCACAGGAATATGACAGATGGAGCAATGGGCCATTTTTGAACGTGGGCTTCAAGAGGCCTGTGGCTCCCACTCTCCTTGCTGAGGTGTTGTGTGAACAGGCCAAGGCTCTCCTACCAGACTATGAGAGACAGAGTTCAGCTGTTCCTCCAGGTGCTATCCAGCCAACCTCCAAAAGTAGAGCCACCTCGCCAACTTGCCAAGAGTTGCATACAGAACCTGGGACCAGAACTGCTCAACTGAGTCCAGTCTAAACTGTCAACCACTGAGTTATGAGCTAATCGTTCACTGAGCTGTTGGGTTCACCTGTTACACAGCAACAGATAGACAACTTGGGCAGGAACCCTGCTTCTCTGAAGGCTTGAAGGTATTTACCATTTACCACACTTTAGCGTAATGTATAGTCCAGAGTAGTGCTCAACAATGAATTATTTAATTTTTTGCAATATTTCTATGATAGGAATAAATAGTTATCTTTTGGTGTTTTGGTGATATTGAAATAATCCCATGAATAATCAATACCTCATCCACCTTACTAAATAATCTGAACACTTAACAGAGAAGGTTGAATCTCGAGGTGATGGACTGTTTTCCCAAAGCTTTTGATCTTGATTTAAACACACATCATCTACTGCCTGGGCTTCCCAGGTGGTGCTAGTGGTAAAGGACCCACTTGCCAATGCAGAGACAAGGGCTGGATCCCTGGGTCAGGAAGATTCCCTGGAGAAGGACATGGCAACCCACTCTAGTATTCTTGCCTGGAGAATCCCATGGACAGAGAAGCCTGGCTGGCAGGCTACAGTCCAAAGGATTGCAAAGAGTCAGACACAACTGAAGCGACTTTGCATGCATGCACATACTCTAATGCCTATAACTCTATCAAGGACAGATCACAGTAGAAAAGTTACATTCAATATTTTCATCACAATTAGGGAATAAAGCCTTATAATGGTCTTATTATAGCTTCCACTTCTACTTAATGGTCCACTAAACATCCCCTTATTTGCCAGTGACAGACATACAGCAGCTTTTTTCTCAACAACATAGTCCTTGGAGCACATATGATCTGTATTACCTGGGAGCATGTGGGTAAAACAAAATCTCAGATTCCCTTCCAATACTACCATATCAAATTCTACATTTTAGTAAGACTCTTAAGTAATTTGCCAATCTGTCAGCCTGAAGTCACCTGGAAACCACCTTTCCCAGCCCAGAAAATGATTCAGTTCAGTTCAGTCACTCAGTTGTGTCCAACTCTTTGTGACCCCATGAATTGCAGCAACCCAGGCCTCCCTGTCCATCACCAACTCCTGGAGTTCACCCAAACTCACGTCCATCAAAGCAGTGATGCCATCTAGCCATCTCATCCTCTGTCATCCCCTTCTCCTCCTGCCCTCAATCCCTCCCAGCATCAGTCTTTTCCAGTGGGTCAACTCTTCACATGAGGTGGCCAAAGTACTGGAGTTTCAGCTTTAGCATCAGTCCTTCCAAAGAAATCCCAGGGCTGATCTCCTTCAGAATGGATTGGTTGGATCTCCTTGCAGTCCAAGGGACTCTCAAGAGTCTTCTCCAACACCACAGTTCAAAAGCATCAATTTTCGGCACTCAGCTTTCTTCACAGCCTAACTTTCACATCCATACAAGACCACTGGAAAAACCATAGCCTTGACTAGGTGGACTTTTGTTAGCAAAGTAATGTCTCTGCTTTTCAATATGCTATCTAGGTTGGTCATAACTTTCCTTCCAAGGAGTAAGTGTCTTTTAATTTCATGGCTGCAATCACCATCTGCAGTGATTTTGGAGCCCAAAAGAATAAAGTCTGACACTGTTTCCACTGTTTCCCCATCTATTTCCCATGAAGTGATGGGACCAGATGCCATGATCTTAGTTTTCCGAATGTTGAGCTTTAAGTCAACTTTTTCACTCTCCTCTTTTACTTTCATCAAGAGGCTTTTTAGTTCCTCTTCACTTTCTGCCATAAGGATGGTGCCCTCTGCTTATCTGAGGTTATTGATATTTCTCCCAGCAATCTTGATTTCAGCTTGTGCTTCCTCTAGCCCAGCATTTCTCATGATGTACTCTGCAGAGAAGTTAAATAAGCAGGGTGACAATATACAGCCTTGACATACTCCTTTTCCTACTTGGAACCAGTCTGTTGTTCCAAGTCCAGTTTTAACTCTTGCTTCCTGACCTGCATATAGGTTCCTCAAGAGGCAGGTCAAGTGGTCTGGTATTCCCATCTCTTTCAGAGTTTTCTACAGTTTCTTGTGATCCACACAGTCAAAGGCTTTGGGTTTGAAAATGATCAGTGGCCCTTTAAAGAGAGAGAAATAAAACTCAACCTATCTAGTGTTTCTAAGTCATTTAGATACAAGTGAATAAAAAGATCTTCCTTCCAGGGAAGATTCTCTGGAGGAGGGCCTGGCCACCCACTCGATATTGTTGCCTGGAGAATCCCTTGGACAGAAATCTGAGCCTGGAGGTCTATGGTCCATAGAATCACAAAAAGTTGGACTTGACTGAAGCGACTTAGCACACACATATAAAAAGTCCCACATACAAGCAAATTGAGAGATATTTTTTAACCCTATTCAAATCAGTACTACTGAGGTTTACATAGGTACTCACAAAGCACAGAAGTTTTCAATATTTCCCAAAAAAAGACTGTGGGAAATTTTCTGATCAATACGGTGGTGTGAATGGAAAATGTTGCCTGCCATGTCAGCAAACAAAGGATGCTACAGCCATCAAACTGCTACAGCGAGCCTTGAAGTGAACCCTAAGTGAACTCATGAGGAAGAGGAACAGGTTGCCCACTGCCAAGCCCTCAGACACTTCAGTCATCCCCAAGGGTACACCCTGAGTGGTGTCAGACCAGGAAAGAACAGAATACTGGCCCTGGATAGGTAAGGTGCATATCAAAGGAATGCTTTCAATGAGCCCAGACTTGCATCTTCCCAAATAGAGAAAAGTGCTTAAACTCATTAACTTAAGTTACCTGGTTTTAAGTTAACTGTAACCTGTTGATGTTCCAACTACCTGATCTTTGTTGCAATAACTCCTATACATCCTGGCTCCTCCCTGACCTCTTCTGAGCAGTCCTGCAGAGCTATCTGAGAAACTGCCTCAGATAGTTGAATGGACTGGTTCATTCCATGAATTTCTCAGAAAGGCATGAATTTCTCAGAAAGTTTGGTGCATAGAGCAAAATTGTCAACTTTTAGGTTGTGCACTTTTTCAGTTGACAAGGGGAAGAGTCAAGAAAAGGGGTTTTAATGGCAGTAAATGTAAAGTGTATTAATTGACTTTTGTCTATAAACTTGGGTTAGCTGGAGAAGGAATGAATGAGCAGGAGTGAGGGAGAGGACCTGGGAGAATTATCTGTAGTCTTCAATCACTTTCTATTCCTTTGAGGAAATGCCTGAGAGACAAAGAGGTGGACACTATGGGTCACTGTGACCATGTGTTCAAACAGGTTTTACCTTCTGTTTTGATAATCACAATGGAATCCGTGGATCCTAGCACTTTGCAAATTTATAAAACCATACAGTTCAATGGGTGTCAGGAAGCATTTAGCAGGAGGCTTCGAGTGTGCTGTTTTGGATCTGTCAGGAATTCTCTGTTCCTTATTAATTCCTGAATATTCAGGAATTAAGAGGCGAGGCAAGCCTCTCCCAGGGGCTGAGGAATCCAGGCATTTCCTTTGTTAGTTTTTTTATACGGTGATAAGTACCCTCTTCCTTTTTATGAACCATATGGTAAAAGTGATTGTTTACAACCCTCTCTCTTGAGTTCACTTTCCTGCCTGGATTTCTAAGAACCCACTCGAGAAGGCGCTCTGCACCTTCACCCCATCAAGAAGGCGCCTGAGGCCTCCATGAACAGAGCGAGCCCCATCCAGGGGCTTCATTGACTTTCTGCGTAAACCAAGGAATATTAGCCTCTTTCTCTCTCCTTTACTTTCTCATTGGTCAACTCCAGACCACCAGGTTCCAGTCCATTAAAGGACCTCAACAAAAGGGTGTAAAATGTCACTTTTCTGCTGTCATGGTTCAATGAAAGAATTCTTTCTGAATAGGACCGTCAGACCTGATAGTACATCTACTTGAAAAACAAACAAAAAGGGCTAAGAACTCTCCTATTCTCTTTTAGACTGAAAATGATCAGTCCTTCCAATCCTCTGAGAAAATGGCTTCTTGATCCTTTTTCAGACCCAACTGCCTTCCTTTAGGAAGCGTTCTTTTTGTATTCTCAGCCTCAATTACTACAATTTGTTTTTGCCAATTTGTTCTAAAATGAAAGGAAAAGCTATGCACAAATGGTGGGGTTTATTTTTACCAAGACAGCAGAATCTAGGTTTGGATTGGAAAATAAAAGGAAGTGTATCTTATGTGAACTTTCTGACCACAGGGACTCAACAGGCTTTCTCTTCTCAAAGGAGAAGGAAGTCTCAATAACTCTGAATAATAAAGGTGTTTGTTTTTTTTTCTCTAGCTGTAATTCACTACTTACAGGAACCCAGAGAGGCTCCCACTATCATATTAATAAACCAATATGAGAATCACTTCTGAAGACACAGCCTAAGAAATTATCCAAATATGGAGGTCACAGGCATAAGTATATTTTGGTTTGGTTTTTGTATGATATTTAAAAACTGGAGGCAATTTAAAATCTAACAATACTGAAATAGTGAAATAAATCTGAGTATAAT
>SJYQ01094254.1:92200-128886 GCA_006410935.1 Redunca redunca | reverse complement strand
AAATAATATTAACAATACTTTTTTTATCTTGAACTTATTTTTATCATTCTATATGTAGTAAAGAACCACAGACTTGGCATAAATTGTGTTTATTAATTTCAAAATGTTCTCATAACTGATATCTTCACCAATATACTTCCTTTAAGTTAAAAGCAGAAAAGTTTTAAGAAAATTATTTAAGAAAATTCTATATTTTATTTTTTAAACCATCTTCTGTATTTTAAAAAAAAAGAAGGAGAAAATTAATAGACCACAGATGTTTCTCACAGGGGAAATAATGTACACATTTAATGAAAAACAGAGTGAAATACATGGCAAATTTAACAATACAGGCACATAAAAATCACACAAACAAGCTCTTGTCATGACTGTCATACATCAGTAATTTAAGTTGAAAATGCTCATGTTTATTATGTACAAGCTTTCCTGAATAACTTCACTGTATAATATCATAACTCTAACACCTAACATAATATGTGATTATTTAATACAAGTCAAAATCAACATCTTTCACTTTTAAATCAGATACATTTTCACCTTAATAACTTTAATTAATATCTTATTTTCAGATGACCTTATGTTTTAAATATCTTTTACCAGCTTCCCTGGTGGCTCAGACAGTAAAGAATCTACCTGCAATGCAGAAGACCCACATTCGCTGCCTGGGTCAGGAAGATGCCCTCGAGAAATGAATGGCAACCCCTTCCAGTATTCTTGCCTGGAAAATTCCATGGGCAGAGGAGCCTGGTGGGTTAATAGTCCATGGTGTCATAGAGTGGGACATGACTGAGTGACTTTCACTCACTTAAAATACATGGTAATTTGCTTGTAAAAATTTCAAAACTGTTGATTTTTTTCAATGCACTGAAATGAATTACAAGTCAAAAAAAATGATTTTTGACTCAAAGACACCTATACAGTAGATGAATTATTTCAGTATAATATTTTTAAGAATCAATCTGACAAGTTCACAAATTGCCTTTCTTAATAAATTTCAATTTTCTTATCTTTGGGTAGTCTTTACTTGCAAAGAAGTTTTCTACAAGGAATAACAATAATGTCTTTGTGAACTTGAACCTAATTTCAAATAAGCAACAATTTTAACAAGGCAGTAACTCAATGGTATGAGGCAAAGGTTACATCAATGCCTCTTTCCTTGAGCAATATGTTGCTCTAGAAACATTCAAGAAATTCCTTGGCTCAAACCACATACTAAATAAGACAAAAGTGTTCTCCTTGGCACTCCTCAACTTTTAAAATGAATTAATAGCAATCAAAATGTGGTGATTTTATTGCCACATAAAAGAACAGGCAGATTGCATCAATACAAGCTTAATGGCAAAAAAAACAGCAAGGCTGGGATTTCTAAGATGTTGATGTGAGAAAACAAATTAAAACTGGAAATTCATAATGGAAATAACGGTAAGGGAAGCATATTCTGAGGGTTGTGAGATGGAGCTCACATCATGTTTCTTAGACGATGGATTTGGGAATGGTTCAGCAAGCCACTTTTTTCTTTATAAAAGCAAGTTCTTTGAGTGATTTCCAACCATGTGACTTTATATTTTTTAATTTATTCTATTGAAATATAGTTGATTTACAAAGGGTGAGAGAACTCTGTCCTCCAAAATTTCTCAGCCTAGTATTTAGATCCTCTACTCCCCCAACTATGTATTCATATCATTCCAATAATGAGAAAACTGCAGCCCAATGGGAATAATAGGCATCAGTTGAAGACAGAGTGACATAACAACTTATTCCTTACTAGCATATCCATATGACAGATGATTAGAGACAGTCTATTCTCATGACTTTGCAATAAAACACTCATTAGATCAGGGTGGGATGGAGAAGAGGGCTCACCAGTTGCCGCCTGAGTAGGGAAGAAGAGCTTGTGCTTTGTAAGGGCACAGATGTTGTGGAATATGGAGAGAAATGGAAGGCACTTTTTCCACTACATACCACTATACAGCATTTTATAGGGCCAGTCAAAACCTGTGCCCTGAAAGACTCATCTGCATTCTCTAAGGCTAGTCACCCAGTAACTTGCACTGTCTTAGAGGGAACTGCAAAAAAGACTATGACTTCTTCTGATATGTATCACTGGGAAGAGTGAGACAGTGTGTGAAGAAATCTAATTTATAAGTGATGAGACTCTATTATGGAGTGCATCGTTTCACTTACATTTTCTCCTTCAATCTTCATTATAACTGTACATAGTTATACAGCAAAAACAAGACCTGGAGCTGACTGTGGCTCAGATAATTAGCTACTTAATGCAAAATTCAGATGTAAATTGAAGAAACTAGGGAAAACCACTATACCATCCAGGTAGAACCAAAATCAAATTTCTTATGATTATACAGTGGAGGTGACAAATAGATTTAGGGGATTAGATTTGGTAGACAGATTGCCTGAAGAACTATGGACTGAGGTTTGTAACATTGTGCAGGAGGTGATGACCAAAACAATCCCCCCAAAAAAGAAATGCAGGAAGGTAAAGTGGTTGTCTGAGGAGGCCTTACAAATAGCTGAGAAAAGAAGAGAAGTAAAAGGCAATGGAGAAAGGGAAAGAAGAAAAGAAAGAAAGTGAAGTCGTTCAGTCATATCCGACTTTTTGCAACCCCATGGACTGTGGCCCACCAGGCCCCTCTGTCCACGGAATTTTTCAGGCAAGTATACTGGAGTGGGTTGCCATTTCCTTCTCCAGGTGATCTTAACCCAGGGATTGAACTTGGGTCTTCTGCATTGCGAGCCGATGCTTTACCATCTGAGCCACCACGGAAACCCCAACTAAAGATATACCCCACGGAAGATATGCCCAACTAAATACAGAGTACCAGAGTATAACAAGGAGAGATAAGAAAGCTTTCTACAGTGAAAAATACGAAGAAATAGAGGAAAACAATAGAGTGGGAAAGGCTAGAGATCTCTTCAAGAAAATTCAAAATACCAAGGGAATATTTCATGTAAAGATGGGCACAATAAAGGACAGAGCCGAAAGAGATTAAGAAGTGTCAAGAATATACAAAAGAACTATATAAAAAAGGTCTTAATGACCCAGATAATCATGATGGTGTGGTCATTCACCTAGAGCCAGACATCCTGGAATGTGAAGTCAAGTAGACCTTAGAAAGCATTGCTATGAATAAGACTAGTGGAGGTGATATAATTCCAGCTGAGCTATTTCAAATCCTAAAAGATGACACAGTTAAATTGCTGCACTCAATATGCCAGCAAATTTGGAAAATTCAGCAGTGGTCACAGAACTGGAAAAGGTCAGTTTTCATTCTAATACCAAAGAAGGGCAATGCTAAAGAATTCAAACTACTGCACAATTGCACTCATTTCATATGCTAGCAAGGTAATACCTCAAAATCCTTTAAGCTAGGCTTCAACAGTACATGAACTGAAAACTTCCACATGTACAAGCTGGATGGAGAAAAGGCAGAGGAATCAGAGGTCAAATTGCCAACATCCGTTGGATCACAGAAAAAGCAAAGGAATTCCAGAAAAACATCTACTTCTTCTTCATTGACTACACAAAAGCCTTTGACTTTATGGATCACAACAAACTGGAAAATTCTTAAAGAGGCGGGAATAACAGACCACCTTATCTGCGTCCTGAGAAACGTCTATGCAGGTCAAGAAGCAACAGTTAGAACCAGACATAATGGATCGGTTCCCAATTGGGTTCCAAAGGAGTACATCAAGGCTGTATTTTCCACCCTGCTCATTTAATTTACCTGCAGAACACATCATGCAAAATGCCAGACTGGATGAATAACAACCTGGAATCAACATTGTTGGGAGAAATATTAACAGCCTCAGATATGTAGATGATACCACTCTAAGGGCAGAAAGCAAAGAGGAACTAAAGAGTCTCTTGATGAGGGTGAAAGAGGAAAATGAAAAAGCTGGCTTAAAACAACATTCAAAAAACTAAGATCATGAAATCGTGTCCCACCTAACAGGAAAAAATAGCAAATAGATGAGGAAAAAGTGAAAATAGTGACAGATTTTATTTTCTTTGACTCCAAAATCACTGTGGATGGAGACTGCAGCCATAAAAGTAGAAGATGCTTGCTCCTTGGAAGGAAAGTTATGACAAACCTAGACAGCATAGTAAAAAGCAGAGACATCACTTTGCTGACAAAGGTCCATATAGTCAAAGCTGTGCTTTTTCCAGTAGTCATATATGGATATGAGAACTGGACCATAAAGAAGGCTGAGCACAGAAGAATTGATGCTTTTGCAATGTGGTGCCGGAGAAGACTCTTGAGAGTCCCTCAGACAGACAGCAAAGCGATCAAGCCAGTCAATCCTAAAGGAAATCGATGCTGAATATTCATTGGAAGGACTGATGCTGAAGCTCCAATTCTTTGACCATCTGATGTGAAGAGCTGACTCCCTGGAAAAGACCTGATGCTGGGAAAGACTGAGGGCAGGTCAAGAAGGAGGCAACACAGGATGTGATGGTTGGATGGCCTCACCATCTCAATGGACACAAGTTTGAACAAACTCCAGGAGATCGTGAAGGACAGGGAAGCTTGACATGCTATAGTCAAAGATCTCAAAGAGTCAGACAGGACTTAGCAACAGAACAACAATGACATAACTACATAGGTTGCGGATATGTATCCTCATTTCGTGGATGACCAAAATTAGGCTGAGAAATTAACAAAACTGTCCAATATAATGAAGAATAAAAATTTAAACCTTGCTGTATCTTATTTTCTAGCACCCAAGAAATAAAATGTTTTCATTAGGTACTTGCAAATTACCTATAGGCTANNNGCTAATTGGTAATAAGTACATATTTCTTTCTATAATAAAGCAGATCTTGTATGTATTTCTAGTCAGTAGATTTTAGACTTGTATTGTAACTGATCAAATTATTACCCAAAGCTAATTGCAAAAATGTATTCCCCTCAATTTTTGTGTTACATATTTGCTTCTACATCTAGATTTATATAAGATGAAAAGGAAGTTAAGCTAAAAATTTGCAAAGCAGAAAATATCGCTGATAAGTGTTTTTTCATTATGCCAGTTATGAGGCATGATTCAATAAATCACAAATAATAAAAGTACCTTAGATGCATTAGAAGACAAAGCATTTTAACCTAAATTAACATATTTTAAAATTACTTACATATATTCCTGAAGAATATTCTAATAGGAATTAACCAAAGTAGTTCACATTTTTCTACCAACTCTGGCTTACTAAAAATAAATATACAACCCATAAAAACAACAGGAGTTTCTAATAACCTCTTGCTAAAAAGATTCTTTCTACAATAAAGGGTTCAATAAATGCCCTTACAGGACTCAAAATATCTTTAAAAGTTTGTTTTTGTCCTAACATATATTAAAACTGTAACAATCAAAACTTTATGGCACAGATGTAATAAATAGGTGAATCAGTGGGATAGAAAATAAAATCCCCAATATTTTTAAGAATGAATACAGATTTAGAATTAAAATTATTTAACATAAAAGGCAAAAGAATCAGTTTTAAATAAACTACATTAGATGATTGTCTATCCATTAAAGAAAACAGGTTATTTATCCTATACACCAAAATCGGAGTTCCTGAGATGTTAAAATATGTAAAGACTAAGAAAATAAAACTATGAAATTTCAAAGATAACATGAGTAATTATTTACATAATCTGCAGATGTAACTTGGAGAAGGCAATGGCAACCCGCTCTAGTACTCTTGCCTGGAGAATCCCATTGATGGAGGAGCCTGGTAGGCTACAGTCCATGGGGTCGCTAAGAGTTGGACACGACTGAGTGACTTCACTTTCACTTTTCATTTTCATGCATTGGAGAAGGAAATGGCAACCCACTCCAGTAGTCTTCCCTGGAGAATCCCAGAGATAGGGAAGCCTATGGGGCTTCATTCTGTGGGGTCCCACAGATTCGGACATGACTGGAACGACTTAGCAGCAGCAGGTATAACTTTTGAAAGTCTTTTGACAAAAAGGTAGATATCAGAAAAGATGAACTTGGGGAGCCCTCAGGAGCTGGTCTGGATTCAGTTCAAGGAAAGAGTGTATGGATACAGCCCTAGCCTCATTGCCCTTGATTCCTCGTGGAGATGTGTCTGCAGTTCAGTGGGCCATTCTTCTGACCCTGAGTGTGAAATCCACCAGGTCAAAAGCACAGAATTCCTCCTCATGACCTATGTTGTGAATGGCTAGGAACAAGAGCATAGCAGAACTCAGGGTTCACCATATTACCTATTGCCTTGAACCACAGATTCACACACCCACATTTATTTATTACTGTCTCATGGCCTCCCACAAAGAATATATTGATATATGGAAATATTGAATTATACAGAAAAATTTTAATGTCCACTTACCAAAAAGTTCATAATGATAAAATTTGGAAATATTTTTAAAGTCTCTATGTGTAGTATGTTTTGGGGATTCAGTCTTTCTAATCAATAGATCATGCATTATAAAAGTCCAAAATTGAAGTGAACTTTACTGTTGTACTCCTTCAAACAAACATGAATGTTTGTTTCATAGATCTTCCTTTTAAAAAAATATTCAATATAATTCTCTCAGTATTCTCTTGTTCAGTTCAGTTGGTTGCTCAGTCGTGTCCAACGGTTTGCAACCCCATGGACTGCAGCCTACCAGACTTTCCTCCATCACCAACTCCCAGAACCTACTCAAACTCATGTCCATCGTGTCGCTGATGCCATCCAACCGTCTCATCCTCTGTCATCCCCTTCTCCTCCCACCTTCATTCTTTCCCAACATCAGGGTCTTTTCCAATGAGTCAGTTCTTTGCATCAGGTGGCCAAAGTATTGGAGTTTCAGTATCCATCCTTCCAATGAATACTCAGGGCTGATTTCCTTTAGGATGGACTGGTTGGATCTCCTTGCAGTCCAAGGGACTCTCAAGAGTCTTCTCCAACACCACAGTTCACAAGCATCAATTCTGTAGCACTCAGTTTTCTTTATAGTCCAACTCTCACATCCATACATGACTACTGGAAAAATTATAGCTTTGACTAGATGGACCTTTGTTTGTAAAGTAATGTCTCTGGTTTTTAATATGCTGTCTAGGTTGACCAACCTAGACATAGCTTTTCTTCCAAGGAGCAAGCATCTTTTAATTTCATGGCTGCAGTCACCATCTGCAGTGATTTAAATGGTGCCAGTTTTGCTTGTTTTTAAATGTTTAACCCTCTTGCAAAGACACTTTATCAGCATTCCTTTCAAAGACTCTGAAATTGGTTAATGTGTTAGTTCCACTTTTCCCATCTATGCTGAGCATCATCAGGATACCACATCTTTCCTGCATATTCTCAAGAGGTTTCTCTTCCCCCACAATCACAAGGGAAGTCTTGGAGCAAATCAGTTTTAAGAGAAAGGTGGTAATTTGGGTGAGCTAAGAACTAGGATGTAGTGGTTTCCAACCACCAGCTAGTACACCTTCCCCTACTGTCCTGTGATGCTGTTCTTGTAAATGACAGAACCTGATTTAAAATTCAAAGTGGTTTTTTCTTTGTTATTCGTTATTCATAACCACATCTCTTCTTGAATCTCTACAAGTTTTTAAAATATATTACTATTCACTCATGTCTCATGAATTCCCAGTCTTGGAGCCATTCTCAATTCAACCTTCCTCCCCTCGCACCTTCCACCGTAATATTTCAGCAGATCGTTTCAACTCTTCTTTTGATGTATAACTAGAAGTATAAAAGTAAACTTGTTTTGAAGTATAACTAGTATACTTTTGAAGGATAATTTTCATCACCTCCACCACTAGTATAAGCTGCCATCTTCTTTTGTCTGGACTAAAATGGCTTCCTGACTGGTCTTTCAGCTTATATAGCTCCACTGCTGACCATTCTGCACATAAAATGCAGAGTACTCTTTTTAACATACTTTTCTCAAAAATCTTCAGAGGTTTCCCCTAAAAATCTAAGATGCTTATTCTTACGTTGTTTACAAAGTACTTACAATAAACTCAGCAAACTGGCTCATCACCAAGTTCAGATCACTCTCATTTCTTTGCTATTCTTTGCTATTTCTCAAAACCACAAAATATTCTCCTTGCAGGTCACTCCCCCTGCAAACGTCACTTCTTAGGATGGAGGTTCTCACAGTGTAGTTCTTGAGCCCACATCATTAGGAATCAGTTCAGTTCAGTTCAGTCGCTCAGTGATGTCCGACTCTTTGCGACCCCATGAATCGCAGCACGCCAGGCCTCCCTGTCCATCACCAACTCCTGGAGTTCACTCAGACTCATGTCCATCGAGTCAGTGATGCCATCCAGCCATCTCATCCTCTGTCATCCCCTTCTCCTCCTGCCCCCAATCCCTCCCAGCATCAAAGTATTTTCCAATGAGTTAACACTTCGCATGAGGTGACCAAAGTATTAGAGTTTCAGCTTCAGCATCATTCCTTCCAAAGAAACCCCAGGGCTGATCTCCTTCAGAATGGACTGGTTGGATCTCCTTGCAGTCCAAGGGACTCTCAAGAGTCCTCTCCAACACCACAGTTCAAAAGCGTCAATTCTTCAGTGCTCAGCCTTCTTCACAGTCCAACTCTCACATCCATACATGACTACTGGAAAAACCATAGCCTTGACTAGACGGACCTTAGTCGGCAAAGTAATGTCTCTGCTTTTGAATATGCTATCTAGGTTGGTCATAACTTTTCTTCCAAGGAGTAAGCGTCTTTTAATTTCATGGCTGCAATCACCATCTGCAGTGATTTTGGAGCCCAAAAAAATAAAGTCTGACACTGTTTCCACTGTTTCTCCATCCATTTCCCATGGAGTGATGGGACTGGATGCCATGATCTTCGTTTTCTGAATGTTGAGCTTTAAGCCAACTTTTTCACTCTCCTCTTTCACTTTCATCAAGAGGCTTTTTAGTTCCTCTTCACTTTCTGCCATAAGGGTGGTGTCATCTGCATATCTGAGGTTATTGATATTTCTCCCAGCAATCTTGATTCCAGATTGTGTTTCTTCCAGCCCAGCGTTTTTCATGATGTACTCTGCATAGAAGTTAAATAAGCAGGGTGACAATATACAGCCTTGACATACTCCTTTTCCTATTTGGAACCAGTCTGTTGTTCCATGTCCAGTTCTAACTGTTGCTTCCTGGCCTGCAAAATACAAATTCTCAGGCTCCTCTGAAGAGCTACTGAATCAGAAACCCCGCAGATCCTGCTCAGAAATTCATATTTACCAAGTCCACCAGGTGATTCTGATGTATACTCAAGTGTGAGAATCTCTGCTTTAATTATTCTTAAGGCAACTGCCCCAACTCATTCTATTCCTCACTCAACCAGTCAGAGATGTCTTTCTGACCATTCTCTTCAAACATCATCCCTATTCCTCTCTGACAACTTATGCTGATTTACTTTTGTTCACAGCTCTTGCCATTATCTGACATTGTATTAAATATTTATTTGTAATCAAGCTTTTATCTCCCCGAATATGACAGCAGGAAGACATATTTTTCCACTACTTTATTCATGGTATTCAGAATAGTACATCCAGAGAACAGGTGCTTAAAATGTATATATTTTTCAGATAAATAAATGAATGGACAGATGCATTCTGTTGTTTCTGAGTTAAATTAGTACAATGTTATAGTAAACAAACTGATAAGCTTTGGGGGAGAACTGATCCTGAAGAACCAGGAACTATGAATCTAAGTAAATAGGTTCTAACACAAACACTGTGCTTTTGAACTGTGGTGATTGAGGTGACTCTTGAGAGCCCCTTGGACAGCAAAGAGATCAAACCAGTTGATTTTAAAGGAAATCAACCCTGAATATTCATTGGAAAGACTGATGTTGAAGCTCCAATACTTTGGCCACCTGAGGCAAAGAGCCAACTCACTGGAAAAGACCCTGATGCTGGGAAAAATTGAGGACAAGAGGAAAAGGAGGTGACAGAGGATGAGATGGTTGGATGACATCACTGACTCAATGGACATGAGTTTGAGCAAACTCCAGGAGATAGTGATGGACACAGAAGCCTGACATGCTGCAGTCCATGAGGTAGTGAAGAGTTGGACATGATTTAGCAACTGAACAATAACACAAACATAGATTTATAAGATTGGTAAAGAAAACTTCAAATCTTAGGTTCCAATAGACCTTGGTTTGAATCTCTGTTACTAGTCTTAGCTCCATTAAGAGCTTGTCTTTGAGACATAGTTCTTTTACTCATAAAATAGGGAAAATAAAAATAACTACTTGAGTAATTATGATGAATTCAAATTATACATTTTAAATGTTCTTAGCACAACAATTGGGATATTAACATTCAAACAGGCATAATTTTCATATCTTATTTTTGAATGTCATATTCCAGGAAGAAAGCATATCAGCTTCCCACTATAAAAACAATATAACATCAGATTATAAATGTTGCCTTTAAGAATGGAAGTCAACCTTTTCTAAAAATTTTTTGCCTTGATCTTACTGTTCTCATACTCCTAAAAAAAACAAAGATAAGACTTCTTTTTCTTGTGGTACATTTCTTTTTCTCTGAACATTCATAAAATAGTTACCTAAATCATAAGATAATGATTTCTGTGAAAAAATAATTATGGTTAGATAGTCAACGGCAACCCACTCCAGTACTCTCGCCTGGAAAATCCCATGGATGGAGGAGCCTGGTGGGCTGCAGTCCATGGGGTCGCTAAGAGTCAGACACGACTGAAGTGACTTAGCAGCAGCAGCAGCAGCAGTAGTAGTATGCTAATATAAATGATTCTTGCTGAGCTTTTCTTAAAAGCACATTTTAAAAAATTATAAAAATATTCATTTTGATTATGAAGTTAAGAAAGCCTTACCATTTTTCTCATCCTACTGCCAAAAAATCTGTAGGTAGACAAGGAGATATAAACTTTAGAAAGTGACTGCTGAGCTTTTTTTTTAAAACTTAAATATTCTCAGTGCTCTTGTTTAGTAAAACATTAATTGTGCAGTTGAAATCTCTGGATGGTGGTATTATACTTACTGGCATGTCCAAAAGAGAGTTTTGTTTCATCCTAAATCTTTCTTCCCCAGACTGCTATTTGCAAAAAAATAAAACCATCATTCAGAGTTCCTGCAGCCAAAGATATAGTAGTCAAATTTGGTCTCTATGTTTCATTTCTATATTTAGTCACTCATGTATTAAATACTTATTAAACACCTACTCTGTGTGCCAAGTACTATTTTATATTATTAGGATACATCAGTGAAAAAAGTCTTGCCATCAAGGAGCTGACATTCTATAATACTAGATGGAGATGGACAATAAACAATCCACATAATAAAGTATATAGTACTTTGGAATTTTTTAAGTGCAATGAAAATTAAAGTGAAGAGGATCAAAGTTGTGCAATAATGGAGGGAGGAATATATGTGTGTGTGTGTGTTTTATACATACATACATATATATATATATATATGTATGTTATACCAACAAAGGTCCATCGAGTCAAAGCTATGGTTTTCCCAGTAGTCATGTATGGATGTGAGAGTTGGACTATAAAGAAAGTTGAGCACCGAAGAATTGATGCTATTGAACTGTGGTGTTAAAGAAGACTCTTGAGAGTCCCTTGGACTGCAAGGAGATCCAACTTGTCAATCCAACCTGAATATTCATTGGAAGGACTGATACTGAAGCTGAAACTCCAATACTTTAGCCACCTACTGAGAAGAACTGACTCATTGGAAAATACCCTGATGCTGGGAAAGATTGAAGGGGGGTTAAGAAGGGGACAACAGAGGATGAGATGGTTGGATGGCATCACTAACTCAATGGACATGGGTTTGAGTAAGCTCTGGGAGTTGGTGATGGACAGGGAAGCCTGGTATGCTGCAGTCCATGGGGTCACAAAGAGTCAGACATGACTGAGCAACTGAACTGAACTGATATATGTGTATCTATCTTTTACATAGATATATACCTTATACAAAGATACCTTAGATATCTTTGCCTACTCCTTTGTTGAAGGGGACAGGCTGTCTCCATGTCTTAGCTATTGTGAATAATGCTGCAATAAACATGCGAATGCATAACCTGTCTTCAATAGCCTATTTTCATTTTCTTTGAGTATATACCCCAAAGTGGGATTGCTGGATTGCATGGTGGTTCTATTTTTAATGTTTTGAAGAATTTCTGTACTGTCTTTCCTAATGACTGAGCCACTTTACAATCCTTGGTACACAACAGTGTACCAAGATTCCCTTTTCTACAAATTTTTGTCAACACTTGTTCTCTCTTATCTTCTTGATGATAGCCATTCCTACAGGTTTGAAGTGTTATCTCTTTGGGGTTTTCATCTGCAATCCTGTGGTGTTTAATGCGGATGAGCATTTTTCTCATGCAACTGTTGGCCATGTGAATGTCTTCTTTGGAAAATTTCTATTCATTTACTCTCCCTATTTTTCAATCAGGTTTTTTAGTTGTGATGGTGGTTGCTATAGGTTGCATAAGTTCTTTAAAAATTTTGAATATCGATTCCTTATTTGATATACTGTTTACAAATATTTTCTCCCACTCCATAGGCTGCTTTTTTGTCAGTTTGTTGATCTCTCCCTGTTATTTCCTCAACCCACATCTAATTTATTAGCAAATCCTATGAACTCTACTTCAAAAATATATTTTAAGTCAGTTCACTTTTTCTTTTCATTATGCTTCCAGGTCACTATCACCTGGGGTTGGCTACTGTAATTTTTTCTGAACTGATCTGTCTTCTCTACTCTTTTTCCCACATAATTCATTCTCAACAAGGCAGCAGCTGCTGCTGCTAAGTCGCTTCAGTTGTGTCAGACTCTGTATGACCCCATAGACGGCAGCCCATCAGGCACCCCCATCCCTGGGGTTCTCCAGGCAAGAATACTGGAGTGGGTTAACAAGGCAGAATGATATATTAAAATTTAGATTGTATTCAGTTCAGTTCAGTCATGTCCTACTCTTCGTGACCCCATGAATCGCAGCACGCCAGGCCTCCCTGTCCATCACCAACTCCTGGAGTTCACTCAAACTCACGTCCATCGAGTCGGTGATGCCATCCAGCCATCTCATCCTCTGTCGTCCCCTTCTCCTCCTGCCCCCAATCCCTCCCAGCATCAGAGTCTTTTCCAATGAGTCAACTCTTTGCATGAGGTGGCCAAAGTACTGGAGTTTCAGCTTTAGCTTCATTCTTTCCAAAGAACAACCAGGACTGATCTCCTTTAGAATGGACTGGTTGGATCTCCTCACAGTCCAAGGGACTCTCAAGCGTCTTCTCCAATACCACAGTTTATATTAGTATGTTAATATTAAATTGTTGTTGACAACTCAATATGTGAGAACACTGGGGTAAGTATTTTCTTTTTTCCCTCAAAACATCATTATCGTTAGATCTCATTTTAATTTTACATATGCAGAAACTAAACTATGTAAAGATCAAATAGTGGTACAAATTAAACTATCAGGTTTCAAACCTAGAGTGTAATTCTATGGCTTATACAATTAGCACTATATATTGTATTCTTCTCCTTAAAATTATCCTATAGTTTCCATCTCACTTTAACAAAGTCCAGTCCTTGCAAGGATATAATAAAGTGAGTATATCTTGCACAGTGTCAGGCATACAAGTATTTAATAAATGTAATTGTGCTTTCCCAACTTAACAATTGCTGTTATTCTTAGGGATTAGTGGAACAGATTTCATTAAATGTTTTGTGAACTGGAATCTGATCAAGTCATTCATTGAGCACACACAAATAAAGGTCGTGTGTGAAAGAGAATGGCATCTATATGCTTCAAATTTCCTATGTTTTCTGGCTATATATCTAAATCAATCTATCTGCAATGACATCTATTATAAATGTATAAACATATAAATGTCTGTAATGGAAAGGGAGACATTAAGAATTATTTCTGGTGCCAAGTGGAAATACATTTTTCAAAAGGTAGCATAGAGCTTTCTCTAATAAAAATTCTGTGCTTTTTGAGAACTAAAGAGGAAAAGTGGTGACAGTCAAGGTTGGAGTAGAAAAAGAAGGACTTTAATACACAAACAAGTGTCTCATAATGCAAAACTTTCCCACAGTTCAAAAAGAATTTAAATTATCTCCTCTGACCTCAAAAAAAAAAAAAGAAATATTCAAAAATTTCTAGGAAGCAAGGAGCAAAATGAGTTTTATATTACTTTTATTTTTAATCTCTACATACAAGTTGCTATTTAGTATATTATTTGCTGTTTTATTGTTCTACCTAAATAAAAACTTTATACATACACACACAGTCTTAAGGTTTTAAATAGATTTACTTGATTTTGACTGCCTCCCCCTACCTCCCTAAACTGACAGGTACTTAAACTCTTTAAAAATGAGTGATTTCTGAAGAAACTCATAAATATTAAGACTCCTAGATTTATTACTTATTTCAATAGTCCAGTAATACCAATAATTGGTTGGAATATCTTTAGACCTATTGAGTCTAACTCCATAAGGGTGAAATCAACCTAACTGCTAAGCTAAACTAAGTCATTTCAGTCGTGTCCGACTCTGTGCGACCCCATAGATGGCAGCCCACCAGGCTCCCCCATCCCTGGGATTCTCCAGGCAAGAACACTGGAGTGGGTTGCCATTTCCTTCTCCATGAAAACATTCCATAAATGAATTTCAGTAACTCTTAAACATTCCACAAAATTTCCTAAGGACCTGTGAGAGTATAATACCTGGCAATCCTCTCTAAAACAGAAATTCACCTAACTGCAGCCTGGAGCAAATGAACTGCACCATAGAGCTCTCCAAGGTCCTGCCGGTGATGCATCTCTGACACCCACTAATCTCAGACAATGAAAACTGACATTCATCTGGCTGCTTGAAGATATATTTAATCCTACTACTGGATTTAACAGTTACAACTACCTCACCCAATGGCTTTGAATTCATTCATCTGGTTCATAATATATCTTCAATAATCTTGTTAGTTTACTTCTTAATTTTATCTAATCTATCATATAAACCATTTGTGAAAGATTACTAATTTTTAAGAGAGTCTATGAATAAGACTAGATATCTATACCTATTAACTGTTCACTATCGTATATATAATAAGATATCCATTCAGATAATTGCATTTTAATGAAGATGACACAAAGTAAAAATATATAATAGAGCAATATGCAAAATACATGGAGACACAAGCATCTATACATTTCTCAAAGATTCACATAAGAATGTTAACATGGTGAAAAGTTGTGTGTTAAGGTACAGAGAATTACTGTTCAACGTTAGCATATTTGTACGTTTCTATTTTNTAACTTCTAAAACACACCAAAATAATGTATGTAGTGAAATGTTTAAATGGATATAATATAAGAATTTCACAAGAAATTTTATATGCAACACAAAAAAGTTTAGAAAACATCTTTGATGGCTAATAATGCTGAGCCTATTTTTATTTACCAGTTGGTCATCTGTATTTCTTTCCTGGAAAAATATCTATTCAAGTATTCTAAACATTTTTTAACTGAGTTATTTTTTATATTAAGTTGTTTATATAATTTAGATATTAACCCCTTATCAATCATTGACTTATAAATATTTTCTCCCATTCAGTAAGTTATCTTTTCATTTTGTGGATGGTTTCCTTTGCTGTGAAAAACCTTTCAGGTTATTTAGGTCTCATTTGTTTATTTTTACTTTTGTTCTTTTGCCTCTAGAGACAGATCTAAAAAGTGTTTCTACGATTTATTTCAAAGTATGTCCTGCCGGTGTTCTGGTCAAGGAGTTCTATGGTTTCAAGTCTTACATTTAGGTCCATTTTTAGTTCATTTTTCTATATGGTGTGAAGAAATGTTCTAATTTCATTCTTTTACATATATCTGTCCAGTTTTCACATCACCACTTATTGAAGATATTTTTTTCCATTGTATATTTTTGCCTGCTTGGTCATAGATTAATTAACCATAGGTGCTTGGGTTAATTCCTGGGCTATCTATTCTGTTCCATTAGCCTATATATCTGCTTTTGTGTCAATAAAATGTCATTCTGGTTGCTTTAGTTTTGTAGTATAGCTTGAAGTTAAGGACCATGATATCTCCAGTTTTGTTACTTTTTCCTAGGATTGCTTTGGCAATTCAGTGTCTTTTGTGGTTCTATATAAATTTTAGCATTATCTGTTAGAGTTCTGTGGAAAATGTCTGTGGAAAATGGGTATTTTGAAAAGGGATTGCATTAAATATGTAGACTGTTTTGTGTAGTATGGACATTTTACATGTCCATACTATTTTTCTGATCCACAAACATGGGATATCTTTCAATTTCTTTGTATCATCTTAATTTCCTTATCAATGTTTTATAGTTTTTAGATTATAGATCTTTCACCTCATTCATTAAGTTTATTACTAGGTGTTTCATTTCATTTGATGAGATTTTAATGAGACTGTTTACTTTCTCTAATAGTTCATTATTAGTGTATAGAAAAGCAACATATTTTTTTATATCTTATATTCTTCAAATATCAACATATTTTGTATAATCTTGTATCCTGCAAGTTAACTGAATTCACTTATTAATTCTAATAGTTTTTTGGTGAAGACTAGGATTTTCTATATATAGTACTATGCCATCTGAAAATAGTGGCAGCACCGTGATGAAAAAAACGACAATGAGATATCACCTTACACCTATCAGAATGGCTATCATCAAAAAGACCACACATAACATATGTTAGAAGGATGTGGAGAAAAGGGAAACCTTTGTACACTGTTGGTGGGGATGTAAATTTGGATAACCAAATACATGGAAAATAGTATGGAAGTTCTTCAAAAACTAAAATTAGAACTACCATATGATACAGAAATTCTACTCTAGGGAAAACATCCTTTAAATTTTTAAATGCTAATTTGAAAAGATATACATTCTCAACATTCATAGAGCATTACTTACAATAGCCGAGAAGTGGAAACAACCTAAATGTCGGTCAGCAGATGAATGGATAAAAAAGATGTGGTAGATACATAAAATAGAATATTACTCAGCCATGAAAAAGAATTAACATCTACAATTTGTGACAATGTGAACAGACCTTGAGGGTATCATGTGTAGTGAAAAAGTAAGACAGAGAAAGATAAATATTCTATGTTATCATTTATATGTGGAATCTTAAAAAATGAATATAACAACTAATAGATTCACATATACAGAGAACAAACTAGTGGTTACCAGTGGAGAAGGAAGGTAGGGAGAGTCCTATAAACATAGGGATCTAAGAAATACAACATATTATGTATAAAATAAATAAGCAACAAGGATATTTAACACAGATAATATAGCTAGTATTTTATAATAACTTTAAATAGAGTATAACTCAATAAGAAATATTAAATCACTCTATTGCACACTTGAAACTACCACAATGTTGTAAATCAACTATACTTCAGTAAAAAGAGTTTAGAAAATAAAGAAAGAATCAGTGATTTAGTGATCAGCAATTTGATTAAAATTGCAATTTTCTAATTCTATTGAGTCAAATATGTTTATTATATATCTACCTTTTTGAAAATGCTGAAGCATATTATCCAAGTTTTGGTAGCTATATCACTCATCTGATTTTTCAATTGTAACTAAGATTTTTTTAATTGTAACAATCAACACTGTCTCCATAAGAGGTTCTTTAAATTTTTGGCCCAAAATTTGCCAGTATTCTTGAAGTTAGCTGGTATATTAGTTTATTGCTGGGTGGCTGAAGCAACAGGAATGTATTTCTCACAGTTCCAGGGGCTAGAAGTCCAAGATTAAAGTGTCAGTAAATTTACTTTTCCCTGAGGCCTCTGTCCTTACCTTGTTCAAGTGCACCTTTCCCCCCGCACGTGGTCTTCCCCTTGTGTGTGTGTATCGTTAGTCCCTAGCTAAACACTCAAGTTCCTCCTCTTATAAGGCCACCAGTCAGGTTGGATTAGACCCTACTGCAAAGGCTCCATTTTGGCTTAATCAGCTCTTGTAAGGTCCTATCTCCAAATACAGTCATTTTCTGAGATACTGGAGGTTAGGATTTCAACATATGAATTTGGTGATGGGGAAACACAATTCAGCCCTTAATAACTGGAGAAAACAATCAGGGGATCTCAGCATTCAGTTGATCCCCGAGTTTTCAGAAATTCTCTATTCTCAGCTCCATTTACTATTCTCAAGAGCAGATGCTCTCTTCACAATTTCCCGAAACTAAATTTTCAGTTTTCCGCTGGTGTGGCTTCACTGCTCAGGATGAAAGAGGATCTAGATATTCCTTTTTAATTTCATCTTAGGCCATCTTTTGTTCAATCCTTCTCTTTTTAGTCCTAGTTTTATTGCCACTTCCAAAGCTACAAGTGCTATCAACATTTGTGTGTTTGGGTTGTTAGCTAGTATTTAACTGATTGTTTCTTGGCTGTCGTCCCTGGCTTAGAGATCAGGTTTCAGTTAAGACCCATTTGTACACCTGCTTATTAGCTTCTGAAATTTGTGACTCTAATAACTCCTCTCATTCAGTCTTAGAATATTTGCTCACTTTGTAAAAAATTCTTCCCCTGTCTGACATTTGAGTGTGATCTAAAAGGAATAAATGTTTGTGTTCTAACTGTCATCTTAAGTCTGAAATTACAAAATATGTGAGAATATTCAAAAATAGATGTTTTTCATAAAATTCAGATTTATGATAAAATATATGTTTTTAATATTACAGTTGCATTTGCTACTCAATGCAGATTGCAATGTTTCCCTCACAGTTAAGTCAGGTTAGCTCTTCTACTCTTTGGTGTGGTTATTTTTCTTGCTTAATTTTTGAAGTTATTAAAATTCAGTCCTAAATGGGGAAATCAGAAAGAGGGCATGCATATTCAACTGTCAAGGATTAGTTGCTATATAGTACCACTTTATTTTATATTACATATTGCCCATTCAATATCACAAATAAAGTTAATACTACAGAAAGAAATGCCGTAAGAAGGAATATTAAACCATCATAAATAGTATTCAGTAAATGTTCATGGTGGGTATTAATGAACGGAATAACAACTTCTTAACCTTTAAAATATTTCTTTGTGATAGAAGAGTCAAAATATTTTTCAAAAATGTAGCCAACTGAAGGAACATCAGTATGTATTGTCCACAGTTATATTGTTTGGTCCAGTCTGAGGTGTATATGTATGATTTGGTGATCTAACTCTATGGTTTTCTTGGATTTCTCCTAAACTGTTTCCTAAGATTATTTTCCTATATAAATATTTGAAAGTGATTCTAGCCCAGAAATAACACACAGCTTAAAAATACATATTTAGGAGGAAAACAAGATGGCAGTGGAGTAGGTGGACATAGAGTATGTCTCTCTCCATGGATACATCAGGAATACACCTTCAGACATGGAAGTGCATGCAGAACACCAGCTGAGAGTGGACAGGAGTATCTGAACAGTAGAAACGAATATATAGACCCAAGCCCCAACTCAAAATCAAGCCCTGAGCCTTTGGACTGGGAACACTGACTCCAAGACCCTAGCCTACCAGAGAACTAACCCTAGGGGGTATCATATAGTGAGATTTCACACAAAGGAAACCACTGGAATACAAGACCCAGCATCATCTAAACACCAATAGCACCCTGTGCAGGACACCTCATCTAAACAACAAACAAACAAAAAATACAAACCCAATCATCAGCAGATAGGATTACCACCTCACTCAGCCTTGCCCATCAGAGGTGAAACAAACAAACAAAAACTCAGCTCAGATCTCACCCCAGAAGAAACTTATACAAATCACTGGACCAATCTTAGACAGCAGAAACCAAAGGGAAGAAAGAATTCAGCCTTGAAGCCTGGGTAAAGCAGACCTCAAATACGGTAAGTTATAAAAAATAATAATAATAATGAAAAGACAGAGAACTACTACACAAATGAAGGAACAAACTAGAAACACAGAAGTCCAAATAAATGAAGAGGAAATAGGCAAACTATCTGGGAAAGAATTCATAATAATGATAGTAAAGATGATCAAAAACCTTGAAAGCAAAATGGAGAAACTGCAAGAATCAATTAACAAAGACCTCAAAGAATTAAAGAATAAACATGCAGAGACAAACAACACAATTACTGAAATTAAAAATACTCTAGAAGGAACCAATAGCAGACTATCTGAAGCAGAAGAACAAATCAGTGAGTTGGAAGATAAAATGGTGGAAATAACTTCTGAAGAGCAGAATAAAGTGAAAACAATGAAAAGAACTGAGGATAGTCTCAGAGACCTTTGGGACAATATCAAACTCACCAACATTCTAATTATAGGGGTCCCAGAAGAAGAAGAGAAAAAGAAAGGGTATGAGAAAATTTTTGAAGAGATTATAGTTGAAAATTTCCCCAACATGGAAAAAGAAATAGTCAATCAAGTCCAAGAGGCAAAAAGAGTCCCATACAGGAAAAACCCAAGGAGAAACATGCCAAGACAAATACTAATCAAACTAACAAAGACTAGACACAAAAAGAATATTAAAAGCAGCAAGGGAGAAGCAACAACTAAGCATAAAAGGGAAACCCCATACATTTGACAGCTAATCTTTCAGCAGAAACTCTGCAAGCCAGAAGGGAATGGCAGGATATATTCAAAGTCAGTCAGTTAGTTCAGTCGCTCAGTCATGTCCGACTCTTTGCGACCCCATGAATTGCAGCACACCAGGCCTCCCTCTCCATCACCAACTCCCTGAGTTCACTCAGGCTCACGTCCATTGAGTCAGTGATGCCATCCAGCCATCTCATCCTCTGTCGTCCCCTTCTCCTCCTGCCCCCAATCCCTCCCAGCATCAGAGTCTTTTCCAATGAGTCAACTCTTCGCATCAGGTGGCCAAAGTACTGGAGTTTCAGCTTTAGATTCATTAAAGTACTGAAAGGGAAAAATCTACACCCAAGATTACTGTACCCAGCAAGGATTACTGTACCTGGCAATTTCTTCAAAACTGATGGAGAAATAAAAAGCTCTTCAGACAAGCAAAAGTTAGGAGAATTCAGTACAACCAAACCAGTGTTACAACAAACATTAAAGAGACTTATATAGTCAAGAAATACAAGAGAAGAAAAAAAATTTTACAAAATCAACCCCAAACAATTAAGAAAATGGCAATAGGAACACATATCAATAATTACTTTAATTGTAAATGGATTAAATATTCAGACTGGCTGAATAGATACAAAAGCAAGACCTATATATATGCTGTCTACAAGAAACCCACTTCAGATCTCAAGACACATATAGACTGGAAGTGTGAAGATGGAAAAATATATTCCATGCAAATGGGAAGCAAAAGAAAGCTGGAGTAGCAATCCTCATATCAGACAAAATAGACCTTAAAATAAAGAAGATTACAATAGATAAAAAAGGACACTACATAATGATCAAGGGATCAATCCAAGAGGAAGACATGATAATTGTAAATATCCACCCAACATAGGAGCACCTCAATACATAAGACAAACACTAACAAACAGAAAGGGAGAAATTGACAGTAACATAATAATAGTATAATATTTTAACACCCCACTCACACCAATGGACAGATCCTCAAAACAGAAAATTAATAAGGAAACACAAATCTTAAATGATACATTAGATGAGATGGATCTCATTGATATCTTCAGGACATTCCATCCAAATGAAGAAGAATACACTTTCTCAAGTGCACATGGAACATGCTCCAGGATAGACCACAACTTGGATCACAAATCAAGCCTCAGTAAATTTAAGAAAATTGAAATTGTATCAGGTATCTTCTCTGACTACAACACTATGAGACTAGATAGCAATTATAAGAAAAAAAAACTGTAAAATACACAAACATGTGGAGATTAAACAACATGTTTCTAAATAACCAACAAGTTACTGAGTAAATCACAAGGGCAATAAAAAAAAATCCTAGAAACAAATGACAATGAAAACACGACAACTCAAACCCTATGGGATGCAGCAAAAGCAGTTCTAAGAGAGAAGTTTATAGCAATACAATCCTACCCCGGGAAACAAAAATATTGAATAGATAGCTTCAGTTCAGTTCAGTTCAGTCACTCAGTCATGTCCAACTCTTTGCGACCCCATGAATCGCAGCATGCCAGGCCTCCCTATCCAATACCAACTCCCGGAGTTCACTCAGACTCACGTCCATCAAGTCAGTGATGCCATCCAGCCATCTCATCCTTTGTCGTCCCCTTTTACTCCTGCCCTCAATCCCTCCCAGCATCAGAGTCTTTTCCAATGAGTCAACTCTTTGCATGAGGTGGCCAAAGTACTGGAGTTTCAGCTTTAGCATCATTCCTTCCAAAGAAAACCAGGGCTGATCTCCTTCAGAATGGACTGGTTAGATCTCCTTGCAGTCCAAGGGACTCTCAAGAGTCTTCTCCAATACCACAGTTCAAAAGCATCAATTTTTTGGCGCTCAGCTTTCTTCACAGTCCAACTCTCACACCCATACATGACTACTGGAAAAACCATAGCCTTGACTGGATGGACCTTTGTTGGAAAAGTAATGCCTCTGCTTTTGAATATGCTATCTAGGTTGGTCGTAACTTTCTTCCAATGAGTAAGCGTCTTTCATTTCATGGCTGCAGTCACCATCTGCAGTGATTTTGGAGCCCAAAAAATTAAAGTCTGACACTGTTTCCAGTGTTTCCCCATCTATTTCCCATGAAGTGATGGGACCAGATGCCATGATCGTCTTCTGAATGTTGAGCTTTAAGCCAGTTTTTTCACTCTCCACTTTCACTTTCATCAAGAGGCTTTTTAGTTCCTCTTCACTTTCTGCCATAAAGGTGGTGTCATCTGCATATCCCATAGATAGCTTAACTTTACACCTAAAACAACTGGATAAAGAAGAAGAACAACAAAAAAAACAAAAAACAAATTAGTAGAAGGAAAGAAATCATAATGATTAGATCAGAAACAAATGAAAAAGAAATGAAAGAAATAATAGTAAAAGTTAATAAAACTAAAAGCTGGTTCTTTGAGAAGACAAACCTAATTGACAAACCTTTAGCCAGACTCATCAAGAAAAGAAGAGAGAAGAATCTAGTCAACAAAATTAGAAATGAAAAAGGAGAGGTTACAAAAGACAATGCAGAAATACAAAGGATTATGAGACTATTATGAGAAACTATATGGCAATAAAATAGATAGCCTAGAAGAAACAGACATATTGTTAGAAAAGTTCAATCTTCCAAGACCGAACCAGGAAGAAATAGAAATTATGAACAACCCAATTACAAGCACTGAAACTGAAGCTTTGATAAAAAAAAAAAAAATCTCCCAAAAAACAAAAGCCCAGGGCCAGATGGCTTCACAGGAGAATTCTTTCAAACATTTAGAGAAGAGCTAATGCCTATCCTTCTAAAACTCTTTCAAAAAACTGCAGAGGAAGGAACACTTCCAAACTCATTTTATGAGGCCACCTACACCCTGATACCAAAACCAGAAAAAGACAACATACACACACACATACACACAGAAAAACTTACAGGCCAATATCACTGATGAACATAGAGGCAAAAATCCTCAACAAAATTTTAGCAAACAGAATTCAGCAACACATCAACAAGTTCATACCCCACGATCAAGTTGGGTTTATTCCAGGGATGCAGGATTCTTCAATATATGCAAATCAATGATTGTGATACACCATATTGACAAATTGAAAAATAAAACCATATGATCATCTCAATAGATGCAGAAAAAGCCTTTGACAAAATTCAGCACCCATTTACGATTAAAACTCTTCAAAAAATGGGCATAGAAGGAACCTACCTCAACATAGTAAAGGCCATATATGATAATCCTACAGCAAATATTATTCTTAATGGTGAAAAACTGAAAGCATTCCCCTTAAGATCAGGAACATGATAAGGGTGTCCACTTTCACCACTATTATTCAACATAGTTCTGGAAGTTCTAGCTATGTCAATCAGAGAAGAAAAAGAAATAAAAGGAATCCAGATCAGAAGAGAAGACATAAAGCTCTCGTTGTTTGCAGGTGACATGATACTGTACATAGAAAACCCTAAAGATAGTATCAGGAAATCACTAGAAGTATCAGTGAATTTAACAAAGTTGCAGGATACAAAATCAATACACAGAAATCACTTGAATTTCTATATATGAACAATGAAAAATCAAAAATAAAAATTAAGGAATCAACCCCATTAACCACTGAAACAAAATGAATTCAATATCTAGGCATAAACTTACGTAGGGAGAAAAAAGAACTGTACACAGAAAATTATAAGACACTGATAAAAAAAAATCAAACAGAACATAAAGAGATGGAGAGATATTCCATGGTCCTGGGTAGGAAGAATCAATATTGTGAAAATGGCTATACTTCCAAAGGCAACCTACAGATTCAAAGTGACCCCTATTAAATTACCAATGGCATTTTTCACAGAACTAGAACAAAAAATTTCCACAATCCATATGGAAACACAAAAGATCCGAATAGCCAAAACAGTTTTGAGAAAGAATGGAGATGGAGAAATCAACCTTCCTGACTTCAGATTATACTACAAAGCTACAGTCATCAAGCCAGTATGGTACTGGCACAAAAACAGAAATATAGACTAATAGGACAAGATAGAAAGCCAAGAAATAAACCCATGCACCTATGGGTACCTTATTTTTGACAGAGGAGGCAAGAATAACAATGGGGTAAAGACAGCCTCTTCAATAAATGGTGCCAGGAAAACTGGACAGCTACATGTAAAAGAATGAAATTAGAACACTTCCTAACACCATACAGAAAGATAAACTCAAAATGTATTAAAGACCTAAATGTAAGACCAGAAACTATAAAACTCTTAGAGGAAAACATAGGCAGAACACTCAATGACATAAATCAAAGCAAGATTCTCTATGACCCACCTCCTAGAGCAACTAAAATAACAAAAATAACAAGTGGGACCTGACTAAATTTAAGTTTTTGCACAGCAAAGGAAACTATAAGCAAGATGAGAAGACAACGCTCAGAATGGGAGAAAATAATAGCAAATGAAACAACTGACAAAGGATTAATTTCCAAAATATACAAGCAGCTCATACAACTCAATGCCAGAAAAACAAACAACCCAATCAAAAAGTGGGAAAAAGTGAGTTTGAAGTGAGTCAGAAAGAAAACATACAGATGGCTAACAAACACATGAAAAGATGCTCAACATCACTCATCATTAGAGAAATGCAAATTAAAACCACAATGAGATATCACCTCACACCAGTCAGAATGGCCATTATCAAAAAGTCTACAAACAATAAATGCTGGAGAGGGTGCATAGAAAAGGGAATGCTCTTGCATTGTTGGTGGAAATGCAAATTGATACAGCCACTATGGAAGATGATATGGAGATTCCTTAAAAAACTAGGAATAAAACCACCATATGACCCAGCAGTCCCACTCCTAGGTATATACCCTTAGGAAACCAGGGTTGAAAAAGACACATGTATCCCATTGTTCATTGAAGCAATATTTACAACAGCTAGAACATGGAAACAACCTAGGTGTCCATTGGCAGATGAATGGATAAAGAAATTGTGGTACATATACACAATGGAATATTACTCAGCCATAAAAAGGAACACATTTGAGTCAGTTCTGATGAGGTGGATGAACCTAGAAACTATTATACAGAGTGAAGACAGTCAGAAAGAGAAAGATAAATATCATATTCTAATGCACATATACAGAATCTAGAAAAATGGTACTGAAGAATTTATTTACGGGGCATCAATGGAGAAACAGACATAGAGAATAGACTTATGGACATGGGGAGTGGAGAGGAGAGGGGGAGATGTATGGAAACAGTAACATGGAATGTATGTAAAATAGACATACATTGAATACCATATATAAAATAGACAGCCAAAGGGAATTTGCTGTCTGGCTCAGGAAAAACAAACTTGGATTCTGTTTCAGCCTAGAAGGATGGGATGGGGAGGAAGCTGGGAAGGAGGGAGGTTCAGAAGGGAGGGGATATAGTATACCTATGGTTGATTCATGTTGAGGTTTGACAGAAAAACAACAAACATATAAAGCAATGATCCTTCAATAAAAAAAATTTTAATACATATTTAAATCAATGAACTGCACAGATTGTGCCATTGAGTTTCAGGGCACAGCTTCAATTCAGTTCAGTTCAGTCGCTCAGTCATGTCTGACTCTGCGACCCCATGAATCACAGCACACCAGGCCTCCCTGTCCATCACCATCTCCCGGAGTTCACTCAGACACACGTTCATTGAGTCCGTGATGCCATCCAGCCATCTCATCCTCTGTCGTCTCCTTCTCCTCCTGCTCGCAATCCCTCCCAAATCAGAGTCTTTTCCAATGAATCAACTCTTCGCATAAGGTGGCCAAACTGCTGGAGTTTCAGCTTTAGCATCATTCCTTCCAAAGAAATCCCAGGGCTGATCTCCTTCAGAATGGACTGGTTGGATTTCCTTGCAGTCCAAGGGACTCTCAAGAGTCTTCTCCAATACCACAGTTCAAAAGCATCAATTCTTCGGTGTTCAGCCTTCTTCACAGTCCAACTCTCACATCCATACATGACCACAGGAAAAACCATAGCCTTGATAAAATGGACTTTAGTCGGCAAAGTAATGTCTCTACTTTTGAATATACTATCTAGGTTGGTCATAACTTTTCTTCCAAGGAGTAAGCATCTTTTAATTTCATGACTGCAGTCACCATCTGTAGTGATTTTGGAGCCCCCCAAAATAAAGTCTGACACAGTTTTCCACTGTTTCCCCATCTATTTGCCATGAAGTGATGGGACCAGATGCCATGATCTTCGTTTTCTGAATGTTGAGCTTTACGCCAACTTTTTCACTCTCCTCTTTTACTTTCATCAAGAGACTTTTTAGTTCCTCTTCACTTTCTGCCATAAAGGTGGTGTCACCTGCATATCTGAAGTTATTGATATTTCTTCTGGCAATCTTGATTCCAGCTTGTGCTTCTTCCAGCCGAGTGTTTCTCATGATGTACTCTGCATAGAAGTTAATAAGCGGGGTTACAACATACAGCCTTGATGTACTCCTTTTCCTATTTGGAACCAGTCTGTTGTTCCATGTCCAGTTGCTTCTTGGCCTGCATACAGATTTCTCAAGAGGCAGGTCAGGTGGTCTGGTATTCCCATCTCTTTCAGAATTTTCCACAGTTTGTTGTGACCCACACAGTCAAAGGTTTTGGCATAGTCAATAAAGCAGAAATAGATGTTTTTCTGGAACTCTCTTGCTTTTTCCATGATCCAGTGGATGTTGGCAATTTGATCTCTGGTTCCTCTACCAGCTTGAACATCAGGGATTTCATGGTTCATGTATTGCTGAAGCCTGGCTTGGAGAATTTTGAGCATTAGTTTACTAGCATGTGAGATGAGTGCAATTGTGTGGTAGTTTGAGCATTCTTTGGCATTGCCTTTCTTTGGAATTGGAATGACAACTGACCTTTTTCAGTCCTGTGGCCACTGCTGAGTTTTCAAACTTGTTGGCATATTGAGTGAGCACTTTCACAGCATCATCTTTCAGGATTTGAAACAGCTCAACTGGAATTCCATCACCTCCACTAGCTTTGTTCGTAGTGATGCTTTCTAAGGCCCACTTGACTTCTTAGTCTTAGCTAAAAGCTGTCTTCTATGTAAGATGCATAATTCAATTTTGAAATTTTACCTGCTTTGTCTGAAAATCAACAACTGTGAAAGCATGAGAATTATGTGTTTCAATAGAATAAATCAAACTCGTTCAAAATTGCCATGGCAACTTACCTCTAAAAAAAAAAATTATTCATCTTGAACAAGAAAATTAAAATAACCTTAACATTGTTCAATAATTAATATAACATGCTGCATGGTAATGTATGTAAATTATAGTGTAATTTAAACAATTATAGATCTATTTGCATATAGCCTACGTAATATATATACACAGGAGACATTGATTCTATCCCTGGTTTGGGAAGATCCCGTAGAGAAGGAAATGGCAACACACTCCAGTATTCTTTACTGGGAAATCCAATGGACAGAGGAACCCAACAGTAATATATATATATCTGGGGGGCATACACAAAGACAGAAAGAGAAAGAACAAAACAGAAAGATTAAAGATATTAGTAAGAAGTCTTTCTTGCTATGTGTCAGGAGCCAGGAAAATGGGATGGGAGAGAAGAAGAGGTAAGACAGGTACTCTTAACTTACTAGCACAGCAAGTATTTTGGAAAAGCCCTTCTGTAAAAATGCTTGGAAACATGCTTCTGTTATTGACACTGAGGGATTAATGTGATGAAAGCCAAGAAATTATTGTGATCTTGTCTGGAAAATCATATTGACTACTGCACATTATTTTCAGGAGAAAAACAATCATGTTTTTTTATGAACTCTGAAAATACATTTTGTTGATTCTAATTAAAGAATCATGATGTGAAGCTCTGACAAAAAATAAGCTACTTATATTTTCTAATATCATAATCAAGATGAAAGAATTTTGCTACAACTTCTCTCTCTCTCTTTTTATTTTTTTGCCAAAACTATGGCTCTAGGGTTTTTAAATAAGAATTTCCACATGAAGATGAGCGTATTTATAACATATTGGAACAATTTGTTCTCTTTCCTTTTTCATCCAAATTGACTCAAGGAAATGGGTATTAGAATAAGAACTCATGCTCACATTCAGAGGATTATTTGCTGAGCACCAGGAAAACTCTAAAGACAACGGCAACTTTGGCTCCAGCGGTGACTTCTGAAAAGCATCCCAGAAAATGTTTCAGTTCAGTTCAGTCTCTTAGTCTTGTCCGACTCTTTGCGACCCCATGGATCACAGCACTCCAGGCCTCCCTGTCCATCACCATCTCCTGGAGTTCACTCAGACTCATGTCCATCGAGTCAGTGATGCCATCCAGCCATCTCATCCTCTGTCGTCCCCTACTCCTCCTGCCCCCAATCCCTCCCAGCATCAGAGTCTTCTCCAATGAGTCAACTCTTCGCATCAGGTGGCCAAAGTACTAAAGTTTCAGCTTTAGCATCATTCCTTCTAAAGAAATCCCAGAGCTGATCTCCTTCAGAATGGACTGGTTGGATTTCCTTGCAGTCCAAGGGACTCTCAAGAGTCTTCTCCAATACCACAGTTCAAAAGCATCAATTCTTCAGCGCTCAGCCTTCTTCACAGTCCAACTCTCACATCCATACATGACCACAGGAAAAACCATAGCCTTGATTAGACGGACCTTAGTCGACAGAGTAATGTCTCTGCTTTTGAATATGCTATCTAGGTTGGTCATAACTTTCCTTTCAAGGAGTAAGCGTCTTTTAATTTCATGGCTGCAATCACTATCTGCAGTGATTTTGGAGCCCCCAAAAATAAAGTCTGACACTATTTCCACTGTTTCCTCATCTATTTCCCATGGTAAATAAATGTTGTGTTATTAAAGTTTCCCAAGATGGCTCAGTACAAGATATATTATACAACTATATATTTTCACACCAACATTCCTGTGGCTACATGAACCACAGAACATTGTGGGGGTAGAGAATCTTGGCATGTGGTGAGACAGACATTTCTATCAGAAGAGTAATTTTCTGTGCAAGACATCTAAATTTCCACAAAATTAAGGCTTTTGACAAGCTCTTCAAAACCTCTTCTAGTTCCAAAATAATATGCCCTTGTTTCTTTTATTTAGCTCAATATAAAAAAATCACATTTACAGGCAGTATACATAATTTGAAAATAGGTAATAGGCATGAGCTGTTTGTGAGTGGGAAAATCTTCAAATGTTATTTATTTTATGTGTTCTCTAATATTTTACCTCCAAGCTTGGAACAAAAGACACTGTCAGGTTATGTCCCATCAGTTCAGTTCAGTCACTCAGTTGTCTCCAACTCTTTGTGACCCCATGGACTACAGCATACCAGGCCTCCCTGTCTATCACCAATTCCTGGAGTTTACTCAAACTCATGTCCATTGAGTTGGTGATGCCATCAAACCATCTCATCTTCTGTCGTCCCCTTCTCCTCCTGCCTTCAATCTTTCCCAGTAACAGGGTCTTTTCAAATAAGTCAGCTATTCATATCAGGTGGCCAAAGTATTGGAGTTTCAGCTTCAGCATCAGTCCTTCCAATGAACATTCAAGACTGATTTCCCTTAGGATGGACTGGTTGGATCTCCTTTCAGTCCAAGGGACTCTCAAGAGTTTTCTCCAACACCAGAATTCAAAAGCATCAATTCTTCGGCATATCCCATAGTTGTCATTATTTATTTTCCAAACTATCCATTGAGAGATCCCCCATAAAGATGTATACACGCTAAATTTTGAAAAGAAGGTAATCAAGTTATGACAAACATAGACAGTATATTAAAAAGCAGAGACATTACTTTGTCAACAAAGGTCCATCTAGTCAAAGGTATAGTTTCTCCAGTAGTCATGTATGGATGTGAGAGCTGGACCATAAAGAAGGCTGAGCACTGAGGCATTGATGCTTTCTGACTGTGTTGTTGGAGAAGACTCTTGAGAGTCCCTTGGACTGAAAGGAGGTCAATCCTAAAGGAAATCAGTCCTGAATATTCATTGGAGGGACTGATGCTGAGGCTGAAGTTCCTATAGTTTGCCACCTGATGAGAAGAGATGACTCATCGGAAAAGACCCTGATGCTGGGAAAGATTGAAGGCAGAAGGAGAAGGGGACAACAGAGGATAAGATGGTTGGATGGCATCACTGACTCAATGGACATGCATTTGAGCAAGATCCAGGAGATGGTGAAGGACAGGGAAGACTGGCACGCTGCAGTCCATGGGATCAGAAAGAGTCGGACACAACGAAGTAACTAAATAACAACAGCAATCACCTTACACTCATTATCTGTTAGCCGACATTTTTTATTGAATGTACTCATGCCTTGCTGTGTATTTAGAAAATTTGGAAAATGAGCCACTAAATTCATATCTTTGGTAGTCTTGAATTTTATACTGTCGAGGTTGACAGATGGGAAAGAAAATAATACTTCAGTAGGAGAAATTAAGCAATTAGTTGACTATTTCACAGTTGTATACTTTGACGAAATCTAACAACATGCAAATGACTATCAGATAGTGAATATTAAGCAGTTACTTCATTTTTAAAGATGATGTGAATATTTAAGTATTCAGAAGTCATGCATCCATGCTGAGTCACTTTCATCTTGTCTGACTGTTTGTGACCCTACGGACTATAACCTGCCAGGCTCTTCCGTCCACAGGATTCTTCAGGAAAGAATACTGGAGTGGGATGCCATGCCCTCCTCCAGGGGATGTTTCCAACCCAGGGGTCAAACCTCTGGTCTCTTATATCTTGCGTTGGCAGGCAGGCTGTTTACCGCGAGTGCCACCTGGGAAACCCCATATTAGTGGTCCTGCTTAGGATTATTATGAACTTTTTTAAGGCTGGTTTTTTCTTTGGTTCTATCATGATTAAAAAGTGGTTAATATGGTATACCGTATATGAGAATCAAGAAATTTAGCTTAAAAATCCAAATGATTTTTTAATAATGAGCCTTGTGTATCTGAGGCCATTAAAAAGACAATGATGGCTAATTCTACCCAGGAAAAGAGAAGTTACTTTAAGAAAAGGAGAAACAGGCTAAGAAATGACAAAATTATTCCTGCAAAGTTGCAAAATGAGTGCAAAATTTTAGCAAAGCTAAGTGATTTTTTTTAATGTTTCTTTCTGTTCCTGAGGAGTACAATGAACAAAAATAATAATAATCACGAAGAAAAAGGTATTGATGCTTCCATAGTTTCTGCTTTCCTGGGCTCTAGAGGCTACAGGAAAGAACAATGGTCCTCAAAAGCCACTAGATTATCTTTGTTACACTCCCCGACTATCTGGGGTAGAATAACTGGGCCTCCCCAGCCACAGTAAGATTGGGAGTGGGAAGTGCTTTGAGTTCTTTAGAGAAATGTGTTTTATAAATACTACTACTATTAAAGCTATTGTTAAGACTGAGTCCTGTTTTGAGCTGCTGCCTTTCTGGAGGCAGTGGGTGGGTCACAACGCACTGTCCGCCTCCCCGCCTTCCCCCACCCAGAGGCACTTAGCCTCCGCCTTGCTTTCCACCCCGTGCTGTGTCCCTGTCCTATTGTGGCCAGTTTCCTTGCTTTCTCAAGGACCTTACCCTCCCTGCTTTTCACAGAAGGTCAATCCCCAGAGAGGGAGGCAATCAGGCAGGAAATCTCCCAAGAACAAATCAAGGTAGCAATTTTAGTAAAAATAGCTGGATTTAGCCCATGATAAAACTTTTTTTTTTTTTTTTAAAACAGAGTTTGCCTGGCACACACATTCATTACCATACATCTCTCCCACGCATTGCAGGAGCCCCAAGGTGTCAGCTGGCAGGAGTTTAAATTTTCTTCAGGCATTCTTATAAATCCTTTAACTGCTTCTTAACCACCTGCCCAGGGCTATGAGATGAGCGTTTATCAATTGTATTCTGTCTTAATATATTCATGCACAATTTGGCACGCATATAACTTCTACATATTCAAGGAAGCCCATTTTATAGAAATGTTTTCAGATTCTTTTTTTCCTGTTTTTTTAAAGGAAGTGTTTGAAATTACACTTATGATGTCCAAAATGAATGTTCTCCCACATGTTAGAAGTGTAGCTTGCACCTAGGAAGTTTCAGAATCATAATGGAACCATATATGGTTATAGAAAAATAATTTGCTGGTAAGGGTTGGTTCCCACAAGAAACTGAAATGAGAAATTCCCAATTGAAGATTCAAGATTGATGTTGAACTCTGCCATATTTACCACACTGTGGTTTGCAGAACTGGATATTTTCTAAATTTTAGACACTTTGAGATCATTATTTCAAATAGCACCCAGAAATACATGAAATTAGTCTCATGTAAATTAAGCAACATGGTATAAATAGTTCTTCAGTTCAGTTCAGTCGCTCAGTCGTGTCCGACTCTTTGCGACCCCATGAATCGCAGCACGCCAGGCTTCCCTGTCCATCACCAACTCCCGGAGTGTACTCAAACTCATATCCATTGAGTCAATGATGCCATTCATCCATCTCATCCTCTGTCATCCCCTTCTTCTCCCACCTTTAATCTTTCCCAGCATCAGGATATTTTCAAATGAATCAGTTCTTCACATCAGGTGGCCAAAGTATTGGAGACAGCTTCAGCATCACTTCTTCCAATGAATATTCAGGACTGATTTCCTTTAGGATGGACTGATTGCTTTGGTTATTTCTGCCTTAAAAAGCCTTTAAATCAGGATTGAATCCAAGACAAAATGATTATTCTTTTCTTATTAGTAGACATAAATGACTATAATGGAACACTTTTGGCCAATAGGATGATGGAATGAGCATCTTTGTTATAAACAAAAGAATTGGCCATGGAATCTATAGAAATAGGTAGATAACTTCATGGATAAGTCAGGAAAAAAGAGAAACTTCAGGAAGTTTTGAAACAGATTTAACTTCTGATTATGCAAACTGAAGAAAATAGTTTCACGTTTGCAACAAAAATATCATTGTATCCATAAAATGCCAAGCACGATGTTAGGTGTTGGGGAGAAAAAGGTGCATAAAACATGATTCCAGTCTTCAATTTACATCTTAATAGGATGTACCAATCGGAGAAGGCAATGGCAAGCCACTCCAGTACTCTTGCTTAGACAATCCCATGGACAAAGGAGCCTGGTAGGCTGCAGTCCACGGGGCCACGAGTTGGACAGGACTGAGGGACTTCACTTTCACTTTTCACTTTCATGCATTAGAGAAGGAAATGGCAACCCACTCCAGTGTTCTTGGCTGGAGAATCCCAGGGACAGGGGAGCCTGGTGGGCTGCCATCTATGGGGTTGCACAGAGTCAGACACAACAGAAGCGACTTAGCAGCATCAGCAGGATGTACCAATACATACACCAGTGACTACTATAAAGTTCTCCAATCTAATAATGATATTGTGGATATGTGCAAAATGGTACAGAATGACAAAGGCATGATCAATTGACAACTGACTCATGCTTGGGAAAGATCTAGAAGATCTCTCAAAAAGAAGTAGTTAAAATTACCACTGCAGGAATAAAAGGATGCTCCACAATGAAACTGTTATGAATAGATAACAGGCTGTGTGGCTCAGACAGTAAAGAATCTGCCTGCAATGTGGGTGACCTGGGTTCAATCCCTGGGTTGGGAAGATCCCCTGGAGGAGTATTCTTGCTTGGAGAACCCATGGACAGAGGAGCCTGATGGACGACAGTCCAGGGGTCACAAAGAGTCTAACATGACTGAGCGACTAAGCACATCACAGCTATGAGAATAACAGAGAATTTATTCATTCATTGATTCAACAAAAATGTATAGAATATACTTTTGATGTATGAAATGTATAAATCATATAGTCAGGGACTATTTCAGACATTAATAAAAGAGCTGGGTCAACCATACAATTGAAACCCTTATCTTCTAAAGTGAAAGAGACTGGATTTCAAGGTAAATTGTGGGTCTAGAGATACAATTTTGACAGTGAAACATCAGCATACAGATTTTCATTTGGAAACCAGCAGTGCCGAATAAGATCATCTAGGAAATGAGAGAATGCAAACAGGAAATAGAGAAAGTGTGAGCCTTGGTATTGCATAACATACAAAGTCTAGAGGGAAAAGCAGAGCTACTGAAAAGAGACTGAGAAGAAATGGACAGTTAGTTCAGAAAATCTCCAGGAAAAACATGACAGGGAGGAATCCCACAAGGCAGGTGAAGACAGATGACTGGGTCAAATATATCAAGTGAGATAAAGACTCAACCACTGGATTGAGCAGTGATGAGTTCCTTGGTGACCTAAAGATTTATTTGGGTGGCTTGTATATATAATTTGAACTAAGATTATCTTCCAGGGGGATGTTAACCGATTAACAAAGCAGAAATTGTACAACATCAAATGATGTTGAAATTTTGAGTAAAATGAGAACTTGGTGTTTAATATTGGATTCGATTTTTTAAATGACAGTCATTGAAAACATTTGACAAGAGGGTACTCACTGGAGTATTGGGAAGAAAGCTTGATTAGTTGGGGGAGATAGCTTGATTAGAGCGAATGAGAGATGGGCATTTTATAAGGGGTATGGAAAACAATTTCATGGAATTTTCCTATAAAAGGAAAGCAGAATACAAAGGACTAAAACAGATGTGATACAGTGCCTCCAGTTACCTCTGCTTCAACCACTGCTTCTGTTCCCTTTTTTCCCCTTTTCCTCCTGTTTTGCTAAATCTCCCACCCTTGAACCTTGTCTAACTGAAAAACCACAGGCTTAGCAAGCAGCTGTTGATAAAAATGGTTCTGACAGTTACTGGGATGTCATTGTGCCAAGAATACCAAGTAGAAGGAATGGAAAAGTGGAACAATTTTCAACCGAACCAACAGCAAATTTCGCAAGAGTAAGAGGTGAAAACTGCTATGTGAGTGAAACCACGAGTCTCCCTTTCTGCTCCTCCCCCTATAAAATCCTGCTTTGACTCAACAAGTTACCTGGTCTTCAGATAGTCCTTGATATGTGTCAGGTGAATAAAACCTTTAACTGATACTTGAGTTAAAACTTTTTTTTTTTATTCCCTTGACAAGAGCAGTGGGGCAGTAACTGGAGAGGGATATGCCCTCCAGAGAGGTATATAAAGATGAAAGACATTTTTATTTGTTTCCAATGAAAACAATTCTATAAAGAAGGAAAGATCCCTGGTGTGTATGTAAAGGGAGTGGATGGTTGCAGCAGAAATGTTTCTATCTCCAGAAATAGATAGGATCCAATAAAAAGGTGAGAAGCAGAAAGGGGTAAGGAGAGCTTACCCTTTACTTGAGGAGAAATATGGAGGGTAACAGTGCAGATCCTAAGAGGATTTGGTAATGGAAAGATTGAAAAATTCTCTTCTGATGGTTTCTATTTGCTCAAAGAAATCATTTGCTCAGAGAAGTCATCTATTTTCTCAGAGAAGTCATCATATAAGAATGAGGGAAGAGGAGGAAAGTGTTGGCATTTTAAGGAGAGATGAGAAGGCAAGAAATGGTATATTCTGTATTATAGATATTTAATTTACTAGTTTATGATTCTGTAGTTTGGGCTTATAAATTGCTGGGAAATGTGATGGGATTGAAGGCCAGTGTGAAGAGACCATTTGGGATGATGTACTGGGGAAACATTTTAGATTCAGACAGCAAATGGCACTAAAAAAAAGGTCTGAATGTTATTTTCTAACCAGTGAAGATGCAGGATTTTTAAACAAGTGATGACAAGATTGATTCTGTTGTGAATGTGCTGCTGGCTTTATGATAATTTTTGACAATAATTTCCTCTTGAAATATATTTATTCAATTTTCTATGTAAAATATTGGTGATCATCACTATAAGAGGAAGAAAGAAAGAAATCATATAAATGTATACCTAAGAACAGCTTTCTAGAATCTGGCTCCATAATAATATATGAGCTAAATAAACTACTTTTAATTTATTAATTGCATATTATTTTCTCATATAGTCCTTGAATACCATTTGAAAATATGAATATTTACAAACATACTAAGTCCCATATTTATGATGAAGTGTGTTCCAAAACATCATTTCTCTCTGATTACAAAAATACTACATGCTAATTGTTGATCATTTGGAAACTATAAAAATTTACAA
>SJYQ01094254.1:57127-75327 GCA_006410935.1 Redunca redunca | reverse complement strand
CTTAGTCACTCCAGATTAAAAGCACATTTATAGAATAACCTGGGGAGAAGAAATAAGTCTCTTCAGACACTATAAGAGATAAATGAAGGAGTGACATTCACCCAAAAGCCAAAGAAAGTATGGTACAAATGCAAGAAAAAATGAACAGGACCAGTTAGCAATGTATAAGATCCAATTAGAAACTATGGATATAAAATATAAAAATTGAAATAAAATACTTCTAAATTCAATAATAGATTGAGCTCAACTGAAAAGAAAATTAGGAGGAAGTTCTGAGGAAATCACTTAGAATCTTATACAAGAAGACAGAAAAAGAACTTGAAACAGTATGTAAGAAACTGGAAAAGAATTGGGACACAATATTGGGGCTTTTGGAAAAGCAGGAAAGTGGGCACATGTTGAATAAATCTTTAAAGTCAAAATTGTAATAGTCTAAAGTTTAGTTAGGACATAAAATAACAAACAGTCTTTAGATTTTAATAATGTACTAAAAATAATATGAAATTCAGAAAACTCTAATGTCAAAAAAATGTTTTACTTACTTCTGGTAATGATTTTAAACATAAGTTATATATAATTATAAGGTAGCAGAAAGAGCCAATATAGTAAAACAAAATAAATTTGATGACCTGATATGAATCTGAAGTACTGAAATGTAGTTTGTACATGGCTGTCTATAATTAGCTTCCAGGTCTAAACATGGTTTTAAAGAAAAATTATGCTTCCAAATTTATCTCTGTGACTTCGTACCTACCAAAAAATTACCAAGGATGACTCACAGCTGTATTGAATAAATGGATTCAAGATGAAAATACACTTATTTCAATGAAAATGATGATGATAGATGACTTGTTTTCTTCCCAGTTCCTAAGGAATGATTGACTTTGTCAACAAAGATTAAATACAATAAATAAATCACTGTAAAATCTAAAAGATTATGCTATTTTTTCCTTACATGGGTAAACAATGCAAACTATAAACATGACAGTTAACATTAAGACATTAACATCAGTAGGTTTCCCTGATACAAAAACATACAAGTCATCAGGAAAAAAAAAACAGATTACAATGCTTACCATTGTACAGGAAAACATATTGGACATAAGGTGCCAAAAAATTGCCATCGTTTTTTGTATTTACATAGATCTGAATATTCTGATGACTTCGCAATTTTTGTTTGCAAAAAAAAACTATTACGAGTGATGCTAAGAGAAAATTAACATCTCAGGATTAACCAAACTGGTAATCATCTTAAACCATTTTCCTTCTAATTTTCCTAGCTTCCATTACTGGAAATTTTTTAAAGAAAATTCAACAAACATCTCACATTTGGAAATACATTTTATATTTTAAAAAGGGAATACTTTGGCAAGCTAGATAATCTTCAAGCAAACACCAGTATTTTAAAACGTGTTCTCAGGAAACCTAAAAGGTTTATTTTTGGCAAAACGAGTCAACATGCTGTCAGTCATCTCCTCCAAGATGCAATTACAGTCAGAACTAAATAATTTTGAGCTTCCGGCAACAGATACATTCAAAAAGGTTTCCATAGACCTACAAGAAAATTCACCTCATCTAAAAGAACCTGAAAAAAACCTTACTTAAGCTATTTTTCTAGCAGCTAGATCATGATGGAAAAATTTGTTTATCAGCTGGTTTTTATTATTGAAAATTACCTTCAAGAAGCAAATCATTACAATTAGTTTCCCTTTTATAAACTGCCAAGAAATTCTTTGTCACCAATTTAAAATTTTCTAAGAAGTGAGAGCAAATTGAAAAGGCACTTGCAATTTGTTGCAGCTTTTACTGTGACTATTTTACTCTTACTCTGTGAACTTAAATTGCACATCATCAACCTTACTTCCAGATGTTTTAAAAATGTGTCTATCCTCTGAATATCTCACAAAAGAAGTTATGAGATGAGTAATATTATTTCCATAGTGCATTTGTGGAAACTAAAACAAGAACATAAAAACTGATTCATCAAATGGAAGTCAAAACTACAATGAGATATCAATTCACACCAGTCAGAATGGCCATCATCAAAAAGTCTACAAACAATAAATGCTGGAGAGGGTGTGGAGAAAAGGGAACCCTCTTGCACTGTTGGTGGGAATGTAGATTGATACAGCCACTACAGAAGACGGTATGGATATTCCTTAGAAACCTAGGGGGAAAAAATCACCATAGGACCCAGCAATCCCACTCCAGGCATTTACCTTGAAGAAACCAAAACTGAAAAAGACACATGTACCCCAGTGTTCAATGCAGCAGTATTTACAACAGCTAGAACATGGAAGCAACCTAGATGTCCACTGACAGATGAATTGATAAAGAAGTTTGGTACATAAACACAATGGAATATTACTCAGCCACAAAAAGAAACATTTGAGTCCGTTCTAATGAGATGCATGAACCTAGAGCCTATTAAACAGAGTGAAGTAAATCAGAAAGAGAAAGATAAATATCATATACTAATGTGTATATATGGAATCTAGAGAGATGGTATGGATGAATTTGTTTGCAAGGCAGCAATGGAGAAACAGACATAGAGAACAGACTTATGGACATGGAGAGAGGAGAGAGAGGGTGAGACTTATGGAGATAGTAACATGGAAACTTACATTACCAAGTGTAAAATAAATATCCAATGGGAATTTTCTGTATGTCTGTGGAAACTCAAGTATGAGCTCTGTATCAACCTAGAGCAGTGGGATGGGAAGGGAGATTCAAGAGGGAGGGGACATATGTATACCTATGGCTGATTCATGTTGATGTTTGACAGCAAACAACAAAATTATGTAAAGAAATTATCCTTAAATTAAAAAAATTTTTAATTGACACATCAAATATTTAAACATTTTTAGTGTTGTAGGTGGTAATCCAACTATTGTTTTCTGCTAAGTCTCAAAACACAAATGTCATTGTCAAACTATAAGTAAAATGTACTAGGGAGAAAATGTTTCAATAAATGTATGAAATATTGTAATTTATGACTATAGGCTTTGTACCAAGAGATATTGCTAAGATCTCTTTTCCAAATCCCGGTACATCATATGATTAAGAAGGAATAGTAGACTGTTTAAATATGAAAGTTTAAAGATTAACTTTAATATATCTGAATACTATTTTGCATTGATTCATGCCAAATAGAAGAAAAACTGAGGATATGTGAATCAGATGCCTTGTGGATATGAATCTTGATATTCTAAAGTTATTCTTTCTCTCAATAGAGTGATTTTACTGTCCAAGTAAGTAAAAGTGTCTTTTTCCATAGGTTACCTGGTCATTCTAAGCCTATCTCATTAACTCACTGCCCAGGAAATTACGTTAACAACACTAACAAAAGGAAGGAAACTGCTATTTAAAGTCAAATTCTCATCTATTTCCAATACAGAAAATATTCTACAGTGGGCATGATGGGAAATCAGAGAAAAGCTAGTATTTTTTATTCACTGTTAAATGGTCCATCTAAATATCTAGACAGATCTATTTCATCAGGGTATTATATATTATACAATATTACCTCTTTCTCCTAAACATAATGTTTATATAAATTGAGAAACAATGTCCCACTTGTGGATATTATTGAAGAATGTTTAAGCTTAACTTCATTTATGTTTATTATTTCACAGCTCTTCATGTTTTAAATTGAGTCAGTTGATTAATCTGAAAATATTTATACTGAGCTCCTGCTCTGTTTCAGTTCCTACAATGATTTTAAGTTGATTCCTCATGAAGCTCACCTACAAAGAATGAACTTTCTATAAAGTATTCATAACTCAATTATAATTCAAATTTTATGTTCTGCCTAAAAGTATTAATATACAATGGCAAAAACCCTTTAGTAATAAAAATAGCCACAATATACTCAAATTGTGTGTATCTTTTTTCTTTGTTATTTAAAAATTTCTAATTTGGATTTCTTTTAATTTAGTATATATTAAAATATAAACTAAAAGAACAGAGAAGACATTGAATATGAATGCAATACCAATATCACCTAAAGGATATTTCACAGAAAAGGAAACTTGAAGGGCCAAACAAAAATGAAAAGTTTTACCTTATTAATAATTTTAAAAATGCAAATTTTAGTCAAAATAAAATGACATTTTACACTCACCAATTTTTTTAAAGGAGAAGGCAATGGCACCCCACTCCAGTACTCTTGCCTGGCAAATCCCAAGGATGGAGGAGCCTGGTGGGCTGCAGTCCATGGGGTCGCTAAGAATTGGACACAACTGAGCGACTTCCCTTTCACTTTTCATTTTCATGCATTGGAGAAGGACATGGCAACCCACTCCAGTGTTCTTGCCTGGAGAATCCCAGGGATGGAGAAGCCTGGTGGGCTACCGTCTATGGGGTCGCACATAGTCGGACACAACTGAAGTTACTTAGCAGCAGCAATTTTTTAAAAAATAGGAAGTTCTGATACTGCCACATGCTAATTGGTGGGAGAATGAATTAATACAGTACTTGGAAAACAATTTAGCATTATCTCATGGAGTTATATATTTGCAAATTCAGGACTTAGAAGCCATTTCTAGATGAATATCTTAGAAAACTCTTAAGCTTGTGTCTTAAGGGACCTGTAGAAAATATTTGTGGCATCAACAGACATCACATTGAAAAAACTCAAAATGACCATATACTATATTTATGTATAGATAGATATGTTTTGGAAACACTATATAATAGTGAAAATGAGTGATCTGCTAGATACATCAAATGAATGAATATTAGAAAGATATCATTGGATGTAAAAAGAAAGATAATGACTAGTTATAGTATTATACCATTTATATAAATTTCAAAAGCACACAAGCTCAGCAATAAAAGTACACAATATATAGAAAAACTAAAATGGAAAGAAAAAACACAGAAGTTGCATATGATAAAATTTGTTTTGGAGGGAGACAATGTCAACATAATATTCCATTTGCAAGTTTGTAGCTGAAAACCAATTTATTATTCTTTGATTTGTCCGAACTGCTTTTTGTACTGGTTCCTCACAATAACTCTATATAGTAGATACAACTGTTATTTCCTAACACACATGAAAAAACTGAGGCACAAAGATATGAAATAACTTTATCAAAGTCACTCTGCTCAAATGTAAAATTGGAATTTGAACAGATAATCAAGAAACTGAAGGTAGCCTTATAGCCATTATACTGTACTTATTCCTTCCATTAAAAAATAATGTGTGGCCAAGATGGTAGAGAAGAAAGACCTGAACTCACCTCCTCTCATGGGCACACAAAAATTATAGTTATTTACAGACTGGCTATCTATGCAAATGACATTAAATCTAGAAGAAAATATTTTCCCAACACTAAAGATATAAAGAAGGAATTGCAAGGAGACAGGAAGGAGAGACAGAGACACAATATAGTCAAGATTCATAACCCCCAGGTAGGTGACCCACAACGGGGAGGATAATCACAATTGTGGAGGTTCTCCCCAAGGAACAAGGGGTTCAAGTCCCACATCAGGATCCCCAGCCCAAGAGTCCTACATTGGGAAGACATGTCCCCAGAACATCTGGCTTTGAAGGCCAGCAGCATTTGTGTATGGGAAAGCCAGAGGGTTATAGGAAACAGAGACTCTATTCTTACAAGACATGTGAAAATGTCACAAGTTCTGAGACCCAGTACTGAAGCAGTCATTCGAAAGGAGCCTGAGTCAGACCAACTTACTGATCTTAGAGAGCCTCCCAGAAAGGCAGGAGGCAACCTGGGGATAAAGATGCTGGTGGCAGCCATTAGTGAGAGCTCATTCCACCACTGGGACTGTGGTGCTAGCAAACACCGTTTTGGAATCTTCCATCTTGCTTAATAGTGTCAGATTTACTTGCTTCCAACAGATTGGCACAAGCACTAGGCCCGTGAGGCCCCACAGCTAGCTGCCCTTGATCCTGACTCCACCCACCAGTGGCTCAGTACCAGCCCTGGGATCACTGAGACCAAGACTGACAGGCAGCAACACTGGGACATGGATCTGCCCACCAGCAGGCTGCCAGGCACCACATGAGGCAGGGACTGGCAGTCAATTAGGCCAGGGGCCAGCCCTAACTACTAGTGTGCCCACAGTAGCCGATCCCGCCACAACAGAGGGCCCACACAGCCCACAGAGGAATCACCCTACAGCATACAGCTCTGGTCAACAGAGGGAAATGTGCTGCTGGGCTCCATAGGAAGCCGCCAACATAAGGTCACTTCTCTAAGACTGGAAATCATGACTGACCTATCTAATACATGAAGATCTTTTTTTGTATAGTTCTGTGTATTCATGCCACCCCTTCTTAACATATTCTGCTTCTGTTGGGTCCATACCATTTCTGTCCTTAATTGTACCCATCTTTGCATGAAATGTGGTATCTCTAATTTTCTTGAAGAGCTCTCTCATCCTTCCCATTCTATTGTTTTCCTCTATTTCTTTGCACTGATCACTGAGGAAGGATTTCTTATCTCTTCTTGCTATTCTTTGCAACTCTGCCTTCAAATGAGTATATCTTTCCATTTCTCCTTTGCTTTCCCTTCCCTTCTTTTCTCAGCTATTTGTATCTTCATGACCCAGGTAACCACAATGGTGTGATCACTCACCTAGAGGCAGACATTCTGGAGTGCAAGTGGGCCTTAGAAAGCATCACTATGAACAAAGCTAGTGGAGGTGATGGAATTCCAGTTGAGCTATTTCAAATCCCTTAAGATGATGCTGTGAAAGTGCTGCACTCAGTATGCCAGCAAATTTGGAAAACTCAGCAGTGGCCACAGGACTGGAATAGGTCAGGTTTCATTCCAGTCTCAAAGAAAGGCAATGCCAAAGAATGCCTAAACTACCACACAATTGCACTCATCTCACATGCTAGTAAAGTAATGCTCAAAATTCTCCAAGCCAGGCTTCAACAGTATGTGAATCGTGAACTTCCAGATGTTCAAGCTGAATTTTAAAAAGGCAGAGGAACCAGAGATCAAATTGCCAACATGTGTTGAATCATTGAAAAAGCATCTACTTCTGCATTATTGACTATGCTAAAGCCTTTAACTGTGTGGATCACAACAAACTATGAAAAATTCTTCAAGAGATGGGAATACTAGGCCACCTAACCTGCCTCGTGAGAAATATGTTTGCAGATCATGAAGCAACAGTTAGAACTGAACATGGAACAACAGACTGGTTCCAATTCGGGAAAGGAGTATGTCAAGGCTGTATATTGTCACCATGCTTATTTAACTTATATGCAGAGCACATCATGTGAAATACCACTCTGAATGTAGCACAAGCTGGAATCAAGATTGCTGGGAGAAACATCAATAACCTCAGATAAGCAGATGACACCACCCTTATGGCAGAAAGTGAAGAAGAACTAAAGAGCCTCTTGATGAAAGTGAAAGAGGAGAGTGAAAAAGTTGACTTAAAACTCAATACTCAGAAAACTTAGATCTTGGCATCCAGTCCCATCACTTCATAGGAAATAGATGGGGGAAAAGTGGAAACAGTGTCAGACTTTATTTTGGGTCCAAAATCACTGCAGATGGTGACTGCAGTCATGAAATTGAAAGACGTTTGCTCCAGGAAGAAAAGCTATGACCAACCTAGACAGCCTCTTAAAAAGCAGAGACATTACTTTGCCAGCAAAAGTCTGTCTAGTCAAAGCTATGGGTTTTTCCAGTAGTCATGTATGGATGTGAGAGTTGGACTATAAAGAAAGCTGAGGGCCAAAGAATTACTGCTTTTGAACTGTGGTGTTGGAGAAGACTCTTGAGAGTCTCTTGGACTGCAAGGAGATCCAACCAGTCAATCCTAAAGGAAACCAGTCACGAGTATTATTCATTGAAAGAACTGATGCTGAAACTGAAACTCCAATACTTTGGCCACCTGACATGAAGAACTGACTCATTTGAAAAGACCCTGATGCTGGCAAAGATTGAAGGTGGGCGGAGAAAGGGACATGGTTGGATGGCATCACCAACTCAATGGACATGAGTTTTAGCAAGCTCCAGGAGTTGGTGATGGAAAGAGAAGCCTGGAGTGCTGCAGTCTATGGGGTCACAAAGAATTGGACAGGACTGAGGGACTTTTCCATACTGTTCATGGGGTTCTCAAGGCAAGAATACTGAAGTGGTTTTCCATTCCCTTCTCCAGTGGACCACATTCTGTCAGACCTCTCCACCATGACCTATCCATCTTGGGTGGCCCCACACGGCATGGCTTAGTTTCATTAACAAGGCTGTGGTCTGTGTGATCAGATTGGCTAGTTTTCTGTGATTATGGTTTCAGTGTGTCTGCCCTCTGATGCCCTCCCACAACACCTACCGTCTTACTTGGGTTTCTCTTACCTTGGAGGTAGGGTATCTCTTGACGGCTGCTCCAGCAAAGCTCAGCCACAAATCCTTACCTTGGACGAGATCGCCCCTCCTGACCTCGGACGTCGGGTAACTCCTCTCAGCCACCGCCCTTCTTGGAAGGAGAGTTATGACCAACCTAGATAGCATATTCAAAAGCAGAGACATTACGTTGCCAACAAAGGTCCATCTAGTTAAGGCTATAGTTTTTCCAGTGGTCATGTAAGGATGTGAAAGTTGGAGTGTGAAGAAAGCTGAGCGCCAAAGAATTGATACTTTTGAACTGTGGTGTTGGAGAAGACTCTTGAGAGTCCCTTGGACTGCAAGGAGATCCAACCAGTCCATCCTAAAGGAGATCAGTCCTGGGTGTTCTTTGGAAGGACTGATGCTGAAGCTGAAACTCCAATACTTTGGCCACCTCATGGGAAGAGTTGACTCATTGGAAAAGACCCTGATGCTGGGAGGGATTGGGGGCAGAAGGAGAAGGGGACGACAGAGGATGAGATGGCTGGATGGAGTCACTGACTCAATGCACATGAGTTTGGGTAAACTCTGGGAGTTGGTAATGGACAGGGAGGCCTAGCGTGCTGTGATTCATGGAGTCACAAAGAGTTGGACATTACTGAGAGACTGAACTGAACTGAACTGAGGGACTGAACTGAGCTATCTAATACATACAAATAAACACAGAGAATTAGGCAAAATGAGTATAGAGAGGAATATTTTGCAAGTGAAAGAAGAGGACACAAAAAAAAAAAAAAAAACTAAACAAAGTGGAGATAAGCTATCTACCTGATAAAGAGATAAAGGTAATGATCATTAAGACACGCTACAAAATTAGAAGATGCAGTACAAAATTAAATCTTTTTTTCTATGACAAAGATCAAGGAGGTTTCATTAGCAATTCACTGATGAATTAAAGAGAAATGAACTCTCTCAGTTGAAGCAAGTCTGTGACATTTAATGAATCAGAGCTCACACTTAAACAAAACCTAAATTGCAGAGAGTGATGGGTAATTCTCCCTTCAATTAAGCTCACTGAATGGGGTGTGTCTGTTCAAAACAAATAGCTATAGAGAGAAGATAAAAAGAGAGTTGGCTGATAAAGAAAGATCGGATAAAGAAATGGGTCACTCCTCAAAGAGTCATATAAAAAAGTTTCAGTAAACATAATGCTTTCACATTTCAAGGACTTACAGCAGGTAAATAAATCAAACACACAGATAAAATGGTAAAAATACTTCAAATAAATTCAAGTACAAGTTAACAACTCAACCAAACACTCCCTCAGGAACTCTGAAATCCTACTATTGAAGTGTTATCACCTGTGTCCATAAGGTGAACAACAATGGTATACTATTAATTATAAAGGTTTTCCATCTTTCAGTTCAGTTCAGTTCAGTCGCTCAGTTGTGTCCGACTCTTTGCGACCCCATGAATCGCAGCACGCCAGGCCTCCCTGTCCATCACCAACTCCCGGAGTTCACTCAGACTCATGTCCATCGAGTCCATGATGCCATCCAGCCATCTCATCCTCTGTCGTCCTCTTCTCCTCCTGCCCCCAATCCCTCCCAGCATCAGAGCCTTTTCCAATGAGTCAGCTCTTTGCATGAGGTGGCCAAAGTACTGGAAGTTCAGCTTTAGCATCATTCCTTCCAAAGAAATCCCAGGGTAGATCTCCTTCAGAGTGGATTGGTTGGTTCTCCTTGCAGTCCAAGGGACTCTCAAGAGTCTTCTCCACAGTTCAAAAGCATCAATTCTTCAGCGCTACGCCTTCTTCACATTCCAACTCTCCCATCCATACATGGAAAAACCATAGCCTTGACTAGATGGACCTTAGTCAGCAAAGTAATGTCTCTGCTTTTGAATATACTATCTGGGTTGGTCATAACTTTTCTTCCAAGGAGTAACTATCTTTTAATTTCATGGCTTCAATCACCATCTGCAGTGATTTTGGAGCCCCAAAAAATAAAGTCTGACACTAATTCCACTGTTTTTCCATCTATTTCCCATGGAGTGATGGGGCTAGATGCCATGACCTTCGTTTTCTGAATGTTGAGCTTTAAGCCAACTTTTTCCACTCTCCTCTTTCACTTTCATCAAGAGGCTTTTTAGCTCCTCTTCACTTTCTGCCATAAGGGTGGTGTCATCTGCATATCTGAGCTTATTGATATTTCTCCCAGCAATCTTGATTCCAGCTTGTGTTTCTTACAGTCCAGCATTTCTCATGATGTACTCTGCATATAAGTTAAATAAGCAGGGTGACAATATACAGCCTTGATGTACTCCTTCTCCTATTTGCAACCAGTCTGTTGTTCCATGTCCAGTTCTAACTGTTGCTTCCTGGCCTTCATACAGATTTCTCAAGAGGCAGGTCAGGTGGTCTGGTATTCCCATCTTTCAGAATTTTCCACAGTTTCTTGTGATCCACACAGTCAAAGGCTTTGGCATAGTCAATAAAGCAGAAATAGCTGTTTTTTGGGAACTCTTTTGCTTTTTTGATGATCCAGCGGATGTTGGCAATTTGATCTCTGTTCCTCTGCCTTTTCTAACTCCAGCTTGAACATCAGGAAGTTCATGGTTCACGTATTGCTGAAGCCTGGCGTGGAGAATTTGAGCATTACTTTACTAGCATGTGAGATGAGTGCAATTGTGCAGTAGTTTGAGCATTCTTCAGCATTGCCTTTCTTTGGGATTGGAATGAAACCTGACCTATTCCAGTCCTGTGGCCAATGCTGAGTTTTCCAAAATGTTGGCATATTGAGTGCAGCACTTTCACAGCATCTTTTTTCAGGATTTGAAATAGCTCTACTGGAATTCCATTACCTCCACTAGCTTTGTTCACAGTGATGCTTTCTAAGGCCCACTTGACTTCACATTCCAGGATGTCTGGCTCTAGATGAGTGATCACACCATCGTGATTATCTGGGCCATGAAGATCTTTTTTGTACAGTTCTTCTGTGTATTCTTGCCATCTCTTCTAAATATCTTCTGCTTCTGTTAGGTCCATACCATTTCTGTCCTTTATCAGGCCCATCTTTGCATGAAATGTTCCCTTGGTATCTCTGATTTTCTTGAAGAGATCTCTAGTCTTTCCCATTCTGTTCTTTTCCTCTATTTCTTGGCATTGAAAGTTGAAGAAGCCTTTCTTATCTTTTCTTGCTATTCTTTGGAACTCTGCATTGAGACGCTTATATCTTTCCTTTTCTCCTTGACTTTTTTCTTCTATTCTTTTCACAGCTATTTGTAAGACCTCCCCAGACACCTATTTTGGTTTTTTACATTTCTTTTCCATGGGGATGGTCTTGATCCCTGTCTTTGTACAATGTCATGAACCTCAGTCCATAGTTCATCAGGCACTCTATCTATCAGATCAAGGCCTTTTCTATTTCTCACTTCCACTGTATAATCATAAGGGATTTGATTGAGGTCATACCCGAATGGTCTAGCGGTTTTCCCTACTTTCTTCAATTTAAGTCTGAATTTGGTAATAAGGAGTTCATGATCTGAGCCACAGTCAGCTCCTGGTCTTGTTTTTGTTGATTGTATAGAGCTTCTCCATCTTTTGCTGCAGAGAATATAATCAATCTGATTTCAGTGTTGACCATCTGGTGATGTCCATGTGTAGAGTCTTCTCTTGTGTTGTTGGAAGAGGGTGTTTGCTATGACCAGTGCATTTTCCTGGCAAAGCTCTATTAGTTTTTGCCCTGCTTCATTCCGCATTCCAAGGCCAAATTTGCCTGTTTGTTTGAAGTCAAGTGTTTCTTGACTTCCTACTTTTGCATTCCAGTACACTTTAATGAAAACGATATCTTTTTTGGGTGTTAGTTCTAAAATTCTTGTAGGTCTTCATAAAACTATTCAACTTCAGCTTCTTTAGCATTACTGGTTGGGGCATAGACTTGGATTACTGTGATATTGAATGGTTTGCCTTGGAAACAAACAGAGATCATTCTGTCGTTTTTGAGATTCGCCCAAATAAATGATGTTAGATCTTCTAATAGGTTAATAACTGTTTAAAGGTATGAGAAATAACAAAAATCAATACACTAGATAAAACATAACTATACTCTTACTCTGTGCTGGTAAATATCAAGGCACAGATATTTTCATCTTCATAAATATTCTCTGAGGTAGTCAATATCTGTATTCTAATTTTGTAGTTGAAGAAAATATGCATCAGTACAGTTAAATAACATCTACAGAGTTACACATCTTGCAAGACACACACCAGGTTTCAAATAAAATCTGACACTAGCTTCTGTTTCAGTATTACCTGAGCAATTACACGCCACTGCCATGACTACTATCCTATATTTTATTTTTAAAACAAAGTTAATTTTATTGTTTTTTCTTGATTAAAGGCAATATTTTATCAGTGTAAAAGAAAGTGTAAATAAAAAGGAAATATTTTATAATGCCATCACACAAAGATAGCATTTCATAGGTATTCATATTATTTTTCCTAAGGATACAAACACACATACATAAATATTTTAAAGAGAGAGAGAGATGGTCTTGTGTACATGAAATATATTGTCTGTACTTCTTATAATTATAATAATTACTATGATTATACATACCTGTAGTTCATTTATTTTATTGCCATAAAATATTCTAATGTACAGACATGTGNGTGTGTGTGTGTGTGTGTGTGCTCAGTCACTCAGTCATGTCCAGCTGTTTGCAACCCCATGGACTGTAGCCCTCCAGGCTCCTCTGTCCATGGGATTTTCCAGGCAAGAATACTGGAGTGGGTTGCCATTTCCTCCTCTAGAGGATCTTCCAGACCCAGGGATCAAACCCACATCTGCTGTATCTGCTGCATTGGCAGGTGGATTCTTTACACTGAGCTACTTCGGAAGCCCCTAATATTATAGACATACCACAACTTATGTATCATTTCTACCTTAGATGGATATTTGATTTGTTTTCAGTTTAAGGCTACTGCAAATAACTACTATAAGCATTGCTTTATATGTACTTTTATGTGCATATCATATATTGGTTCTCTAATGGGGAAAAATGAAACCCAACATATGGCACTGAACAAAATTCTAACAAACAGTTTCAAGCTACCACTGGTGTAAAAGTCAGATCACAAATTTAACTGCTGGCTCTCTGAGCTAATACTAGCTGATTTGAACACATAGACATTTATACTAAGATATGTATATGTAATTATGTATATGTACATATATTAAATATATCACTTTATATTATATATAACTGCTAGATTTTAGAATTTGTACATGATCAACTTCAGAAAATAATGCCAAATAGTTTTCCAAATTAATAGGACCAATTTATACCCTCACCAACACTACATGAGAGTTCCCATTATGTATCAGACTGTAATTTAAGTCATCCAAGAGAGCATGCTATAGTATGTTAATTTGATCTTATTTTCCATTTTACCTGATTACCATTGAGCTTGCCCACTTTCACAAACATTTATGGCTATTTTTAATATTCTTATGCCTCAAAGTCAGTTACTGATTTTCTGCTTAGTTGTCTATGTTTTCTGAATGATTTCAGATATACCCATGTTTTATGCGTTGAAAGTTTCTTCACCAAGATTACAACTTGCCTTTTCACTGTCTTAATGGAGTCGTTTGATGAACAATCTTAATGTACTCAAATGTATTCATGGTAATCTCCTGTTTTAGAGTTTTTGTTTTGTTTGAGATAGATTTTTTCACTCATCTGAGATCATGAAAATATTTTCCTTTATTGTTCTCCAGATTTTTTGTTGTTGTTGCTTTGCTTTTTGTATTTTGATTTATGTTTTACATAAAAAAACATTTTTCTGTATAACATGAAGTAGAAGCCAAATTTCATTTTTACTTTTATGGATATAAAGTATCCCAGCATGATTTATTGAAAAATATTTTCTGTTCCCAGGTCTGGAGTAGCACTCTATTTATAAATTAAGACTCCACATATGCTTGGGTCTTTTTCTGGGATCTCTACTTTATTCCACTGCTTTACTTGTCTATCTTTACATGAATATCATGCTGTCTTATTTAGAGTAGCATCATAAAAATTCTGGATAGAACAAACCCATTCACTTTGTTCCTCTCCAAGAACATTATGAAAGTGAATGTGAAGTCATGTCCTCCTCTTTGCGACCCCATGGACTGTAGTCTACCAGGCTCTTCTGTCCATGGAATTTCCCAGACAAGAGTACTGGAGTGGGTTGCCATTTCCTTCTCCAGGGGATCTTTCCAACCCAGTGATTGAACCCAGGTCTCCCGCATTGCAAGCAGACACTACCATCCGAGCCACCTATAGCTACTTACAAAAAAAACGTTAACACACTTAATGAAACATAATTGTGTTACAATAAGTGTCTCATATTTAAACTGTTAATTTAATGTTTTTAACATGTATGTACCCATAAATATAATCACAAATTAAGAAAATTAATATATCCATCCCACAACATAGTTTTCTTGTTTTCCTCCCATGCTATTGTTGCATGGAGTGTTCTCTAGAGAATCATTCTTAATCTCTTCACCTAAAGCAATAACTTTTAACATTCTAGAATCTGTTCTCCATCTATTATTTTCTTCTATCCTCTTTTTGTAGTTAATGATACATCAAACTATGATTCCTAAAGTTTTCAGTTAACAATAAAAGCATTTTCCAATATCAATACACATATATTTTAAAATCACTTCAAGACACACAAATATCCACCACGAGCATGAGCTACATTTAATTTAATCATCATTTACTTTAAGTTCTTCTGGCTCACTGGAAAAGAACCTGATGCTGGAAAAGAATGAGGGCAGGACGAGAAGGGGATGACAAATGATGGGATGGTTGAATGGCATCACCAACTCAATGGACATGAGTTTGAACAAACTCCAGGAGATAGTAAAGGACAGAGGAGCCTGGTGGGCTGCGGTCCATGGGGTTGCAAAGAGCTGGACATGACTTAGCAACTGAACAACAACAAGAAAACAATCTGAGAATAAATATTAAATGAATATACCATTTAATCTTAATTAATACAATCTTAATTGTATTAATTTAATTAATACAATTTAACTTAAATTGAAATAGTCACCCATATAAAGTTATCATGTCTTTGTACAAAAACTTTGACATCACCCTGATTATTTCCTTAGTATATGGATAAATAAAAATGAATTTTCTAGAAGAATAGAAGCATTGTTTTAGAAAGAGACTCACAGAAAATGAACTCATGGTTTCTGGGGGAAAGGGATAGTCAAGGGCTTTGGGAAGGTCATGTATACACTGCTAAATTTAAAATGGATAATCAACAAAAATCTATTGTATAGCGCATGGAATGCAAGTCAATGTTATGTGCCAGCCTAGATGGGAGGGACTTTGGGGGAAAAATGGATACATGTATATGGCTGAGTCCCTTCACTGTTCACCTGAAACTATCACAACATTATTAATTGGCTATACCCCAATACAAAATGTATTTGGTGTTAAAAAAAAATTAAAAAACAAGACAAAGAAGAAGTATTGTTTTACAGACTCCCCATACATATCCTCATGCTGATTTCCAAAATAAATGTATCAGTTTTCCCTCTTACATAATATTTATAAATGCTTCTATATTATCATTAAAGTGAAAGTGAAGTTGCTCAGTCATGTCTGACTCTTTGCGGCCCCATGGACTGTAGCCTACCAGGCTCCTCCGTCCATGGATTTTCCAGGCAAGAATACTAGAATGGGTTGCCATTTCCTTCTCCAGGGGATCTTCCCAACCCAGGGATCAAACCCAGGTCTCCCGCATTGTAGGCAGACGCTTTACCATCTGAGCCACCAGGGAAGTCTCCTATATTATCACACCTATCATTAAATGGCAGTTTCTGAAATCATGCTAATTTGATAAACAGCAAATATATTATTACTAAGTATTTCTTTGAGTTTTTGTGATTTGTAATTAATTTGTGAATCTATTCTCAGAAATTTTTGTTTTAACCCTTTTCTTTTTTTTCTATTAAAGTTTTTTTTTTTTGCTTTGCAGATGAGGGTCATGAAAGAAAAAACAAAATAAAAGATGACACTTTGAGAAAATACTAGTAATTACAAATGCATAAAGAATTTGCTAAGATTGTTTATGTTTCTCTTTGAATACCTAATAAAAGCACAAAGGAAATTTTCTAAAGTTCTTATTTTCCAAGTTTTATTTTTCTATAATTTATTGAATCATTTTCATAAGGAAAAAAACTTTAGGAAGCCAGCCATTCAACATAAAAAATCCCCTATAGCTATGATATTCATCCCCAGTTTTATTATTTCTTTCTTTCTTTGGCATAAAAAAACTTCTTTATTTGGTACTCATATTTTACTACCTCAAAATATCTATATTACCCTACTTTTATTATTCTGTTTCTTACAATTCAAGAATCTCTTTCTGCCTTTCCTGATGACAGTGCTAAGAAACACAAGCACATCTTAAGATTCCACCTGGGAAGCTCTCCTTAAGGCTGTACTGTCTATAAATAGTATCTTTTGGAAAAATCGCTATTCACTATTGTGTACACATTGGCCACCCACTGCAGCTCCACCTGGAATATGCTAAATTGACAGTTGCCCCTTTGAGAAACAGATCTCAAAAATAGCTAAAGCATCTGCCTATAAGACTTTGATTTATGGCTCTTATTTGAAATCACTGATGGTCTTTTTAGTACGCAGTCTTAAAGACACCACTTCTTCTTTATATAATACATATTCAGTGATCACTCTCCTGTACCAGCCACTTCTCTAGGCATTGGTATAGGGCAGTGAAAAAAAAAAAAAAAAACAGAAAAGGATCTTGATTTCATAGAACTTACATTCTAGTAAATATCTCTCAATAAGCAGCATCTTGCTATACCTCACTTTCAACTATTCCAAAAGCAGACACTGGAAAACTGAGATGTGTAAGGGACATCAAACTACATAGTCTCAGTGGCCCATTTTTTTTTAATAACCTCATATATCCCTTTTCACATGGAATTATACACAATACATTAAAATTTAAATGACTGTCTTTATATTAAAGAAGAATATGGGAATAGATTGTTTTAAGTCTTTCATTTGACAATTATTCATGCATAGAGTTTTACTGATGAGCCACAATGAAGTCACATACAAGAGGGAAAATACATGGTACAAAATTAAACTGCTATTAAAATATCAGCCAATTTCTATTGAGCATTTACCAAGTACCTGGCATTTTCCTAACCCATTTACTTATATTGATGTGTGAAATAAGCTCTGAAAAAATGAAAGTGTTAGTCACTCAGTCATGTCTGACTCTTTGCGACCCCATGGACTGTAGCCTGCCAGGCTCCTTTATCCATAGAATTCTCCAAGCAAGAATACTGGAGTGGGTTGCCATTCCCTTCTCCAGAGGATCTTCCCAACCCAGGGATTGAACCCAGATCTCCTGCATTGCAAGCAGATTCTCGACCATCTAAGCTCTAGAAGAAGCATATCACAGAGGTCTAAATAACTTGCACAAAAGAACAGTGATTAAAGAGTGGAAACAGGTCGAGGCAAAGAGCAAAGGAAAGACTAACAGCGCTTTTAACCACTATGCTCTGATGATTTCGTGTATTTAATAGTATTTCAAAGTAAGATTTAAAAAAAAAAATTAAAAAAAAAACAAAGTAAGATTTTAGTTCAATTTAATTTAAGCCAGATAAAAATTACCATTTGTATATAGTCTAATGTTAATTAATAGAACTCCAGGGCTATTAAGAGATGAAGCTGCATAAAAGGAGTGAGAATAATGTACATGTGCTCCAAACAGGTTTGTGTTTTGTTTTGTTTTTTTTTTGATCTTTTATATATTGATTTTTTTTTTCAGATTTGCCTAAA
>SJYQ01094254.1:29293-47063 GCA_006410935.1 Redunca redunca | reverse complement strand
AAAAAAAAAAAAAAAAAATTGTCAGACTGAATATTTTCCTGAGATATGAGGTTTCTAAGTGTGTGTGTGAGTCACTCAGTCATGTCTGAATCTTTATGACCCCATGTTCGTAGCCTGTCAGGTACCTTTGTCCAAAGGAGCTTTCCAGACAAGAATACTGAGGTTTATAAGAATCATATTAAAAATAATTTCAAAACTGCTACAAAATATTAAACTGTAACTTTTAAAGTATAACAGTATGATCAGAGATTTTATTATACTTATCTCAGCAATTATAGACAAAGTACACAGAAAAACTAGGAATAGTACATAATATGTGAACTATATGATTAGCAAACATGATCTAATAGACACATGAAATCTTGTGCCAAACAATTTGAAAATATTTTTTTCAGGCATGCAGGCAAATGAATAAATATTGGTCACAGTCTAGAGCTTAACAGAAGTCTCAACATTTTTCAAACACCAGTATCATATGAGTTGCAGTAAGAATGAAGTTGGGTTAGATATGAGAATGAAAAATGTAAAAAATGAAAATATGCACTTGAGAAATTTTAAAAACATTCTAACCAATAGGCCAAACTTTCTAAATAATTAATAATAAAATATTATATCTCAAAACTTTTGACATGCATCTAAAGTTGTCCAGAGAAGAAAGCTTAAAGACTTTATAATATAGATTATATTAGAAAAGATTAAAACCTGAAAATAAACTGTTAGATATCAAAAGTGGAATAATCACAGAAATAGCAGAGATTAAAAGAAAATAACAACTGATATTTAACACCATATGCTAATAGAAAAACATGTATTTTAAGAAAAATGTATAGTATACAAACTGACAAAAGACAAAAATCTGAACAAAACCTTAATCGTTAGCTGAAATCAGTATGCCTATAACACAGAAAATAACACACACATTTTCTCAGAAGACACCTCCCACCACAACCCCAGAACAAAAAAATCCCATGGACAGAAGAGCCTGGTAGGCTGCAGTCCATGGGGTCGCACAGAATCGAACACGACTGAGCGACTTCACTTTCACTTTTCACTTTTATGCATTGGAGAAGGAAGTGGCAACCCACTCCAGTGTTCTTGCTTGGAGAATCCCAGGGACGGGGGAGCCTGGTGGGCTGCTGTCTCTGGGGTCGCACAGAGTCAGACACGACTGAAGCGACTTAGCAGCAGCAGCAGTACTGTTCATGGTAACACAAAATGGCAAAAAATTTACCGAGTTCAAAAAGGGCAGGATAAGAAACATATTTAAGTATGGGTTGGGACTTCCCTGGCTGTCCAGTGATTAGGACTCTGCACACTGCAGGGGTCCTAGGTTCAATTCCTGGTCAGGGTTCTAAGATTCTGTAAGACATATGACCAAAAAAATAAAAGTGAATACATTTGAATACATAATGAATATGTCTCCTACTGGATGGTACAGCAGATGGTTAGATGGATGCATAGATAAATAAATGAAAGAAGCCATGAATTTTTTTTTACTTTTTAGTGTATTATTTTATTTGGCTTAAATCTGTCTTGAATAAGCATAGCTTCCACTAACACATCCATCTCTTGTATTGAACCAGTTGATTAGATGTTTACCATGTATTTGAGTAGAACACTCATATTTTCATTGGCAAAATTTATGAAAAGAGATTCTATGAAAGATAAAAAGAATGTAATTACATAAAATGTTCTAGTGAGTGTAAATTTGAGAATTAACTTTTCACATGGATTTAATAAATTTAATAGGAATTTAACAATTCAATAATCGTTAAATTGAAACAATTCAATCATTTCAGAGAAGATGCTGATTACATTTACACAGTTCAGTTCAGTTCAGTAACTCAGTTGTGTCTGACTCTTTGTGACCTCAGGGACTGCAGCACGCCAGGCCTCCCTGTCCATCACCAACTCCCGGAGTTTACTCAAACTCATGTCCATTGAGTCAATGATGCCATCCAACCATCTCATCCTCTGTTGTCCCCATCTCCTCCTGCCTTCGATCTTTCCCAGCATCAGGGTTTTTCAAATGAGTCAGCTTTTCCCATCACCTGATGGGAAGTATTGGAGTTTCAGCTTCAACATCAGTCCTTTCAGTGAATTCCTTTAGGATGGACTGCTTGAATCTCCTTGCAGTCCAAGGGATTCTCAAGAGTCTTATCCAACACCACAGTTCAAAAGCATCAATTCCTTGGTGCTCAGCTTTCTTTATAGTCCAACTCTCACATCCATATATGACTACTGGAAAAACCACAGCCTTGACTCAACAGACCTTTGCTGGTAAAGTAATGTCTCTGCTTTTAAATATGCTGTTTAGGTTGGTCATGACTTTACTTCCAAGGAGTAAGTGTCTTTTAATTTCATGGCTGCAGTCACCATCTACAGTGATTTTGGAGCCCAAAAAAATAGTCAGCCACTGTTTCCAATGTTTCCCCATCTATTTGCCATGAAGCGATGGGACCAGATGCCATGATCTTAGTTTTCTGAATATTGAGCTTTAAGCCAACTCTTTCACTCTCCTCTTTCACTTTCATCAAGAGGCTCTTTAATTCTTCTTCACTTTCTGTCATAAGGGTGGTGTCATCTGCATGTCTGAGGTTATTGATATTTCTCCCAGCAATCTTGATTCCAGCTTGTGGTTCTTCCAGTCCAGCGTTTCTCATGATGTACTCTGCATATAAGTTAAATAAGCAGGATGACAATATACATCCTTGACATGCTCCTTTTCCTATTTGGAACCAGTCTGTTGTTCCATGTCCAGTTCTAACTGTTGCTTCCTGACCTGCATACAGATTTCTCAAGAGGCAGGTCAGGTGGTCTGGTATTCCCATCTCTTGAAGAATTTTCCACAGTTTATTGTGATCCACACAGTCAAAGGCTTTGGCATAGTCAGTACAGCAGAAATAGCTGTTTTTCTGGAACTCTCTTGCTTTTTTGATGATTAAGCAGATGTTGGCAATTTGATCTCTGGTTCCTCTGCCTCTTCTAACTCCAGCTTGAACATCTAGAAGTTCACAGTTTGCATATTGCTGAAGCGTGGCTTGGAGAATTTTGAGCATTACTTTGCTAGCGCATGAGATGAGTGCAATTGTGCTGTAGTTTGAGCATTCTTTGGCATTGCCTTTCTTTAGGATTGGAATGAAAACTGACCTTTTCCAGTCCTGTGACCATTGCTGAGTTTTCCAAATTTGTTGGCATATTGAGTGCAGCACTTTCACAGCATCATCTTTCAGGATTTGAAATAGCTCAACTGGAATTCCATTACTTCCACTAGCTTTGTTCATAGTGATGCTTCCTATGGCCCACTTGACTTCATATTCCAGGATGTCTGGCTCTAGGTGAGTGCTCACACCATCATGATTATCTGGGTTGTGAAGATCTTTTTTGTACAGTTCTTCTGTGTATTCTTGCCACCGCTTCTTAATATCTTCTGCTTCTGTTAGGTCCATACCACTTCTGTCCCTTATTGAGCCCATCTTTGCATGAAATGCTCCCTTGGTATCTCTAATTTTCTTAAAGATATCTCTAGTCTTTCCCATTCTGTTATTTTCCTCTATTCAGACAGAGATAACCAAATGAGACACTTATCATTCCCAAATATTCTAAATGTAAGGATGTATATGTGTCTGTGTTCATGTATGCTCACTCAATCATGTCTAGCTTTCTGTGACCCTGTGGACTGTAGCCCCACAGGTTTGTCTGTCCATGGAGTTTCCCAAGCAAGAATACTGCAGCAGGTTGCTGCTTCTTATTCATGGGATCTTTGTGACCCAGGGATCAAACATGTATCTCTTGCATCTCCTGCACTGGCAGGCAGATTCTTTACCACTGCACCTCTGAAGCAAGTGTAAGGATATGCATTAATAATGTAATATGATTTTTGTCAGTGACATAAATATGACAATATTTATATTCATTTTCTAATTCATTCATTCAACAGAAACTTATTGATAGACTACTATGTGTGAGAGAAAATGAAAAGTCACTGGACATGAAAGCAGTGAACAAACCAGGTAGAGTTTCTACTCTTTTGTAGCTTATATTCCAGAATATTGATGATAGTGAAGATGCCAGGAAGGACAGGCACCATTTATTAAGCAATTACTGAGGGTCTGAATCATGCCAATGGTTGTGAATGCTTTAATTTATGTTCAGCCTTACAATTACTCTGTTAAGTAAGTACAAGGATCCCTACTTCAGGGTTCCCAGATGGCTCAGCAGGTAAAGAATCCTCCTGCAATGCAAGAGACACAGGAGATGTGAGTTCAGTCCCTGGGTTGGGAAAATCCACTGGAGTAGGTAGTGGCAACCTGCTCCAGTATCTTGCCTGGAAAATTCTATGGACACAGCAGTCTGGCGGGCTATAGACCATGGAGCTGCAAAGAGTCAGACACAGCTAAGCATGCTGCTAAGTCGCTTCAGTCGTGTCCAACTCCGTGCGACCCCACAGATGGCAGCCCACCAGGCTCCCCCATCCCTGGGACTCTCCAGGCAAGAACACTGGCATGGGTTGCCATTTCCTTCTCCAATGCATGAAAGTGAAAAGTGAAAGTGAAGTCGCTCAGTCGTGTCCAACTCTTAGCGATCCCATGGACTGCAGCCTACAAGGCTCCTCCAGCCATGGGATTTTCCCGGCAAGAGTACTGGAGTGGGATGCCATTGCCTTCTCCAGCTAAGCATGAACATGATCAAATATCTCCCATTTCACAGACAAGAAATGGAGATCCAGACAGTTTTGTTGAGGCATTCACCAGCATCAGCTAGCAAAGAACAGAGCTGAATTCAACCCAAATTCTACCTGCTTCCATTCTTAATATTCATAACCACAGCTCTACAAAGCTTCCTAGTATTAGTACAATATTCAAAAATTAGCAAAATTATTTTGTGTGAATGAGTGTTTTTTTTAATTATATATATAACTTTATATATCTGTGTTTGAGCTTTTCATAGAAAAATCTAACATGAAAGTAAATTAAATAATGTACCCATCAAATACTGACAGGGATTACTACAAAATAATTTGCAGAAGTACATTTCCACCAACCCCCCCCCCAAAAAAAAAAAACAATTTTAGAAAGAAAATAACCAACCAGGGGTCTTTTAAGAGCTTGGAATTATTTTGTCTTAAAAACAACTTGTTTTATTTGATAGAATAAATTTTATCTTGAGTAATGCTGCCATTTGGGGGATTTAGAAATCTATTACTAAAAGAGCATTGCTGTAGATTTTCATACAATTATTTTTCAACAATCAAAATATTTCTCTTTTACTGCTCTAGCTTTATTCAGTACACTAAATTTTAGTACTCAAATGCCAGACCTCAGAGACATGTATGTTCATATTTGGTACATAGAACTGAATGTAAGTGTAATAGATAAAGTCTGTCCTGAGACTAAGTTTTTTCTTAGAAGCCTTAAAAATCAGTTGATGACTCATTCCCTATCCCCTTAATTTTTATTACTCACTGAGAACAAAATGTGTCCATAAAATAAAATTAATTTTTATAAAACTGTAAGCTATTCTTTATTTACTAACCAAAATAGTTTACTAAGTACTCACTCTAGGCACTTTAGCAAAAGCTAGGGATATCAAGATAAATAAAGTCACACTCTGTCTCTATTAAAAAAAAATAGTAATGTGATGGTAAGCTGCTAATAAAAGTAGTCTAATAAGGACTGTCCACACAATTCTGGAGTAGAAATCAGGATGGTATGTAAAAACAAGACCATGTGACAACCAGTCAAGTAGGGAAAGCATCCCAGAAGAATTGTTTGCCTTGGATTTGATTCACAATCGCATAGTTGCTCAGTTGACCAAGAACAGAAGATTATTTAATACAGAAGGAAGAGTGAAGGCCCACTGATGTCAGTGAGTAAATGAACAAATCTAGGAGACTGCTGGTCATGCCATGGCCCTAGTAACCCATGACTTGAGAAGGGACTGACACCAAATGCTGGGATTAGAAGGGTCACATCACTTCTAAGTTTTTCCAGAGTAATCACTAAAATAAGAGAAACAAGACCCTGCTTAGTTGCTTCCACTTCAGAACTCTGGGAGACATATGGGAAGGATAAAGGGAAGGGAGAGAGCGAAAAAGGAGTTCTTTTATTTCATAAAAAAAAATAACATTTTTGTATCCAGATATAAGTGGGTCCATGGCATCACTACAACACAGTGTCTAGGCTTTGCCTAATGCCTTTTATTTTCAGTTTGGAGAACTTAATGCAGGACATGTAATCTTGTTTGCTGTCAGGAATGTGTGTTGGGAGTGGGGAAGGACTGGAAGCAGTTTCTAGAATTTGCAACCATATTTGATCTGTTTTCATTCAGTGCCTAAAGAGACATAAATCAAGGTATATTTGAATGCTTCTGGCCCTTTACCTCAAAGGAATTATTTATTTAAGAGGCCTTTGGTCTCATTTCTATTAAGAAATCAAGACTCCAGAACGGCTCCCCTCGCCAGGCGGCCGGACCGGAGGAACCCCCCGAGTCCCCAACCCAGCGGGCGCCATGGAGACGCTGCCGTGGTTGTGCAACTGGAGCACGCTGGCCGCTGGCCGTGTGCGCGGCGCTCAAGCTGCCGCAGACCTCGGCCGTGCTGGGGGCGCGCAGCTCGCGGGGCATCAGCCTCCCGAGCCTGCTGCTGGAGCTGGCGGGGTTCCGGGTCTTCCTCCGGTACCAGTGTTACTATGAGTACCCGCTGCTGACATACCTGGAGTACCCCATCCTCATCGCCCAAGATCTCATCCTCCTGCTGTGTGTCTTCCATTTCAATGGGGATGTGAGACGGGCAGCGCCGTACATCATCGTCTGTGTGTCTGCTTGGTTCATCCTCACTCTGCAGCAGTGGATCCTAGATCTGGCCATGAACTTATGCACTTTCATCAGTGCGGCCAGTAAGTTTGCACAGCTCCAGTACCTGTGGAAGAGCAGGGACTCAGGAGCCGCGAGCGCTCTGACATGGAGCCTCGCTTCTTATACTTGTGCAGCAAGAATAATGACAACTTTAATGACTACCAATGATCTTACAGTTCTTACACGTTTCGTGATCATGCTGGCCTTAAACATATGGGTAACTGCTACAAATCTTCACTACCGGAAGACCAATATAAAGTCTGAATGATGGATTATTCCTATACACAAAGTGGATTCTGAATAACGGAACCAAAGGAAAAAAAAGCTCACTGCTGAATCATAAGTTTAGTCAACCGTGCCAAAGATATTTTAGACTTGAAAAAACCCAGTCAAACACTTGTTTAAAAATGCTGATTTTTAAAAATCCTCTGCCCCCACTTTATTAGGTTAAGGTAGGACTTTAGACATCTGCAGTTCTGAGAAAGCTGGTGATGGATGGAAGTCTTCCAAACAGCCCATTCTGAGGAGGTAGCTTTGACCCTTATTCTGGGAACTACTTACATCTACTTCTCAACTTTTAAAATCTTTTAAGAAATACATCCTCTCCAAAACATAATGCACATGAATGGAGTGGGATTTTGGAAATTTTAATAACTTACCAGGGTTCACTTGGTAACCTGACATAATAGGATGGCCTTATTGTATCATATTACAAAATACCTCCTTGGCTATAGCAAAGATATCAAGTAAGCAAAAATGTAACTGGTTTGAATGCATATACCAAAGTAGCTCTTTAACTTCATACTGTACCTTTAAGCATTTCGTAACAGAAGATACCAGCAATCTCTACTTACGAAGAGGCAATCCCAATATACTTCGAGATTCAAGCACAGTGCTGCCATTTTTAAAAGGATTACACCTGCACAATTAACTGTTACTGGAATTTGGTACAAAATACAGCCAACCTCAACCAGTGTTTGCCTCCTGAAAATATATGCAGCAAAGGGTATAGCTGGGTTCTGCCAAGCTCTCATGGATTTAATTCTCATTATGGTATCATACTCTAAACATACTGTTAAGATTATCCACTGTATTTTCCTATAAAAGCTTATAAAACCTAACATTTAAAAACATTCACCTAACAATTGAGTAGCATTATTCTATGCAGTAAGTAAATGATGTTTATTAGAAAATGTTTCCTGTGTAAAATAAACTTATTTTGAAGTCTTCTGAGTCTTAAAAAAAAAAAAAAAGAAAGAAAGAAATCAAGACTCCAGAGCTCAAGTGAAATTTCAGTTCCATTATCTGCAAGTAGTCAGTACCTCTGAGTACACTTAAAATATCTGAAGAAGAAAAAACTTTCTACTCTGCATGCAGTAAGCATGCCTCCTGTGTAGAGGTGGCTGAGCCATAAATACAAGAAACACATTTCAGAAGGAGATTATTCAGTGATTGGGAGGTACCCATCACTTGTGCTGCTAGAAGAACCATGTTGATGATTACCCTGAAAACTGACTTCTATTTCACACCGTATATCACAACCCAATGCTTTTATATGTCTTAATTTATTTAGTTCTCATAAGCATCTACAGATGAGGAAACAAGTTCAAAGAGGTTATTTTGCCCAAGGCCAATAGCAACAGGAGGTTACATGGGGAGTTAAATATAGATGTTGTTTCCAGGCTCAGGGCTCTTTTCACCAATTTTAAATCCCTTTCTAGATCACAGAAGAGACATTAAAATTCCTCCCATCCCTAATATATACAGTACTCATAGAAAGTACTGGGGGTCCATGATGGCTGAGAGAGACTTTGATTAGGAGGAAACACTGGAACAGAAGCTGTGCAGATGAATTAGCAGAGGCCAATGGAGATGAACCCAAGTGCTGCTAGTGGTAAAGAACTCATCTGCCAATGCAGAAGATGTAAGAGACATGGGTTCAATCCCTGGGTTGGAAAGATACTCTGTAGGAGGCCACGACAACCCACTCCAGTATTCTTGCTTGGAGAATTCCATGGACAGAGAAGTCTGGCAGGCTATGGTCCATTGTTGCTGTTCAGTTGCTCAGTCATGTCAATTCTTTGTGACCCCATAGACTGCAGCATGCCAGTCTTCCCTGTCCTTCACCATCTCTCAGCGTTTGCTTAAACTCATATCCATTGAGAAGGTGATACCATCCAACCATTTCATCCTCTGTTGTCCCCTTGTCCTCCTGCCTCCAGTCTTTCCCAGCAACAGGTACTTTCCAATGAGTCTGCTCATTGGTGGCCAAAGGTATTGGAGCTTCAGGTTCAATATCAGTCCTTCCAATGAATATTCAGGACTGATTTCCTTTAGGATTGACTGGTTTGATCTCCTTACTGTCCAAGGGGTTTTCAAGAGTCTTCAACACCACAGTTCGAAAGCATCACTTCTTTGGTGCTCAGCCCTCTTTATGGTCCAGCTCTCACATCTATACATGACTATTGGAAAAACCAGAGCTTTGACTAGACAGACCTTTGTTGGCAAAGTAATGTCTCTGCTCTCTGATACAGTGTATTAGTGAAGTCACTCAGTCGTGTCCAACTCTTTACGACCCCATGGACTGTAGCCTACCAGGCTCCTCTGTCCATGGGATTTTCCAGGCAAGAATACTGGAGTGGGTTGCCATTTCCTTCTCCAGAGGATCTTCCTGACCCAGGGATAGAACATGGGTCTCCCACATTGCAGGCAGACACTTTACCATCTGAGCCACCAGGGAAGCCTGATACACTGTGTATGTTTGTCATAGCTTTTCCTCCAAGGAGCAAGCATCTTTTAATTTCATGGTCTGGTCCATGGAGTTGCAGAAAGTCAGACACTACTGAAGCAACTTAGTGTGAGTGTACACACACACACACACACACACACACACACACACAATGGAGCTGAGCACACCAAGAGAACATCTGGGCTTGAGAGAACCTAAAGACATATTATGCAAGAGGGAATCTAGTAGCAAATGTCATGGGACCCAGGGATGAAAAAAATAACAGCAAGAGATGTGTCATGATATTGAGGGATATTTAACATGAATCATTAAGATATATTAAAATAAATGTGTGCTTAATAAAGAATATCTTGTGTGCTGATTTTCTTTGCATCAGTACTTTCCATCTGCTACACTGTGGAGCAGAAGCTTGCAAGTACAAAATTGGGATGAGCTAACTGAACAATCCAATGGAACATTTCCTCCAATGTCCAACTGAGAGAACTCAGACACCCCTGTGAACTAAACGCTGTCACTCCAGGCCCAAGAATTTCTGTTCTGAGCTATATACAAATGCAAAAGCACAAATGGCAGCATTCTTTGCTAAATGAGACACTCTTTTATTCTATCATTTAGGATTGTGAATACGATGGAGCTTTCATTTAAATATTAAATTAAAATGAAATGCTTTTTATCTCATAGATTTTCCTTCAACCACATGTATTAATGTTTTCTTTCATTTCTCCTTGACAAGATTTATAACAAATCCTCAAGAGTGAAGAAGCTTACCCTGATAAGGTCTCTCAGATTTGCCCTTTGAAAGGTTTTAGGCAAATTTCCTATTTTCCTGAAAACTTTCCAAATGCTATCTTCTTTTCCTCCTTCTGCATTCAGAAATCTCTTACTAGAAAATTTGTTGAATTATTTATTCAATTATTTTATGTACATGTGAAATATATTATTATCTGAGTGTATACCTAGCAAGGTCTCCTTCTTGTTGCACTTTTATCAATACATTTTCAGAATCTCTTTGCACAATGTAGAGCTCTCAGGATACTTTTATAAACTGTTTATAGTATTCTGAGTGTTTAAGGATCCTCTGTTTCATTATTTCATGGTAATAAAATCCAAAATATTATATTAGCATATTGGGTTTTGCTAGAGATTTTTTTTAAGCTGTTAGCTTGGATAGCAAAAATACAATATGAATATAGAGAAAAGAAATGGAAATTGGATGAATGCCCACTTTGCACACACACTTTTCTTCAGTTCAGTTCAGTTCAATTCAGTAGCCCAGTCATGTCCGACTCTTTGCGACCCCATGAACCACAGCATGCCAGGCCTCCCTGTCCATCACCAACTCCCGGAGTCCACCCAAACCCATGTCCATCGAGTTGGTGATGCCATCCAACCATCTCTGTCGTTCCCTTCTCCTCCTGCCCTCAATCCTTCCCAGCACCGGGGTCTTTTCCAATGAGTCAGCTCTTTGCATCAGGTGGCCAAAGTCACTTTTCCTCATCTGATACTGTTTAATTCTCATATCAATCTAGAGAGGTGTTTCTCTTCATAATGAGAATTTACAATAAGCTCAGAGAAATGAGGTCTTTCCCCAATCAACTAATACATGCCAAAGATGGAATTCAAATCTACATGTATCTAACCCCAAGGTTCTTAATATGCCCATGCTGCTGGTGGTCAGTTTTGTTTGACTCTTTGTGACCCCATGGAATGTAGCCTACCAGGCTCCTCTGTCCATGAGTTTTTTCCAGGCAAGAATACTGGAGTGGGGTGCCATTTCCTTCTCTAATACATCCACGACACCATGCTAATTTTCAAAATTCAGGTATGATCTTTATCTTCTATGTATGACATGGTGATCCTTGTTTTTGTGTTGTTTTCTTTTTTTCCTCACAACATAATTTTTAAACCACTTTATTGAGGTATGATTCACATGTAAAAAACTGTACATATACAAGGTACGCGACTTAATGAATTTGGGGATAATTATATACCCATGAAACCATTGCTAGACATGGTGACCTTTGGATTATGTTGCATAGGTTTGAGAAAGTAAAGTGAAGATTAAAATTATCATAATAATCTTAAATGTCCCCTCTTGGGCTTCCCTGGTTGCTCAGATGGTAAAGAATCTGCCTGCAATGTGGGAGACCTGGGTTTGATCCCTGGTTTGGGAAGATCCCCTGGAGAAGGGAATGGCAACCCGCTCCAGTATTCTTGCCTGGAGAACTCTATGGACAGAGGAGCCTGAAAGGTTACAATCCATGGGGTCCCAAAGAATCAGACACAACTGAGCAACTTTCACTTCACTTCATTTGGGAAACTAGCTGGATGGCCACACTGTTAGTACAATCAAGGAATGTTAATTGGTATCCTAAATTGGTCAATAGACAATTTTTGTTCTATCAATTAGTTGGGGATTGATTTTGATAAGTGGGGCTAATGAGCACTTACTGAACACCTACCATAATTTCATTCACACAACATATATCTAGGTACATTCACAACATTATGTTATTCAGCACTCAAATCATTCTGCTGCTGCTGCTAAGTCACTTCAGTCATGTCCAACTCTGTGCGACCCCATAGATGGCAGCCCAACAGGCTCCCCTGTCCCTGGGATTCTCCAGGCAAGAACACTGGAGTGGGTTCAAATCACTCTACACGCAAGCAAATAAACTGGTAGATATCGCAGGTATTAGGCATCCCACTCCAGTACTCTTGCCTGAAAAATCCATGGACAGAGGAACCTGGTAGGCTGCTGTCGATGGAGTCGGACGTGACTGAAGCAACTTAGCAGCAGCAGCAGAGCTCACATTCTTCTTAATAACCACATTAGATGAATATCTCCCAATGATAGATGCTAGCAAGGAAAAAGCTATTTGTACAATATAATAATCAACTGAATAAATCTCAGTAAAATGTAATATTTTGTTAACACTATCTTTACAGTGCATAGTATTTAAGAATCAAATCTTGCCTCAAATTACTGTTCCATCAAGAACTGGGCTCAATTACTGCTCCATATCTGTAAAATTTCAGAATAGTTAACTTGAGTCTCAGTTTCATCATCTCTAAAATAATAATAATAATCCCAACTCCACAGAGGGAAGCTGTTAAATAAAATAATGTGTATAAATGCTAGAACAGCCTCTGTATGGGAAGAGACAAGTGTGGCTGCTTTGTAAATAGGAGATCAGGAAACTAGAGTCAGTTTCCTCTGCTTACTGAGCTCATTTGCTGAGAAAAAAACACCCAAATTACTGAAGAATTACTGGATTGCTGAAGACCTACAAAAGCCCGAAGAGAAAAAACTGAGGGTTTTTTTTCTCTCTCTTTCTTTCATGAAAATAACAAATATTACCCTAAGAAAGAAAAATAACTTCGGAAAAACCTTTAAAAAACAAAGTAGGAAACAGCTAAGCCAAGAATATTGTCTGCCAAAATTCATCCAAATTCAGGAAGAGGACACCAAAAATCTAAAACACATCTCCACATCACAAACAGGGTGCTTTATGTCTCTGAATACAATGATGCCATCCAGAGGGATCAATGATAAAACTCTCAGAATGATGAGAATTGGGTGAGTGGCTTGCCAGAAGGAATAATAATTTGGGAATTTGGTTCTAGAGCACAGAGCATCAGATGAGAAGCTGAAAAAGAAGTGATGCCAAGAGTACCCTATTTATGTCTCCAAACATGATTCCCAATATGAAAGGGAAAATCACCTTCCATCTGCTAACAAAACTGAACTGGGCAGACATAGAAAGTAATCCTGAGAAATCCAGGTGAGGCATGCTAGAAACACACTGAACTATCTCTACAGTATCTGCTCCCTCTGGAAGAAAGACTCGATAATGTGTTGCCTGCAGAACACAAGACACAATATATTTATTTGGAAAATATTTTGAGAAAACATTCCAGCTTGGAAGATATTGACCATCTCTGCTGCCCATTACTAGCACAAAGGGTAGACCAGAAAAGATAGCCTCCATTCACAAAGACAGTTATTAAAGATTACAAAAAAAGATATATTCAGAGTTGATGTAAAGCAAACAGGAGGAAAGGAACATAGCAAATAAAAGGCAACTGAGGTGGTAGAGATCAGGAAAGAACTAAAGGTAACAATACAATCATTATAGAAATAGACAACAAATGTAACAAGACAGAGAAAGGGAAAGAAAGGACTTTAGTGATTACTATCAGCACGTCAAAGGAATTTGCTATAAAACAGAACCCCTAAAAATGGAGTAGCAGCTAGAGATAAAGAGAAAGTAAACAAACAGATAATGCAGGAAACAGGAGAGAATATGAAGAACCCAAATGTGCTTCATAGGCTTCCCAGGTGGCTCAGCAGGCAGGGCACACAGGAGATGTAAGTTTGATGCCTGGATTAGGAGGATCCCTTGGAGGAGGGCATGGCAACCCCAGTATTCTTGCCTGGAGAATCCTATGGACAGAGGAGCCTGGAGGGCTATACTCCATGGAGTAGCAAAGAGGTAGACACTGCTGAAGCAACTGAGCATGAGCACGCACGAAATGTGCCTCAACAGACTAGCCAAATAAGTATGGGACACCGTAGAGTGGGACACACAAGTTTTTTCAACATCTAACTTCCAGTAAAATAAACAATGTATAGAAGAGCCTACTTAACTCCCATTTGTGTAAAACAATTGGAACCCACATTGTGTTTCCTGAGAGAAAGTGAGTGTCTAGGGAAACAGGGTAAACAGAGGGGCTTACTTTCTACTCTATGTACATTTGTACTCCTAGAAAAACACTTGTATTAAAAAAGACTTGCATATGTATGCTTTTATAAATGAAAATAATTCAGAAATTTTAAATGCTAAGAATAAATTCTTGATTCAACTTTTCCAAAAACCAAATTTCCAAAAAGCAAATAAGACAGGATGAAGAGGGAATAAATTAGGAAACAGAGCAAAGACTGCATTAAAATGAAAATATATACTAGAATCCCTTAGACACTCACTTGACTTTAAGTACTATCGATGGTGATGCCTCTCCAAGTTATGCCTCTAACCCATACTCTCTAAAAAATTTTCCTGAACTCTAGCTTTTTTAAATAGCCATCTACCCACATGACATTTTCATTTGTATTTCTAAGTGGTAGCTTCAGTTGAACATGTCACAATGTTCCCCTTCCCTAACCTTTGCCATTCCAATAAAGTGTATCAGATTTAATCATTTGCACGAGCCAGTATCCTAGGATTTATCATTAAAATATTCCCCTCGTTCCCTCTTCTCACCTCACTCCTGTGTTGACTGTTTCTCTAAAACATATACCAATTCTGTTCAATACTATCTGGACAACTGCCACTCTGTTCTAGATATTCTATATTCCCATCTAATTGATGTCCTTACCTCCACCCTCACTATTATTCACAGTCCCAGAATCACCACCATCATCGACTTCTGCCTCAACCTTACTACACTTTGATCTATTGTACTTTGCAGATATTATGGTTTTTTACAAACCAAAAGATTGTGAAAATACTACATTGAGCAAATTTGTTGGTGTCTCTGAGCCAACAATATTTGCTAACTTTATATCTCTGTGTCACAGTTTGGTAATTTTCACAATATTTTGAATGGTTTCATTATTGTTGTTGTGTTGTGATCATCTCTGATCAGTGATCTTTGATATTACTGTTAAAATTGTTTGGGGATGCCATGAATGGCCCCCATATACAATGACTGAATTTGAGAGATACGTGTGTTGTTTCCCCATCTTCGTTCCTCCTCTTGGGCCTTCTTGTTCCCTGAGATCATCAGTATTAAAATTAGGCTGAGTAGTAACCCTATTATGGTCTCTAAGGATTCAAGTGAAAGAAAGAACTGCATGTCTCTCACTTTACATCAAAAGCTAGAGATGATCGAGCTTAGTGAGGACAGCACATTTAAAGCTGAGATAGACTGAAATCTAGGCCTTTGGCCCAAACAGCTCACATTGTGAATGCACCAGAAAAACTCTTAAAGGAAATTACTTTGTTACTCCAGTGGAGCACACAAATGATAAGAACAAGAAATAGCCATAATACTGATAAGGCAGAAGTCTTCATGACCTGGGTAGAAGATCAAACCAGCCACAGCATCCCCTTAAACTTAAGCCTAATCCAGAGCAATGCTCTAATGTTCTTCACTATATAAAGGATAAGAGAGGTGAGGAAGCTGCAGAATAAAAGTCTGAAACTAGTAGAAGTTGGGTCATGAGGCTAAAGGAAAGAAACCATCTCAATTACATCAAAGTCCAAAGTGAAGCAGCAAGTGCTGATACAGAAGCTGCATCAAGTTACTCAGAAGATCTAGCTAAGAAAATTAATTAAATAAGCCTAAATAGCAGACTTTCAACATAGAAAAAACAGTCTTCTGTTGGAGAAGATGCCACCTGGGATTTTCATAACTAGAGAGAAGTCAATGCTGGCTTCAAAGCTTCAAAGAACAGGATGACTCTCTTGTCAGGGGCTAATTTCTGCCACGTTCTACTCCCTTAATCTGATTCATCCACTTGGAGCCTTGACTTTGTTTCTTGATGGTGCTAAGTTTGTTTTTGCCTTAGCTCAATTCATTGTTCTGGAATACTCTGTCCCCATGCCACTGCTCCGAGAGATTTTCTCTGTCCACCAAATTAATGAAACACCATCCCATTCATCATTGCCAGGCTGCCCTGTTTTATTTACTTTATTGGCTTTATATAACTATCTGTTATTTTCTTCTTTCTTTATTATCTATCCCCAGGTATAAGAATGAACACAGCCTAGAAAGAGTAGACTCTATCTGCTGAATAAATGAAGGAAATACATTTGTGTTTTTAAAATGCTAATGTGTCTAAACAGTTCCTGTATAGGGACCAAAAAAAAAAAAAAAAAATGGCTTCAGCGATAAACAAAAAAATCTAAGGTTTGTGACTGACCTAGGGAAATTAGATGGCAGACCTGGCAAGGAGACAAAACAGCAATTTTTTTTTTTTAATTCAAATGCTTTAAAACAAATGTAACTTTGACAATGAAAACTGCATTTTTTTTTCCTGTTTTAAAAAACATACAAATGTTTCATAAGTGGTAAGCCCTGTACTAGAAAAAAAGTCTAGACAGAGATTACTGGATATGAGAAAAAAGAATTGAGACCCATTTAGCTAAAAATTCTTCAAGAGTTGGGAACACCAGACCTACTTACCTGCCTCCTGAGAAATCTGTATGCAAGTCAGGAAGCAACAGTTAGAACTGGACATGGAACAGTCTGGTTCCAAATTGGAAAGGAATACGTCAAGGCTGTATGTTGCCACCATGCTTATTTAACTTCTATGCAGAGTACATCATATGCAGAGAAATGCCAGGATGGATAAAGCACAAGCTGGAATCAAGATTGCTGGGAGAAATATCAAAAATCTCAGATACGCAGATGACACACCCTTATGGCAGAAAGCAAAGAAGAACTAAAGTGCCTCTTGATTAAAGTGAAAGAGAAGAGTGAAAAGTTGGCTTAAAACTCAACATTCAGAAAACTAAGATCATGGCATTCTGTCCCATCACTTCATGGCAAATAGATGGGGAAACAATGGAAACAGTGACAGACTTTATTTTGGGGGGCCGTAATTATATTCTTTGCAGCCAAAGATGGAGAAGCTCTATATAGTCAACAAAAACAAGACCAGGAGCTGACTATAGCTTAGATCATGAACTGCTTATTACCAAATTCAAACTTAAATTGAAGAAAGTAGGGAAAACTGCTAGACAATTCAGGTATGACCTCACTCAAATCCCTTATGATTATACAGTGGAAGTGAGAAATAGATTTAAGGGCCTAGATCTGATAGATAGAGTGCCTGATGAACTATGGAATGAGGTTCGTGACATTGTACAGGAGACAGGGATCAAGACCATCCCCATGGAAAAGAAATGCAAAAAACCAAAATGGCTGTCTGGGGAGGCCTTACAAATAGCTGTGAAAAGAAGAGAGGTGAAAGCAAAGGAGAAAAGGAAAGATATAAGCATCTGAATGCAGAGTTCCAAAGAATAGCAAGAAGAGATAAGAAAGCCTTCTTCAGCGATCAATGCGAAGAAATAGAGGAAAACAACAGAATGGGAAGGACTAGAGATCTCATCAAGAAAATTAGAGATACCAAGGGAACATTTCATGCAAAGATGGGCT
>SJYQ01094254.1:3531-27640 GCA_006410935.1 Redunca redunca | reverse complement strand
TCCTTTTCCTATTTGGAACCAGTCTGTTGTTCCATGTCCAGTTCTAACTGTTGCTTCCTGGCCTGCATACAGATTTCTCAAGAGGCAGGTCAGGTGGTCTGGTATTCCCATTCTTGAAGAATTTTCCACAGTTTATTGTGATCCACACAGTCAAAGGCTTTGGCATAGTCAATAAAGCAGAAATTGGTGTTTTTCGGGAACTCTCTTGCTTTTTCCATGATCCAGTGGATGTTGGCAATTTGATCTCTGGTTCCTCTGCCTTTTCTAAAATCAGCTTGAACATCAGGAAGTTCACGGTTCACGTATTGCTGAAGCCCGACTTGGAGAAATTTGAGCATTACTTTACTAGCATGTGAGATGAGTATAATTGTGCAGTAGTTTGAGCATTCTTTCATTTATTTTAATTGGAGGTTAATTACTTTACAATATTGTATTGATTCTGCCACACATCAACATGAATCTGCCATGGGCATAAACATGTTCCCTATCCTGACACCCCCTCCCTCCTCCCTCCGCATACCATCCCTCCAGGTCATCCCAGTGCACCAGTCCCAAGGATCTTGTATCAAATCTGGACTGGCAATTTGTTTCTTATGTGATATTATACATGTTTCCATGACATTCCCCCAAATCATCCCACCCTCTCCCTCTCCCACAGAGTCCAAAAGACTGTTCTATACATCTGTGTCTCTTTTGCTGTCTCGCATACTGGGTTATCGTTACCATCTTTCTAAATTCCATATATATGCGTTAGTATACTGTATTGGTGTTTTTCTTTGTGGCTTACTTCACTCTGTATAATTGGCTCCAGCTTCATCCACCTCATTAGAACTGATTCAAATGTATTCTTTTTAATGGCTGAGTAATACTCCATTGTATATATGTACCACAGCTTTCTTATCCACTCATCTGATGATGGACATCTAGGTTGCTTCCATGTCCTGGCTATTATAAACTGTGCTGGGATGAACATTGAGGTACACATGTCTCTTTCAATTCTGGTTTCCTCAGTGTGTATGCCCAACAGTGGGATTGCTGGGTCATAAGGCAGTTCTATTTCCAGTTTTTTAAAGAATCTCCACACTGTTCTCCATAGTGGCTGTACTAGTTTGCATTCCCACCAACAGTGTAAGAGGGTTCCCTTTTCTCCACACCCTCTCCAGCATTTATTGCTTGTAGACTTTTGGATTGCAGCCATTCTGACTGGTGTGAATTGGTACCTCATTGTAAGATGCAAGAAAGATTTAACAAAGACCTAGAAGAAATAAAAAAGAGTCAATATATAATGAATAATGCAATAAATGAGATCAAAAACACTCTGGAGGCAACAAATAGTAGAATAACAGAGGCAGAAGATCAGTGAAGTAGAAGATAGAATGGTAGAAATAAATAAATCAGAGAGGAAAAAAGAAAAATGAATTAAAAGAAATGAGGACAACCTCAGAGACCTCCAGGACAATATTAAATGCCCCAACATTCGAATCATAGGAGTCCCAGAAGAAGACAAAAAGAAAGACCATGAGGAAATACTTGAGGAGATAATAGTTGAAAACTTCCCTAAAATGGGGAAGGAAATAATCACCCAAGTCCAAGAAACCCAGAGAGTCCCAAACAGGATAAACCCAAGGCAAAACACCCCAAGACACAAATTCATCAAATTAACAAAGGTCAAACACAAAGAATTGATGCTTTTGAACAATGGTGTTGGAGAAGATTCTTGAGTCCCTTAGACTACTTGGAGATCAAACCTGACAAAAGGAAATCAGTCCTGAATATTCATTGAAAGGACTGATACTGAAGCTCCAATACTTTGGCCATGTGATGCAAAGAACTGACTCCTTGTAAAAGACCCTGATGCTGGGAAAGATTGAAGGCAGGAGGAGAAGGGGAAGACAGTGGATGAGATGGATGGATGGCATCACCAACTTGATAGACATGAGTTTGAGCAAGCTCCGGGAGTGCTGCAGTCCATGGGGTCACAAAGAGTCAGACATGACTGAGCAACTGAACTGATAGCTAAAAATGCAAGGGCAGCATGTAATAATATCTTTGTTAATCATGATATCTTTATTCTAATCCTAACATCCTTCCCTTTAAGCTACAAGCTTAAGATAAAATTTATTTGAACAATCATATTCATTGTCTCTTCAAAATAAGATTATGAGATTCAAAACTAAGATATAGATTCTATTTTAATATCAGAATCACTAGTTTAACAATATAAATTCAGCTAAATTACATTGAATATTACTTATATACACACTAGATAAGTATATATTTTATGACGTGATATCCTGAATCTATTTTTAACAGAAAATGGAAGCTCTATGATACTGAAGGGAATAACATGAGAGTGCTATAAGAAGTGCCTTTAAGTGTTACTTGGGTAATATCAGAAATAACTACATTTTAATGTGTATTACTGATAACCAGTTCTTTGAAACACCATGGCATGCTGCAATCCCAATGCAACTCCACAAGTAGAGAAAACACTGCATGCTGTTTTCCATGTTCTTGTAAGTAGCTGTTTGGTGTCCCTGGTGGCTCAGATGGTAAAGAATCCACCTGCAGTGTGGGAGACCTGGGTTCAATTCCTGGCTTGGTAAGATTGCCTGGAGGAGGGCATGGCAACCCACTCCAATATTCTTGCCTGAAGAATTCCTATGGACAGAGGAGTCTGGCGGGCTATAGTTCATGCGGTCGCAAAACTCAGACATGACTGAATGACTAAGCACAGCACGCATAAGTAGCTGGATGATTTTCACAATTGTTACATTTATTTTTATATTGATCAAGGTGGGCAACTTGTGCTTTAGAAATATAAAACCCAAGTCCCTCTCAGAGAGGAAGTCTACAGGCTCTTGGAACTCTACGGATCAAATTAAAATATCCAAAAGGTCACCATGGGAGAAGGGATGGACTTTTACCTATCTCACTACAAATGATAGAACAGGGCTACTGTTAACTCAAAAGGTACCTTTCCAAGAATTTTTAAATGGCACTTGATCCTTAATTTATTTTGTTTCCACTGGCCAGAAAAAAAAAAATTGTAATAGACAAATCCATAACGTTTACAGTCAGAACAATGTCCCATTAATCAGGGCCCTTGTACAGTGCACAGCCTATACATATATACCCAATGTCTTGGTAATTGAGGAATATTTGGCAGGAGCTTCCAGGAGACATTCCAGTTGCAAATTAGGAAGACACTTCTGACACCATTTTTACTGTTTCAGTAAGTTCAAAATTCCCCATCACTGGAGGAATTAAAATTTTGGCATACTTAAACTCACATGTTATGTGGAAGTTATAGATGAGATTTTAAACATCAAGTGGTAGTTGAACCAGATAAACTTTAAGGTATTTCCTAATTTTAGAATTTAATATTTTGTTTCAAAAGATTTAGTGAAATCTTAACAAAATATATGAAATATATCTGTGGGTACTAAAGTGTTTCAGTCATGTCCAACTCTTTGCAACCTTATAGACTGTAGCCCACCAGGCTCCTCTGCCCATGGGATTCTCCAGGCAAGAATACTGGAGTGGGTTATCATGCCCTCCTCCACGGGGTCTTCCTGACCCTGGGATCAAACCCTTGTCTCTCGCGTCTCCTACACTGGCAGGCAGGTTCTTTACCTCTTCCCAGTGCCACCTGAGAAGCCAGGATGAGATAGTTAGATGGCATCGTCCACTCAATGGACATGAGTTTGAGCAAACTCTGGGAAAGAGCAAAGCATAGGCAAACCTGGTGTGCCTCAGTCCATGGGGTCACAAGAGTCGGACACAGCTTAGCAACTAAACAACAAACAGTATCCTATACATAGAATAGTGTCACCCATAGTTTTAAGGGAGAGAAAAAATCTGGTGCAATTTATTTCTCTAAGAATGACTCCTTAATGTCTTAAAGTCACTTGTGTTACCCTTGTGTTGGTCTCCACGTGGTCCCATTGGTTTCTGAAAACAATGAAGAAGGCCAGGTGTTAAGTGAATTCCATGCTGAAATGGAAAGCACAGGTTCAGAAATGTGGTTTCACACAAGAAAGTTTTCACAAGTAAAAGTTAAAAGGAGAGTCAAACTCAGATCATTTATTTCCTGTCCTTTCTTCTTGTATCATTCCTCCTCTTGAAGGTTTTAAATTTCCTTCTGGCTTTCTCATCTGCTAAAGAAAACATGGACATACATTAACCCATGAAACTCTTACTGCCTGATAAAAGAGAAGTTTGTCAGGGCATCAGGTGAGATAAACGTTTTTACTATTACTTGTTGACTGGTTTCTTGTCTCTTTTTCCTACTTGGTTGCAAGACTGATTAGGGGAAAGATTCTGCCTCTTCTGCTAGCTAATTTCTACCACTAAGGCACGGCAGGAGGAGCAGGGGATGACCGAGGATGAGCTGGCTGGATGGCATCACTGACTCGATGGACGTGAGTCTGAGTGAACTCCGGGAGTTGGTGATGGACAGGGAGGCCTGGCGTGCTGCAGTTCATGGGGTCGCAAAGAGTCGGGCACGACTGAGCGACTGAACTGAACTGAAGGCACTGAAATATTAGTTGCTTGAATGACTTATGCTATAACCACAATTATATGGTTCTTTATACAGTAGATTTTAGACAAATATACAAAATAAAAGATTCAATAACAGTTTTATACTTACGTCCACCTTAAATATATACTTTTAAAAACACAGGTTTATAAAATACCACAAATAGGACAGCACATATATCAAAGTTAAATTTATGTAGACCAGATACTCAGGTGATTGACTGCATAATCTCCCCGTTTAAAAGGCTGGGGCTTCCCTGGTATCTCAGATGGTTAAGAATCCTCCTGCAATGCAGAAGACCTGGGTTTAGTCCCTGGGTCAGCAAGATCCCCTGGAGGAGGGCATGGCAACCCACTCCAGTATTCTTGCCTGGAAAATTCCATGGACAGAGGAACCTGGCAGGCTGCAGACCATGGGATCACAAAGAGTCGAACACAACTGAGTGACTAACACTTCACTTCAACTTAGATAGTATACAAAAATGGATTTTTGCATCATCAAAATTACACTTTAGCTCCAGATTCCTGGTCCATTACAATTTCCAATGGGAATGGTCTCTTCTTTCCTCTACCCCCATATTATTTCCTGTTATTTTTACTAACATTACAGGAGAAGGATTGTCACTTTTTATTGAATTTAAGGAAAGAAATATTTTTGATCAGTTGGAGGTATTTAGTAATACACAGATGGGAAAAAATGATATGGAAATAGCTCCAAAAAGATAGCATTTAGTGGCCAAGTGGGAGAATCAAGAGAGTGCTATCAAAAAATACTTTGTCAATGGGACCTGGCATTGAAGCTAAAGTAAATAAACAGAGGGCTCTGATTCTTCCTCACGTGACATCAGGTCTTCTTTCATTTGTGCTTTGAAGAGGAATTCTTTAATTTTATTTTCTTTTTTATTAAGACAATTTTTCTTATAAAGTTTTGGGTTCACTGCAAAGCTGAGCAGGAAGTATAGAGATGCCCCATATACTCCCTGCCCCCACACATGTATAGCCTCCCCCCACTATCAATATTCCCCTCCAAAGTGGTTATTTTTGATTGGGAAACCTACACTGACACATTATAATCACTCCCAACCCATGGTTTACAGTTCATTCTTGGTGCGGTGTTATACAGTCTATGAATTCAGCACAATGTATAATGACATGTATCCATCATTACGGTGTCATACAGAGTATTCTCACTGCCCTCAAAATCCTGTGTGCCCCATGTATCTTTTCCCCTGCCCAACTCCTGGCAACCATTAATCTTTTATTAATGTCTTAACAGTTTTGCCTTTTCCAGAATGTCATATAGTTGGAAACATACAATAGTTTCTTCAGGTTGATTTCTTCCATTTAATGATATAAATTTGTTTCCTTTATTTCTTTTCATGGCTTAAAAGCACCCTTCTTTTTAGCACTGAAAGATATTCCATTGTCTGGATGTACCACATTTTATCCATTCACACCCTGAAAGACATATTGGCTCTTTCCAAGTTTTTGGCAATTAATAATAAAATGCTATAATCTTTTGTGTGCAGGTATTTGTGTGATCATAGTTTTCAAATTCTTTGTGTAAATACCATGAAGTATGATTACTGGATCATGTGATAAGAGTATATTTAGTTTTTAAAATCATTTTCCCAAGTGGCTACATTATTTTTCATTCTCATAAGCAATGAATGAGGGTTCTGGATGCTTCACATTCTTGTCAGCATTTGGTTCCAGGTCTTCGCCACTGTAGTAGATATGCAGTGGTATCTCATTATGGTTTAACTTGCATTTCTTCCCCTGATGACATATGACTTGGAGCATCTCTTTATTTTCCATTTGCATATTTTATTTGGTGAGGTTTCTACTAAGGTCTTTGGCCCATTTTTCAATCAGGTTGTTTGTTTTCTGAATTTTGAGTTTTAAGAGTTCTTTGTATGTTTGGGTAACAGTCCAATATCAGACATTTTTTTATCTTTCATAAAGATTTTCTACAAATCTGTAGCTTATCTTCTAATTCTCTTGGCATTGTCTTTCACAGAGCTGAAGTTTTACATTTTAATGAAGTCCAACAGATCAACTCCTTCTTTCATAGATCACCCTTTTGAGGTTTCACTTAAAAAATCAACTGGGTTTTATAAGTTTTTTCAAGAAATAACTGAAAGGAATTTCCCTGTCTTAGAATTAAGGTGGTGACTTTGTTCTCTTGTGAAAAATTATTGATGTTGAAATAAAAGTCTTATATATCAGTAGTATCATTTTTCTTGATAAGAAAAAGCACTCATTCTCTTTTTAAAAATGGAGTAAGTTTTCATTTCTGTTACACTCATTTCTTTAAAATTTTGTGTTATGTTCCTTTCACTCTGTATCTGTCTTTGTGATGTATATTTACAACTTAAATTTCTTTTTCTAATTGATGCCATTAAGCAAAAAGGAAGCTGTTGAAGACAACTGACATTTAAAATGATAAAAATAAAACTTACAAATTGTACATGGCATTGGGAGAGGGAAAGCATGGCAACAGAGGCAGAATATCAATTGTAATAATGTGTGAAGTTCAGCAAAACAGAGAGATGCTAGACATAGATTATTTGCAATCAGCTAATGTTAAGAAATATGGTGTTCATTTCATTTGGGATGCATAATCATCAATATTCTGATCATAGTTTAAGATGAATATATTTCATTCTCTGTTGTCACAACACAGCGAGTTCAACTAATTGTGGCAGGAAGATGGGGTAGGGGAGCAAGGTGGCTAAATAACACAGCGGCAGTTTAAGGGAGAAGTATATGGGAACTTTAGGTAGTAAAGTAATGTTGTGAACTAGAGTATTATCAGGGAAGGTTTGTAGAGAACAGTAAAACAGACAAAGACATAGGTGAAAGATTGAGGAGGAGCAAAGACACTTCTACAACTTGTGAGAGAACAGCTGTTTGGTGGTGGTATTTGTAGTCCTTGGATGTTAATAAGAAGCTCCTCCCTTTCTGTCTCATCCAGGATGTCTTGATCTCCTCAGAGGGCAGCCATTCAGCAGTTGTTGTTGTTTAGTTGCCAAGTCATGCCTGACTCTTTCCGACCCGTGAACTTTAGTCTGCCAGGTTCCTCTGTCCATGGGATTTCCCAGGCAAGAACACTGGAGTGGGCTGTCATTTCCTATGTCAGGGAATCTCCCTGACCCAGGGACCAACTCTGCATGTGCTCCTCTCAACTCATTGTTCCCTTCCCTTGGCTTCCCATTGTTATTCACAATCTCCTTTAATACCAAAGGCTGTGACAAGATTTCTACTTCTGACATTTTTTTACATAAATGCACCAAGGGACATTATAAATAAGAGAATATTGGTTTCTGGAAGAACCGCCTGATACACAACTCTTCAATCATTACTATACAAAGTATTATATCACTTAAAACACATTGCTACGAAGCAAAAATGTTATAGGAAGAAACACAGAAAAATGTAAGGGAAATTGTTCATAGGAGAATCTTAGCCTTTGTAAGTAAGAGTCACACTGGACACTTGTGCAATGTTTACAATGGGTCAGATGTTTTCCCAAACTCTACACATATTAACTCACTCAGCTTTCACATAGTAGATACTATTACTCTGCCCCTTTTACAACTGAAAAAAGTCTATGGTGGTTTTTGTTTTTTTTTGTTTTTTTTGTTCTCCCTAGATACCATGAAACTCAGAGAATGAAAGGCCTTGTTTTTCAAGATAAAATGAGCACAGATTTCTTTGCAAAGACAACACTAGACCTCAAGGTAGAGTTTTGATGTAAGAGTGCCAGAAATGAATGAAAATCCAATAAAGTTCAACTTATTTCTTACATGTAAATTATCTACTCATACTTACAAAAGCAGTTTTGGTTTAGTTTATATTTTTTCTCATGTTGACCCTTAACCTAAGAGCACTTCTACTTCTTGTAAGTTTTCTATATTTAAAATAAAATAATAATAGACTTTTCCCCATTCTCTAATATTTCAGACTGGACTGGGTTTTGTTCAATAGGAAACAAAATGATGACTTTTGCTACCACCTGTTGGGGTCCAGTGATATAAGATGGTGCTTTGAGTCTTATGAATTTGAAACATTTCTACTTTCCTATTTTACATGTTCTTATTGAAGGCATGCATTTTTAAGGAAACATTTCATTTAGAAGGTTAGGCGTGATGGAGATATAATTAAATGATAACATTGGTAGAAGAGAACATTGACCCAAGATAATGTTCAGCTCTCCTGCCAGAGCATAAAAGGAAGGGCAAAGCCGAAGCTCTGATTTCCCAAGCAGGAAACATTTGTTCAGTGACAATGTCTTATTACAGTTAATTTACTCTTAGTATACAAATGACGAATGCAAGAGTAATTGCAGCCCCTGTGGATTAGGAAACATTGTTTTCCTGGTTCCTTTCTCTAGACCAGAACAAATCGCAGTTGGCAGCTGCCTGCTGCAGTGCTTAATATTTCCTTCTGTCTGAAGTTTCTATCTCTTGCTTTTTTTCCCATTATTAATTTTTTACAATGATTTTTCTCATTCTCTTTCTCACACCCTTTCTTTCTCAGCTTCCTCTCTCCCCTTCAGCTTGTTATGTTATTCTTGTACTTATTTTTATTTATCTCAGATAGATTAAGAAATGACTTTCAAATCTGACTGTACCTCAGAATCAATGAAATAAATGATTAAAAATAAGTATTTCTGGGCCTTTCCCCCAAGGACTGTGACTCCAGAAAGCTTCACTGGGCTATGAAAAGCAACAGTTTAAAAGGGATTCCTAGATGATAATTATTTGCAGTCCTATCTGAAGATCCTTAATTGATATTCTTTAAATTACTCCAGTCAGTTTTCACTGGGTTTATTCCAAAGCAAGAGAACCTCAAAAATGCAAAACCAACACGACATCCCCTTCAGAACAAATGCTCCCACATAGCAGCGTGCGTGCACCTGCCCCCTGAGCCTCCAAATAGCATGTGAGTTCAGACTCAGATTTCACATGGAGTGTTTTGCTGATTCCCTACTGTTTTGATGAAGGCGAGATTAATCAGGCAGTGGGCCTTCTGTCCAGAGAGGCTGTTTGGGGAAAAGTGGACTATGATTGCAGAGCCTCCACTTCGAAATGAGTCGACAAAAGGGAACACTTTTTGGATGAGGAAGCAGCCAGCGCCTTTCTCTGAGATCCATGACTCTCAGTCTTAGCCTTACCCATAGTTAAGAGACACAATACACCTGGCAGCTCTCTCTCCCATGAATTTTCCAAAAGATGTGCAGCCATCTGATAAGCACAGAGAGGCTCTGTTTGCTATTTTTAGGCTAGTTCTTCAGTGAGAACATTAGAAACTCAAATCTAAAAAGAGTACATGAGCCCTACAAACAGGCTATGCAGCACCTACAATGGTGAATTATTGAATGGCTGAGAGCATTGTAACCACACCACCGACCCTTAACAACGCCTTTGGGAAATTAGATCGTTATGATTCATCATAAAAATACATTATTTATGGGAAAATTTAAGGATGTTTTGGAAAGCTTCTTTACAATACAGCTTTCAGTACAGTGATAACAACATTGCTAGATGATTTTTCTAGACAAAATGAAGACTAAATACATATTTCTATGACTCAAGTAGGATCCATTTAAATTTTACAGGGATAGTCCAAGTTCGCTAGCACATCCTTAAAATCCATGAGCTAAGTCAACCATATTACTTCTACCTACTGTTAGGATAGCAAATTACCTCACCTATACTAGTTACCGATGATAATTACAACAACAAACGGAAGATGTGTAGTGGGAAGTCCGGAGACCTAAAAACATACCAGGTACCTTATATTCTTCTAATTATCTCATTTCATGGTTGATTGCTCTGGATCTTTTGTTTCAACTCTGCTCCTGCTGCTAAGTCGCTTCAGTCGTGTCCGACTCTGTGCGACCCCATAGATGGCAGCCCACCAGGCTCCCCTGTCCCTGGGATTCTCCAGGCAAGAACACTGGAGTGGGTTGCCATTTCCTTCTCCAACTCTAACAGTTGTTATTCTTTTCCTGGTACCAGTTCTAACTAGGACTGGACCCTCACTTCCCATTCCCCACAGCCCCCTCAATACAGGATTACTGCATGTAACATAGCTCACCAAAGACAAAAACCAGCACAGGGGAAGGTTACAACAGCCAGAACAACAAATAATGTTAAGATTCATAACATCCAGCTCTTATTTTAAAGCTCCTTTTCTCTTGCCAGTTTTGGAAACTCCTTACTGTTCATCTCTTCCCATAAACTTCGTTCAGCCACGGTCAACTTCTGTTGACGGTTTCTCTTCCCTGGCTGGAGAATTAGAGGTTTCACCAGAGAGATTTAATTACATTAAAATGTTGTTATCTGAGCNCTCCACCCCCCACCCCAGACCCAGGAAATTAGAATCTTTGCAGACAGAAACTAAGAAGTAAGTATTAGTAAAAAGTTCCTCTTGGTAATTCTTTTGTGTAGTTAGTTTGAAAATTACTGGTCTAGACCCTCCTCTTTCCAGTTCCTGAGTCCTCTAATCCTCTGGCCTACCAACCAAAACCTACAAGTTCTTACGAGCTTTTTGGTTTTTGCATATCATTTTTCTTTCTTTTTCCCCTCTCTGCACAATGCTCTAAGTCATGACCCCAAACAGACGTTTTCCTAAATAAAAGTGAATGTCTCTCCTAAGGGAAAATCTGCCATTCTTCAAAGGCAGTTGGTTGAAACATCAGCCACTCCCACACTATGGAGTTTTGTTTTGTTTTTTTCTTTTCTTAATCATCTCTATAATAGCCTTAAATATATTTAGTAACAAATACGTATTTCTACCCCCAGGCAGACCCTGTAACAGGTGTGGCATCAATGGTGATAGAAAAAAAAAAAAAAAAACGCCTATTAAAGTTGAAAAAGCCCAAATAATCACTCAGAATCCTTTACTAATGACCATAGAGTTGTGGCCTCTGCCTTAATCACAGGATGTCAGGTGAAGTGAATGAGAACCAGGATGTGATCATTCAATCAATGCATCCCTTTCATCATAGTATGCATTATGACAGGAAACTAAACTTAAAATGCTAACCCTTATATGTGTATTGCTGACAAGCATCCACTGCATACTCCCTAAAGATGCCACTTAACCGTCAAGACCGTTCATTCACCTCCAAATTTTTTAATGTATGAGGAACAGAATACAACTTCAAATTAGGGAACTTTGCAACATATTAAAATTCATAGTTAATATGTTTCCTATTACAAACTATGCATGCTCAGAGGTCAAGCAAGTGTCTTTGACTCATTCTAAATTTATTTGATTCCAGAGTCAAGGACACTACCTTTAGAAACAAATCTCATTAGGCATTTTTGTAAAATAACAGATGTTTCATAGTGCAGTCATGCCCTAAAAACATACATGAACATACATCCCTGACAGGGAGGTGCCTTGAATTGTTTCCCTTATTTTCATGGTGATGTGAAAGGCCAATGGAGCAAATGGAGGAAGTTCAAAGCTGGCTTGGTTCAAGTAGAGTATATACTGATTGAATACACAGAATATATACTTGACTGTCTGGTCGAGGGTCTTAACCAGAGTTTGTATCATTATTAAAAATTCATGTGTTTCAAAAATAACTCAAAATGGATAAAAGATCTAAATGTTAGGCCAGACACTATAAAACTCTTGGAGGAAAACACAGGCGGAACACTCTGACACAAATCACAGCAAGATCTTTTTGATCCACTGAATAATGAAAATAAAAACAAAAATAAACAAATGGTATCTAATTAAACATAAAAACTTCTGCTGCTGCTGTCACTTCAGTTGTGTCCGACTCTGTGTGACCCCATAGACAGCAGCCCACCATGCTCCCCCATCCCTGGGATATTCCAGGCAAAACACTGGAGTGGGTAGCCATTTCCTTCTCCAATGCGTGAAAGTGAAAAGTGAAAGTGAAGTCGCTGAGTGTGTCCTACTCTTCACAACTGCATGGACTACAGCCGACCAGGTTCCTCCGTCCATGGAATTTTCCAGGCGAGAGTACTGGAGTGGGGTCCTATCGCCTTCTCCACAGCAAAGGAAAACATAAACAAAACAAAAAGACAACCCTCAAAGTGGGAGAAAATATGTGCGAATGAAGCAATTGGTAAGGGATTACAAAATATGTAACACAAACAGCTCATATAGCTCAATCACAAAAAAAGAAACAACCCAACCAAAAAATGTATGAAAGACCTAAATAGACATTTCTCCAAAGAAGACACAGAGATGGCCAGCAAACACATGAAAACATGCTCAATGTTATTAATTATTGGAGAAATGAAAATCAAAACTATAGAATACTGTCGTTGTTGTTCAGTCATTCAGTTGTGTCTAATTTTTTGCAACCCCATGGACTGCAGCATGCCAGGCTTCCCTTTCCTTCACTATCTCCCACAGTTTGCTTTAACTCATTTCTGTTGAGTTGTTGATTCCATCCAACCATCTTATCCTCTATCACCTCTTTCTCCTGCACTCAATCTTTCCCAGAATCAGGATCTTTTCCAATGAGTCTGTTCTTCGCCTCTGGTGGCCAAACTACTAGAGATTCAGCTTCATTCCTTCCAATGATTATTCAGGGTTGATTTCCTTTTTCACTGACTGGTTTTAACTCCTCACTGTCCAATGAACTCTCAAGAGTCTTCGCCGGCACCACATTTCGAAAGCATCGATTCTCTGGCACTCAGTCTTCTTTATAGTCCAACACTCACATCCATACATGACTACTGGAAAAACCATAGGTTTGACTATATGGACTTTTGTCCACAAAGTAATGTCTCTGCTTTTTAACACAGTCTAGGATTGTCATAGCTTTTCTTCCAAGGGGCAAGCATCTTTTAATTTCATGGCTGCAGTCACCATCTACAGTGATTTGGGAGCCCAAGAAAATAAAGTCTGTCACTGTTTCTATTTTTTCCCATCTATTTGTTATAAAGTGGTGGGACTGGACGCCATAATCTTAGATTTCTGAATGTTGAATTTTAGCTAGCTTTTTCACTCTCCTCTTTCTCCTTCATCAAGAGGCTTTTTAGTTTCTCTTGTTTTCTGCCATTAGCCTGGTGCCATCTGCGTATATGAGGTTGCTGATAATTCTCCCAGCAATCTTGATTCCAGCTTGAGCTTCATCCAGCCCTGCATTTTGCATGAGGTACTCTGCATATAAGTTAAATAAGCAGGGTAACAATACAGCCTTGACATACTCCTTTCCCAATTTGGAACCGGTCTGTTGTTATATGTCCAGTTCTAACTATTGCTTCTTGACCTGCATAAAGGTTTCTTAGGAGACAGATAAGGTGATCTGAAATTTCCATCTCTTTAAGAATTTTACACAGTTTGTTGTGATCCACACGGTCAAAGACCTTAGCGTAGTCAATGAAGCAGAAGTAGATGTTTCTCTAGAATTCTCTTGTTTTTTCTATTATCCAACAGGTGTTAGCATTGTGAGCTCCGGTTCCTCTGCCTTTTTTAAACCCAGCTTGTACATCTGGAAGTTCTCGGTTCACCTACTATGGAAGCCAAGCTTGAAGGATATTGAGCATTACCTTGCTAGCATGTAAAATGAGCACAATTGTGCAGTAGTTTGAACAGTTTTTGACACTGCGCTTTTTGAGCTGTAATGAAATCTCACCTTTTCCAATCCTATGGCCATTGCCAAGTTTTCCAAATTTACTGGCATACTGAATGCAGCACTTTCACAGCATCATCTCTTAGGATTTGAAATAGCTCAACTGGAATTCCATCACCTCCACTAGCTTTGTTTGTAGTAACTCTTCCTGAGGCTTACTTGACTTCACATTCCAGGATGCCTGGCACTACATGAGTGATCACACCACTGTGGTTATCCAGGTCATTCATACAGCTCTTCTGTACATTCTTGCCAACCCTTCTTAATCTCTTTTCCTTCTGTTAGGTCCATACCATTTCTGTTCTTTATTGTACCCATCTTTGCATGAAATGTTCTCTTGCTATTTCCAATTTTCTTGAAGACATCTCTAGTCTTTCCCATTCTTTCGCTTCCCTCTATTTCTGTGCATTGTTCACTTAAGGCTTTCTTATTTCCCCTTACTATTCTTTCAAATTCTGTATTCAGATGGGTATATCTTTCCTTTTCTCCTTTGCCTTTCCCTGCTCTTCTTTTCATAGCTATTTGTAATGCCAGTCAGAATGGCCATCATCAAAGAATCTACAAACAATAAACTGGAGAGGGAGGTGGAGGTGGAGAAAAGGGAACCCTCCTACATTGTTGGTGGAAATGTAAATTGGTATAGCCACTATGGAGAACAGTACAGAGGCTCTTTAAAACACTAAAAAGGAACTTCCATATGACACAGCAATGTCACTTCTGGGCATATATCCTGAGAAAGCGAAAGTGAAAGTCTCTTAGTTGTGTCTGACTCTTTACCACCCCATGGACTGTCCATGGGATTCTCTAGACCAGAATACTGGAGTGGGTAGCCTTTCCCTTCTCCAGGGGATCTTCCCAACCCAGGGATTGAACCGAGGTCTCCCATATTGCAGGCAGATTCTTTACCAGCTGAGCCACAAGGGAAGCGCATCCTGAGAAAACCATAATTCAAAAATATATATGCACCACAATGTTCACTGCAGCACTGTGTACAATAGCTAGGACATGGAAGCACTCTAAATGCCCACTGATAGATGAGGGGATACAGAAGATGTTGTACCCATACACAATAGCATATTACTCAGCCATAAAAAAGAACAAAATAATTCCATTTGCAGCAACATGGATGAACCTAGAGATTGTCATACTGAGTGAGGTCAGACACAGAAAGACACATATTACATAATATTGTTTGTATGTGGAATCTAAAAAAAAAAGGTACAAGTAAACTTATACACAAAACAGAAGTAGAGTCACAGATAGAGAAAACAAATTTATGGTTACCAGGGGATGAGAGTGGGGAGGAATAAATTGGGAGATTGGGATTTACATATACACAGTATTATATACAAAACAGATAACTATTGAAACTGTTGCACAATACAGGGAACTCTTCAAACTACATAAAACCTACATGGGAAAAGAATCTAAATTTTAAAAAATAGTGGGTATATATATGTATAACTGAATCACTTTGCTGTACATCTGAAATTAATGCAACATTGTAAATCAACTATACTTTAATAAAAAATTTTTCTAAGTTAGTATATCACTCATACCAAAAAAAGAAAAAACTCCGCGTTTTAGCACTAGTGTCTTTCAGAGCAAATTTCTATGGGCATTTCAATAGAAGTGTACACCAACCATTCTTCTCCCTTTTTTCTTTCTCTTGCCTGCCCCCCTCACATCCCAAAAGTACCCTCCTGAGAGTTTCTGAACCTTCTCTTAGAAAGTCACAGGATCTGGAGATTTCAACCAGCAAGTTGAATATCTAACGATGGTCATGACTATTAACAGACAGTTAGTTCCTCTGTGTCAAGCACATAGAGTAAAAATTTACTGGTGCCTGAGATCTCAAAGGTTGTCTGATTTTCTAGTCATTTCTCATATTGTCTCCTGTCTGTTTTGTAGAATTTCATCTTCTGCAATCACATTTCAAAGCACGCACTGCAATGTCTGTTGCATTGTAATCATTTGTGAGTGGTTCCAGTACAGGGTAGTCATTCTGCTGCCTTAAATAACTTATTAAATGTTTTAAAAGAAGAAGGATATAAAACTGACAGATATAATCAGCTGACAATCTGGGTTCTGGGCAATGGAAAAATGTAAGGTACAAATTCATATCTAACACATCTAAACAACTTGTTCTCAATAAATTGTTGATGGTTATTTGAGTTTATTACATGCTTCTATTTTTACGTTCATACACCAGTAGAGATTTGGCATCATTTAATTTTTTAAAAAAGATACCTCTCACAGACGAGGGAAGTAGGATATATCCATTGATATGCTGTTTTCGATCAACAAATACAAGCATATTTTTACTGTTTCTCTTTTACACTCAAACCTTAATTCTATGGTACAATGAAAGATTTTTATGGAAAAGAAAATTTTTCTGGACCATTTTTTTTCTTTAGACTTTCAAAGTTCAGTGTTCACATTCTTCAGAAAGTAAGAAATTAATGCATAAATAATTAAAGAGGTAGTAAGGAGAGAGTGTAGGAATAAGCTATTTACAACATCAGTTCAGTTCATTTCAGTCGCTCAGTTGTGTCCGACTCTTTGCGATCCCATGAATCACGGCACACCAGGCCTCCCTGTCCATCACCAACTCTCAGAGTTTACCCAAACTCATGTCCATCAAGTCGGTGATGCCATCCAGCCATCTCATCCTCCGTCGTCCCCTTTTCCTCCTGCCCCCAACCCCTCCCAGCATCAGAGTCTTCGAATGAGGTGACCAAGGTACTGAACAACATAAATCATTCCAAATACTAAAAAAAGTATATCTAAGCAATTGTTCTTCTTATCTTTTTTCTTCCTTAAGATTCCACCCCCAAATTGTGACAGTGTTGAGGAGGATGGAATTCTCAGCTAAAGAAAGACCACTCGAATCAAAGGTGTATATATAGGCCTATTTTTTAAGACTTTATTTTTTGGAGCAGTTTAAATTCACAGCAAAAGTAAATGACAGATACAGAGGTCTCCCGTATACCCCCTAACTCCATACAAGAACAAAAGTGAAAGCATTAAGTCACTCAGTCATGTCTGACTCTTTGCGACCCCATGGACTGTGGCCCACCAGGCTTCTCTGTCCATTCTCCAGGCAAGAATACTGGAGAGGGTATGTTCTGTATAATATTAAAATGATGGATTTATATCATTATGAGCGAGTGAGTGAAAGTCGCTCAGTCTTGTCCAACTCTTTGCAACCCCACCAGTACAGTCCTTGGGATTCTCCAGGCCAGAATACTGGAGTAGGTAGCCTTTCCCTTCTCATGGGAATATATCATTATACATTTTGCCCAAATCTGTAGAATGTACAACACTAAGAAATGAACCCCCATACTATGGGTTGGGAAGATCCCCTAAAGAAGGGAATTCTGTAGGGGATATACTTTAGGGGATATAATACTGGGAATCCACTCCAGTATTCTTGCCTGCAGAATTCCATGTACAAAGGAGCCTGGTGGACTACAGTCCATGGGGTCACAAAGAGTCAGACACAACTTTGAGACTAACTCCATACATGCATAGTCTCCTGATTATTAGCACCATGCTGCATTGCTACCAAATATGAAGCTATATTGACATACCATAATCACCCAAGGCCCATGGTTTACATTATGGTTCACTGCTTGGTGTTGTACATTCTACAGATTTGGACAAATGTACAATGATATATTAAAAAGCAGAGACATTACTTTGCCAACAAAGGTCCATCTAGTCAAGGCTATGGTTTTTCCAGTGGTCATGTATGGATGTGAGAGTTGGACTGTGAAGAAAGCTGAGTTAGATGAATTGATGCTTTTGAACTGTGGTGTCGGAGAAGACTCTTGAGAGTCCCAAGAGAGACTGCAAGGAGATCCAGCCAGTCCATCCTAAAGGAGATCAGTCCTGGGTTTTTATTGGAAGGACTGATGCCGAAGCTGAAACTCCAATACTTTGGCCACCTCATGCAAAGAGTTGACTCATTAGAAAAGACCCTGATGCTGGGAGGGATAGGGGGCAAGAGGAGAAGGGGATGACAGAGGATGAGATGGCTGGATGGCATCACCAACTCGATGGACATGAGTTTGGGTAAACTCTGGGAGTTGGTAATAGACAGGGAGGCCTGGCGTGCTGCAATTCATGGGGTCGCAAAGAGTCGGACACAACTGAGCAACTGAACTGAACTGAACAATGATATATAGCCATCACTTTAATAGCCCTAAAATTTTCTGGGTTTTTCCTTGTTCATCCCTTCTCCCTACCCTCACCCCTGGCAACCAACAGATCAGTTTAATGTCTCCATAGTTTTGTCTTTTCCAGAATGTCATATAGTTGGTATTACAGAATATGTTATCTTTTGCTTAGTAATATGAGGTGAAAATCCCTCTATATCTTCTTATGGCTTGACAGTTTATTTCTTTTTAGCCCTAATTAGTAGTTCCTTATCTGGATGTACCTGTTCACCTACTGAAGGACTAATGATTGATTTAATTTTAGTAATTATGAATAAAGCTGCTATTAACATCCATACGCATGTACATTTGTCAAGATAAGTTTTTACCTCCTTCAGGTAAATACCTAGGAATAACATTCTTAAATTGTATGGTAAGAGTATGTTCAATTTTGTTAAAAACCACCAAACTGTCTTCCAAAGTGGCTGCACCATTCTGCATTTCCCTCAGCAATGAATGGGGGTTCCTGTTGCTCCATTTCCTTGCCGGTGTTTGATTTTGTTAGTATTTCAAATTCTGGCTATTCAACAGGTATACAGGCAGACCTATTTTTAAGAGAATTCTTCTCTTTACTATGCCCCAAATTAACTAATGGGTCTTTTTCTAAGTTAATGAAAATGAAATTCTCAGAACTCTAAGAGCAAGAGTTAAAAATATCTTTCAGTAAAATCCCTTTTACTTCTAGTCAGTAAAAAATTCAGTAATTCAAAAAGTACCCTTCCGAGTTTCTCTGTTGTTTATCCATGAGCTTATTCTTTTCCTTAATGACTTTTACTGTCTTCTTTTTTAGTTCTTTCAATTGCATGGCCTTTTGTTCTTACTGATGCTACTGCTAAGTCACTTCAGTCGTGTCCGACTCTGTGCGACCCCACAGACGGCAGCCCACCAGGCTCCCCCGTCCCTGGGATTCTCCAGGCAAGAACACTGGAGTGGGTTGCCATTTCCTTCTCCAATGTATGAAAGTGAAAAGTGAAAGTGAAGTCGCTCAGTCATGTCCGACTCTTGGCAACCCCATGGCCTGCAGCCCACCAGGCTCCTCTGTCCATGGGATTTTCCAGGCAAGAGTACTGGAGTGGGGCACCACTGGAGCACCAATAAAGAAGAATCTACAGTTAAGGTCTATGAGCAGAGCTGTGGCTCTTCTTTTTTGAGCTCTACATTTTTAATATAAAAGACAACTTACAATGATGGCATAGAACTATAATTTTCTATTCTCATTTAGGTTAATAACAGATACCTAATATATATTACAGTGAAGAGACACAGTCAAAACACCACCACGTACTTATTTCATTGCCTTATGATAAAGCACATTACTTTTTTTGTAGAATTGGAATGCCCTATAACTTGTTCCACATTCTCTTAGTGACAGTCTTATCAGGTCCCCATGTTCCTATATGAAAGAGGCATTATCTCATGGCAGATTGCCTGGTATGCAGAGAGCTGCCGCTGTGGAACTGTATAAGCATCTCCTAACCTTAGGCATGCCCTGCTAGAACTCTAGTCAAGTTCCAATGGCAGTGAGAAGATAACAAAGAGGGTTGAAATGAATATCCTTCCTGGGCAATGAAAGAGATAAAAAGAGTGAGCAGATGCTTATACCAAATACTTTTTAAGAGTATAATTTTATTTAAACAGGAAAACAGAGTAAATTGGATCTATAGACTCAACCAGAACAATCAGGATATTTAAATGTTACTTTTGTGTACCTAAAGAATAGATAGTGGTATCATACAGCTTAAAGTTATTTCCAAGATCATTTAAATTAACCAAAAGCAATAAAACTAGAAATAATGAAGACTGTTCCATTCTTCAATAACAAATTTTTATTTGAAAAGAAACTCCAATGAAATAGCTGTGAGAATGTTTAAGACACAGATTTTCTACCTCCTCCACCTTCCCTTCTCTCCTTTTCTTTATCTTTTCTTTCCTACCGCATCTATATATCTTCTCCCAACAAGCACTCCTAAGTTCCTTGAAGAAAAATTAAAATTAAAAAGGAATGTCCAGTGTAGTCATGGCAGCTCAGAAAAGGTTCAGACACACACTAGAAAAGCTTACAGCACCAACCAGAGAAAATCCAGTTAAGAAATCATTCCCCACAATCTCTTCCCCAGACACAACCAACGTTTATTGGTAAAATTATATTTTTATAAAAGTGGAAAATATATTGTATCAGTTGTTGAAGTTTGTTGTTTTCACTATTTCTGTAGTGGTGTTAATCTGCCCTTATCTGATAAGTTGGCCAACAATTCCATGTATAAAATCAAGTTTGAGTGAGCCCCGAATGCATTTCTAAAGATTGGTTTTCCCAACTTTCAGCTTCCTGATGCAACAGTGGGTAAAAATATAAGTACCCAACAGATAAAATATGGCTGAGTAGAAGAGAGTCCATGGAAAGTTTCCTCTACTCATTTTATTTTTCATCCTTTAAAGAGCTTGCTTTTTGTGCCTTGACTAGGGAAATGAACCAAAGAAAAAAGTAATCACTTGGTTTCATCAGTTTTTTTTTATGCTACCCCTTATTCCTTAATTTTAGCAGCTCAAAGTAGCAACATATTTATCATGATAAAAGCAGCATCAGAAAACAAATAACATAAGAAACCAACAGGCAATAAGAAGACAGATAGACCCACAAGTAGACAGATACAGATACAAATACATAGATATATGTGGAGACAGAAACTTCCTAAGACAAGATTTCTTCTGAGGGTTTCTGAACCAGATGTATTCTTATAAGAGTTCACATAAACATAGTGTTAACAGTAATAAACAACAAATACTGAAAATCTGAAACATGTTAACTTAATACAAGTTCATAATTAACACTTTTTGGCTCTTTGTCACTTCCTTACCTGGGAACCATAGGAGGGGTATGTGGAATGTCGCTCAGGGAAGCTTCTTCTTGCTCTTCCCTAAAATCTTGTGCTACCAGCTTCAACCCTTATGTTCCTTAATTAGGAAACATGTCCTTTGCCTCAATTCTACCTCAATATAAATTATTTGGTCTCCCTGGCTTGCATCCCAGAGTAGAAGAAAACTTTTCATCTTTTGTCATCAATGTAGAATTTTTAATCATAGTAGAAAAGGGACAGATTTAACTGAACGTTTTGAGGTAAAAAGATCGAACAATCCTACATTTTTGAGAGGTAAGAGAGAAGAAGGAAATCAATAGTGAAGCAAATGTTTTGATTCAATATCTAAGCGGTTGTCTTGGAAGTTTACAATACATGCATTTTACTTTTCTGGTAAAGAATCTGCCTGCAATGCAGGAGACCTGGGTTTGATCCCTGGGTTGGGAAGATCCCCTGGAGAAGGGAACGGCTAATCACTCCAGAGTTCTAGCCTGGTAGTCCATGGAGTCACAAAGAGTCAGACACAACTGAGCAACTTTGACTTTCTTTACTTTTTAAAAATGACTTCAGTCACAATTGCATGCATGCTCAATCACATCCAACTCTTCGCGACCCCCTGGTCTATAGTCCACCAGACTCCTCCATCTATGGAAATAGCCAGACAAGAACACTGGAATGGGTTGCCATTTTCCCCTCCAGGGGATCTTCCACACCCAGGGATCAAACATATGTCTTCTGAATCTCTTGCACTGACAGGCAGATTCTTTGCTGTTGTGCCACCTAGGAGTCACTAGAGAATTCTTCAAGTGGTTTAGTCTAAAGAAGCCATAGTTGGATAGGAACAAAAGTAAAGAAATATTGAGCAGTATTTCAGTTCCTCTCTAGGCTTTCTCCCACTTCTTCTTTATTTCAGCATGTAGTACTCTGATATAACTAAAACACTTTATCATAGAATCTTTGATAGAATTAATTGGCTCAGCTGGCCTTTATTTTCTTGGATATGTATAATTTTATAACTGAAATAAACAAAAATCATAATGATTAACACATAATCATCACAATCTCATCATTTTCTCACTTTTCCATTTTATGAACTACAAAGTATTTGAATGTGTTTAAGCTCATTTAAACAGAAAAATACCACCTTGAATTAGGCGTTTGTGGGGGTGAAATAGAGTGGCCCTGACCAAATGCCTGGAGTTTTTCCTTTCTCACTATGTGACTCATTATGGTTGGGACCAAAGTCATTTTAATAGCTAGAAGCAAACCTCAACAAGGACCTGGGGTGCAGATATTTTTATTTGGTGCTCTTTCTACTCTTATTGCTACACTTGTTCATGGGATTATATATCAGTTCAGTTCAGTCATTCAGTCGTGTCCAACTCTTTGTGACCCCATGGACTGCAGCACACCAGGCCTCCCTGTCCATCATCAATTCCTGGTGATGGCAGGTTGAGTAAACACATGTCCATTGAGTCAGTGATGCCATCCAACTATCTCATCCTCTGTTGTCCCATTCTCCTCCCACCTTCAATCTTTCCCAGAATCAGGGTCTTTTCAAATGAGTCAGAACTTCGCAACAGGTGGCCAAAGTATTGGAGTTTCAGCTTCAGCATCACTCCTTTCAATGAATATTCAGGACTGATTTCCTTTTGGATGGCCTGCTTGGTTCTCCTTGCAGTCCCAGGGACTCTCAAGAGTCTTCTGCAATACCACAGTTCAAAAGCATCAATTTTGGGGAGCTCAGATTTCTTTATAGCCCAACTCTCTCATCCATACATGACTACTGGAAAAATCATAGGTTTGACTATATGGACCTTTGTTGGCAAAATAATGTCTCTGCTTTTTAATAGGCTGTCTAGGTTGGTCATAACTTCTCTTTCAAGGAGTAAGTGTTTTTTTAATTTCATGGCTTCAGTCACCAGCTGCAGTGATTTTGGAGCCCCAAAAAATAAAGTCTGACATTGTTTCCACTCTTTCCCCATCTATTTCCCATGAAGTGATGGGACCAGATGCCATGATCTTAGTTTTCTGAATGTTGAGTTTTAAGCCAACTTTTTCTCTTTCCTCTTTCACTTGCATTAAGAGGCTCTTCAGTTCTTCTTCACATCTTCCATAGGGTTGTGTCATCTGCATATCTGAAGTATCATATCTGCATATCAATATTTCTCCTGGTAATCTTGATTCCAGCTTGTGCTTCATCTAGCCCAGCATTTCTCCCGTGATGTACTCTGCATATAAATTAAATAAGCAAGTTGACAATATACAGCCTTGACATACTCTTTTTCCTATTTGGAACCAGTCTATTGTTCTATGTCCAGTTCTAACTTTTGCTTCCTGACCTGCATACAGATTTCTCAGGAGACAAGTCAGGTGGTCTGATATTCTCATCTCTTTCAGAATTTTCACAGTTTGTTGTGATCCACATTGTCAAAGGCTCTGGCATAGTCAATACAGCAGAAGTAGATTTTTTTTTCTGGAACTCTCCTGCTTTTTTGATGATCCAGCAGATGTTGGCAATTTGATTTCTGGTTCTTCTTTCTTTTCTGAATCCAGCTTGAACATCTGGAAGTTCACGGTTCACGTATTGTTGAAGCCTGGCTTGGAGAATTTTGAGCATTACTTTGCTGCATGTGAGATGAGTGCAAGTGTGTAGTAGTTTGAGCATTCTTTGGCACTGGAATGAAAACTGACCTTTTCCAGTCCTGTGGCCACTGCTGAGTTTTCCAAATGTGCTGGCATATTGAGTGCAGCACTTTTACAGCATCATCTTTTAGGATTTGAAATAGCTCAACTGGAATTCCATCACCTCCACTAGCTTTGTTCATAGTGATGGTTCCTAAGGCCCCCTTGACTTC